>CAWUFW010007513.1:600000-1000338 GCA_963921515.1 Calotriton arnoldi
TTAAAGAAATGATACTTTTAAGGGCAAATCCAAAAAAATATCAAACGTAAGTGGAGTATAGGGGTTGTGAAGAATTTGTAGATTCTGGGATGGGTGATGTTTTTAAGTGGTGAGGATTTTTTAGGGTTCAGGGATTGGTGGAATGTAGGGGTGTTGAGGGGTTTTCAAGGTTCACAGATGGGTAGAGTTTAGGTGTGGTGAAGAGTTTTTGAGGATTCAGGAATGGGTGGAGTTTAGAGATATTGAGGGGTATTAGGGTTCATGAACGGGTGGGGCTTAGGGATAGAAAAAGCTTTTAGGGATCAGGTGTGTGTGGAGTTTAGGTGTCAGGGACGCGTGTGGTTTAGGTATATTGATTGGTTTTTAGGCTTTAAGAATGGGTGGAATTTAGGGCTAGAAAGGGAATTTAGGGTTCAATGATGGGTGTAGTTTAGGGATAAGGGATGGGGTAGGTTAGGTTAGGTGTGATTAGGGGCTTTTAGTGGCAGGGATGGATGGTTAGGGGTGTTTGAGGTGTCAGTAAATGAAAAGCATTGGAAGTAATTGTTTGACAATGTAAAAGATATAAATCCGAAATAAAGTTCCCTGAAGTAAAGCACTGAAATATATATCTCTGGCAAGAATGTTTCTGTACGTAAGAACTGCAACCATTGCATTTACTCCTGTAAAAGATGCACGCAAAAGTCACTTTCGGAAAAAACAACATTATGCAAATGAGTTTCTATGAAATGGCAAAAGCGATTCATCGTGCAAATTCCTGTTAAAAAATGTAGGTGAAATGGTTTCTCAGTTGTGGTATTTAATGAAATTATTTTACTATTAAATCACACTTAACTGAAGTTTGTATATTTTAAAGAGTTGGTAACCACAGGTTCTGGTTAGAACTGTCTACAAATACTGGGAAGTGCGTTTTCAGAGATTTAGTGAAGACTAGTATAATGTGCCTGCAAATAACCGGCTTATGGGAGCAGCAAACCTCATTTCAGGTATTCAAGAAATTGGCCAATACGAACACGCAGAAGCTGTCGTTTCTTGATTACAAGACTACCTTTGCAAAGCACTCAAATTAATTGTTCATCACTCATTTCATATAAAGCACTAGTTCAAGGAAAGTACTCAGGCACCTGCTATACCATTCACGGGAAAATAAAATTTATATTTAAAAATGTTGAGGATTTTTTAACCAGCACCTTTGCCCAAAAATGCTAGCTAAAGGAAATAACAAAATCTGCAGATGGTGCAAGCAAGGCCAAGACACTATCATGCACCTCATCTGCACATGCATATTGCGTTTGAATGTGCAATGACACCTATGCCAACCTTCCAACAACATGGGGGTGTGCACATGCCGGAAAGGTTGTAATCCCATGCACAATGGGAAAAATATATGACTTAATGAATGTTGGAATTGGCCCTCCGTGCAGAGTCACCCCCAAACCTTTTGCCATCCTCCCCTTTTTGTTGAATTTTTTTTTGTTGGCTTTAGGACTCTGTCCACTTTACCACTGCTAACCAGTGCTAATGTGCTTGTGCTCTGACCCTAAAACATGGTAACATTACCTTATACTTAACTGGCATATGTAATTTACCTATAAGTCCCTAGTAGAGTGGGCTACATGTGCCCAGGGCCAGTAAATGAAATGCTGCTAGTGCACCTGCAGCACTGATTGTGCCACTCATTTGAGTAGCCCATTAAACATGTCTCAGACCTGCCACTGCAGAGCCTGTATGTGAAGTTTTAAACTGACATATCGACCTGACAAGCTAAACCTTTTTGCCAGGCCCAAAGATTCCTTTTTTATACATGTAAGTCACCCCTAGGGTAGGCCCTGGACAGGCCAGAGGGCAGGGTGTAATATATTTAAAAAACAGGACATGTACATTAAAGTTTTACATGTCCTATATACATGGCCTGGTAGTGAAATCCCGTAAATTCATTTTTCACTACTGCAAAGCCTATATCTCCCATAGGGTAACATTGAGAAGAACTGGACCTGCATTTCTTGACCCAGAACCCAGAGTGACTCCAAGGGCTAGTTGTCTGCCTCCTGATCTGAAACCTCAGGGACATAATAGGCTTCCAACAACCTTTTATCTGCACCTGGACTCTGCCAGCTGTAAGTCTACCCTGCCAAGTGGTGCCACCCAAGTCCGGGACCCTTGGAAGTGGGCCTAAGGTGTTTACCAGCAGAACCGATGCATTTTTTCTGCTGAGCGGCACATCCTCTAGCTGAACTGATGAATTTTCTTGGCTGAGCGGTGCATCCTCTGCAGAACCCACACATTGCTCTGTTGTGTAGACCGGGCCACAGGTGCAAAATGTCCGTGTCACTCTCAAATCTTCAGAACAGATGCATTGCTGACGGCACAGCGCATCTCCTACCCAGGTCCGTGCTCTCTCGCCTACAGCAGCTTGACGCATCACAGCCTCGCAGCTCATCAGAACTGATGCATCACCCCAGCTGTTCTCCACATCCTCGGCAACCGGACTTAGCATCGCAAGTCCATCGATGGGATCCTCGACGTTGACGCGACAGGACCTCACACCACAGCCTCGCTGCATCTCGGATTCGACCTATCGCTTCGACTGTGCTACCCTTCCTCACCTCGGATCCACCCAATGCTCCGCAACTAGGATTCAAGGTACTTTGTTCAGCGGGACTAACTTGGTCCCTGTACCCAGCCCATGCTCTATCACGTTTGGCCTGAACTTCTGACTGTCCCTGTCCAGCCCGACCAGATTTCCCTTGTTTGCGCTTTGTGCTTTTTGCCAATATTTTACCTTAAAACTTTGACATTAAAAATCTATGGTTTCCCTGATTGGATTTTTGTCGTTTGGGTTTTATTTATTAAAATGTACTCTATTGGTCTGAACCTGTTGTGGGATCTTTTTGTGTGGTATTTTCACAGTTTTACTGTTTGAAATGTTGCACAGATACTTTACACATTCCCTTCAAGTTAAGCCCGAATGCTCTGTTCCAAGCTACCAGAGGGTGAGCACAGATTAATTTGTGGCTTGTTTGTGCCTTACCCTGACTGAGATTGTGGTTGCTGCTTGACCAGGGATCACAACTCAGTCAACTAACAACCCAATTTATAACGATGCACAAACCATAAGGATTTTTATTCAGGAAGAGAAAAAGTTACATCAAAAAGGCTAAACATGGATGCAATGTTTGTATTCACATTTCTTGTTTTTAACACTGCACAAGGATTTAGTTATGTAACTTGGTTTCTGACTTTTATTAACCTTGCAGTCATTAAGATCAAACTTAAACCTGTATTTATGTAACAGTTTTTATTAACTCTGCTGTTGGACTTGGCCCTTTTTGCAGGGTCATCCCTGAACTTTTTGCCTTCCTCCTATATTGTTTCTGACCTGTTTTTGTTGGTTTTAGGACTCTGGGCACTTTACTACTGCTGATCAGTGCTAAAGTGCATATGCTCTCTGTATAAAGTGTTATGGTAATTGGTTGTCCATAATTGGTATGTTTGCCTTACTAGTAAAGTCCCTACTAAAGTGCACTATGTGTTCCAGGGCTGGTAATCCAAATGCTACTAGTGGGCCTGCAGCACTAATTGTGCCACCCACACAAGTAGCCCTAAGAAGAGATCTCAGGCCTGCCACTGCAGTGCCTGCGCGCAGTTTGTTAACGGCCTTGTTGTCCTGGCAAGTTCACCCACTTGCCAGGCCTTACCTTCCCTTTTTATGCACATCAGACACCCCTATAGTAGGCCCAAGGTACCCCCCTGGACAGGGTGCAGTGTATGTGAGAGGTAGGACATGTACGGAGGTGAGTACCATGTCCTGACAGTGAAATACTGCCAAATTTGTTTTTCACTGTTGCAAGGCCATCTTGCCCATAGGACAGAATGGGGAATATTGAGTCCCATGTTTCCAGCATATCTTCCCATAGGCATAAGATGGAGAGATGGAGTTTAGTGTGCCTGAACTCAGAATTTAATAGCACATCTTTTTGTGAAGATGGTTTTTGAATTGTGTGTTTAGAAACCACGCTTTTAGAAGTGGCTGGTTTCTTGTTTTAAACCATCCTGTGTGCCTCTGCCTGGTTGTGTATTGCCTGTCTGGGTTTGGATGTGACAGGGTCTGGGAAGTGTCCTGACCCCAGGGAGGAGTAGGTGAGACAGGAAGCTACAAGCTGAAAGGGATCGTGATCATTGTTCGTCGAAAGGAATCTGCCCAAGATAGTCAACGAAGGAGAAGGCAGCGCCGTAACCCGTCCGGCTACAGCGTCGCCTAGCAACAGAGCTGCAACGTGATCGGGATCGCCCAGCAGGACGTCCGACGAGCGGAGAGAGAGAGCGAGGCAGCGCACCCCCCCAGGTAAGGCTTGGACTCTGGTCGGGAGCCGCAAGCGTGTGTGGCCTGGGGAGGCGTGCAGGAGGAGTGCAGGAGTGCTCCGAGCTCTCTCCCGCTGCACTGCATTAGACGCGCTGAGTCCCCGAGCGGCCCGTACCTGCCCAGCAGTACCGGGGCCGCCCCTGTAAGCTTACGGCCGTTGTCTCTGTTGTTGGGGCCTAGTGGTGCCCGAGTTGACCGTGCAGATTGGCGAACCGCATTATTCTTGCATTACGAACTGCCTGATTCTTGGATTACGAACCGCATTATTCTTGCATTACGAACTGCCTGATTCTTGCATTACGAACCGCATTATTCTTGCATTACGAACTGCCTGATTCTTGCATTAAGGACTGTCTTATTACTACATTACAAACTGCATTACGAACTGCATAGCATTGCATTAGGACTGCATTAGAGATTGTGAATTGCTCATTAATACCGCAAGAACCTACAAGTGATTGCTGTCCTAATAACCGGCAAAGCGAAATATTACGAATACGCATATGTTGGATTTCTATCGTTTGGTCTCATCGTATTCCTTTTATAAAGATACCACTATTTTTATGAAACCAGTGTGGTGTCCATTTGTGGTGTTATCACTGTGTTACTGGGAGTGTGGTTGCAAATGCTTTACACATTGCCTTGGAGATAAGCCTGGCTGCTCGTGCCAAGCTACCAGGGGGTGAGCAGGGGTTATCTAAGCGTGTGTCCCTCCTTGCCCTGACTAGAAGCAAGGGTCCCTATTTGGACTAAGATACCTACCTCAGCCAACTAGAGACCCCCAGTTCCAACATTGGTGGTCAGCGGTTGGGATTTGAATGTGTATTTGCAACTGACTCACAGTGATTGGAGTACATCACTAGTTTTAGCGCAGACCACGACGCAACCACATATTGTGTTTTTGATTTTTTGGTTCTATTTTTGAGCGACCTTTAAGCCACACATCATGTCTCAAAGGAGTCAAGAAGCCAGTGAGGCTGCAGAATTGGAATTCGACATTGAGGCATTGCTTACCTACAAAGTTGATCAATTGAGGCAATTCTGCAGAGCTTTGGGATGTCCCATGAAAAGTAGCGCCAAGAAGGAGGAGCTGCAAACGGTCTAGAGGGCCTGGTGGGAAGCCAAAGAGGCTCAGGAGACAGGTGATGCTGAGGTGGATGAGGATGACCCAGGGAATGGATTTGGTCCACAGGATTTGCCGGTGGGAGGACCAGCCTCAGGGGCTGGTAGTAAACATTCAGGGAGGAGCTTTTACCCAGAGGAGCTGGAGTAAACCAAAGGGTCAGAGAGCATGATTTGGAGGTTTTAAAATTTAAGGCTCAAGAGAAGAACTTGCTCATTGAGAGCAAAAGGTGGGCAGAGGAGAGCAAGAACGCTCTCGCTTTGGAGGAAAAGACATTGCTTTTGGCACATAAGTTAAGAATGAGGGACCTTGATTTGGAGCTCGAAAGGCTCGAGGCCATGAGTATCTCAGCCAAGCCAAAAGAGATGTGTGTAGCTCAGGAAGTGAGCTCTGCTGGGTTGGAGGTGGAGTCCAGCTCAGATGGTGGCAGCAAAAATGTAGTGTCTAGTGCTGAGAGAAAAGTACATACACCCAGAGATGTGGCGCCTGACTTGAGGGAGGGGGCTAACATACACCAGGGGGTTTAAGTTTATGAGGTAGCTCCAGTGGTGTGCAGTGTCCCTGAAGTAGATTGGGGAACTGACACAGGGGATCATATTCCTAGTGGTGGGAGGGACACCCTACTGACCCTAGATGAGAGGTGCCGGGAGAGGGGTTCCCCCATGGTAGAAACCTTGGTGTGTGAGTGTGGAGACCGCCCAGAACAGTGTAGGTTGAGTGACGGAGACAGTCAGACCCTGTCTTGCTAATCTCAGGAGAGTGGTGTGGGGTACTTGTGTGAGGCACTGGAGGGTGAGGCAAAAGATAGCTTGGTTAACAACTGGGGGGGCTGTGTGATTCATTTGTTGGAGAGCATATTTTAAGTCCCTGTTTTCCAGAGCTATGCCAACACCCGGTGGGGTGCGATTTCTCTGATTCCAGGGAGCTTGCGCAGGAGGCAAACCTTTGGGTGGATTCCCGAGGGTCTGAGGAAGCTTTTGGGAGTGACCCAGAAGGGGGTGGTTCAGGTTTTCCCCAACCAAGTGAGGTAGGGGAGGTTTGTGGTAGCCCAGATAGGTCCCAATGTAGTGGGAGGGGTGTAGGGTCCCACGTCCTGTCTCAGAGGAGAAGGAGTGGGAGGGGGCTGTGGCCCAAGGTGCCCAATACCCAGTCCCAGGACCTGGTTGGTTCCATAAGGGAACACCATGAGGGGAGCCTAGTCTGTACCGGGAGGCCACTTCCTGAGGGGATCCCAAAGTGTCAGGTGAACTGAGGGGGACTGCTGTAACCAGCATCCCACCAGTTCTGGTGTCTGGTAGCACCGCTCCAGTGGGGAGGGTGCATGGGTCCAGAGAGAAAGGCAGGGTGTGGGAGAGCCCACCCCAGTCTTTTGTCCAGCCGAAGGGTACAGACCCTGGGCTGGTGAGCCAGTGTCAGGATGCCATACCTAACTTGGCAGAAGGGAGAGTGGAGAAAAGGTGCCAGGCACCTGGGGCTACTGCCCCCGCTTTCTGACGCCACAGAGGGTAGAGAGGCCTGAAAGGCATGAGGCCTGGCTCTCATCACTGACAGCTTTCAGTGGCCACTGTGGCTGGTTGACCTGGTGGACCGAGTTGCCCCTGGGAGGGGGGCTGGAGTCACACCTCGAGGGTGGACTGGGCCACACCACTGTGTTGGCCATGTGGGTACTGTCTACCAGTGTGGACACATCTGTGAGCAAAGTAAATTTAGGCGCTGCACAGATGGGGTCCCCAGGTGAGATGGGTCCCCCCTGTGCTAGCTTAGGGGGCCCTGAGAGTATGGACAGAGGGATCCAACTGGGTTCAGATTGGCATAGAACTGGAATATGCCCCTGCAGTTGCGGGCCAGGGTCCGTGTTTTATCGCCCAAAGCAGGGAAGCCCATCACGGTAGTGATTGGTCTACCCTGTGTTTTGGCTGGAAGAGGGTTGTGTTGGACTTGGCCCTTTTTGCAGGGTCATCCCTGAACTTTTTGCCTTCCTCTTGTATTGTTTCTGACCTGTTTTTGTTGGTTTTAGGACTCTGGGCACTTTACTACTGCTGATCAGTGCTAAAGTGCATATGCTCTCTGTATAAAGTGTTATGGTAATTGGTTGTCCATAATTGGTATGTTTTCCTTACTAGTAAAGTCCCTAGTAAAGTGCTCTATGTGTGCCAGGGCTGGTAATGCAAATGCTACTAGTGGGCCTGCAGCACTAATTGAGCCACCCACACAAGTAGCCCTAAGAAGAGATCTGAGGCCTGCCACTGCAGGGCCTGCGCACAGTTTGTTAACTGCCTTATTGTCCTGGCAAGTGCACCCACTTGCCAGGCCTTACCTTCCCTTTTTATGCACATCAGACACCCCTATAGTAGGCCCAAGGTACCCCCTAGGGCAGGGTGCAGTGTATGTGAGAGGTAGGACATGTACTGAGGTGTGTACCATGTCCTGACAGTGAAATACTGCCAAATTCGTTTTTCACTGTTGCAAGGCCATCTTGCCCATAGGACAGAATGGGGAATGCTGAGTCACATGTTTCCAGCATATCTTCCCATAGGCATAAGATGGAGAGATGGAGTTTAGTGTGCCTGAACTCAGAATTTAATAACACATCTTTTTGTGAAGATGGTTTTTGAATTGTGTGTTTAGAAACCACGCTTTTAGAAGTGGCTGGTTTCTTGTCTTAAACCATCCTGTGTGCCTCTGCCTGTTTGTGTATTGCCTGTCTGGGTTTGGACGTAACAGGGTCTGGGAAGTGTCCTGACCCCAGGGAGGAGTAGGTGAGACAGCAACAGGCTGGCCTGCGTTTGATGTGGGGGGGGAGGAGTAGCCCCCTGCATGTGAAGAGGGCTGTGTTGCTGCCCCCAGAGGATGGCGCCACCTCCTGCTGAGCGTCTGGGCCCCAGACCCTGACTGTTAAAGGAAGAGGGTGTGCACTGGCAGGAAGAAACCCAGGTCTGGTTTGGACCGGGGTCAGAGGCCCCTGAACACAAAGACTTCAAAGGCATTTAGGGGTATAAATGTAAGAGCTGAAACCCCTGAACTCAAGACTGAAATCCATACTGAAAAAGGATTGAAACTACTTCGTGATCAAGAGGAACCTCTGCCAAAGAAGAACAGCTGAAGAGACTGAAGAGAAGGATGGCCCTTGCTGTGTGTTCTGGGGCTGGCCTGCAGTTTGCTGATTTGACTGAGGAGAGGACAAGGGACTTTGCTGTGTGCTGTGTCCCCTGCTTGAGAGGACTTTGCTGTGTGCTGTGTCCTGAAGTAACTTGTCTCCAAGGGCCCGAGGAGAGCTGGCCCCCTGTTGTGGAAACTCAGGAACATAAAAGTTTCCAAGTGTGTCTCAGCGACGCTGTGTGCGTGTGCTTTTTGCACGCCTGAGACTGCCGTGTGGTCCGTGGTGCTGTTTACGAGGTTCCCCGTGACCGCATTGCCCCCGCAGCGTGAAACATCGTCCACGCTGCTGCATTGCTGTTTGTGGCCCGAGCCGACATCGTAACAGAGGCTGTGAGTAAAGATCGCTGCCGCCGGCCCGAGCCGCAATGTGCTAAAGGCTTACTTTAAACTAAGGAAGCTACAAGGTGAAAGGGATCGTGATCATTGTTCGTCGAAAGGAATCTGCCCAAGATCGTCAACGAAGGAGAAGGCAGCACCGTAACCTGTCCAGCTACAGCGTCGCCTAGCAACAGAGCTGCAACGTGATCGCCCAGCAGGACGTCTGACGAGCGGAGAGAGAGAGCGAGGCAACGCACCCCCCCAGGTAAGGCTTGGACTCCGGTCGGGAGCCGCAAGCGTGTGTGGCCTGGGGAGGCGTGCAGGAGGAGTACAGGAGTGCTCCAAGCTCTCTCCCGCTGCACCGCGTTAGACGCGCTGAGTCCCAGAGCGGCCCGTACCTGCCCAGCAGTACCGGGGCTGCCCCTGTAAGCTTACGACCGTTGTCTCTGTTGTTGGGGCCTAGTGGTGCCCGAGTTGACCGCGCAGATTGGCTAACCGCATTGTTCTAGCATTACGAACTGCCTGATTCTTGCATTACGAACCGCATTATTCTTGCATTACGAACTGCCTGATTCTTGCATTAAGGACTGTCTTAATACTACATTACGAACTGCATTACGAACTGCATAGCATTGCATTAGGACTGCATTAGAGATCGTGAATTGCTCATTAATACCGCAAGAACCTACAAGTGATTGCTGGCCTAATAACCGGCAAAGCGAAATATTACGAATACGCATATGTTGGATTTCTATTGTTTGGTCTCACCGTATTCCTTTTATAAAGATACCGCTATTTTTATGAAACCAGTGTGGTGTCCATTTGTGGTGTTATCACTGTGTTACTGGTAGTGTGGTTGCAAATACTTTACACATTGCCTTGGAGATAAGCCTGGCTGCTCGTGCCAAGCTACCAGGGGGTGAGCAGGGGTTATCTAAGCGTGTGTCCCTCCTTACCCTGACTAGAAACAAGGGTCCCTATTTTGACTAAGGTACCTACCTCAGCCAACTAGAGACCCCCAGTTCTAACATCTGCATTAATAATGAATTTAAATTTAGAGTTGGTAACAGTACATTGTGCAGACAGCTGAACGGTCAAGCCAGACCTAAAAATGCTAGTGTGTAGTGCATAAAAACAACACTTGCCACTGGCAGAATTAAAGTTTTCTTTCATGGTGGTAACAAATGAAAAATAAAGAGTACATAGATAACTGATCCGGGGTGTTATGCATAGATATATAAATGGTACTTCAATAATAACTCAGCTGGTAGGAAAGGGCCCAAATCCAAAATTGGTTAAATCATTGCTCTTGTAATAATTTTTCATCCATCACATATGTTACTAAGGGAAGGGACAGCTTTGATCTTCAGAGGAAGGCATACTGTACCTGCACTTTTATTCTAACTCTTTGGCTTCGCTAATCATTGAAATCACTGCTTAAAGCACCACTGATCCTCTATTTTCCACCATTTACTAGTTTTTGCACAGAAAATTGTTTGCATCTTTGTGTGCATAATCATACAGTTGTTTACTTGATTGTGGACAATTGCCTTCATATCTGATCATTGAATTAGCATGCCCGTAAAAGTACTCGAGGGGTAACTCATCGACTTAGTAAATTGAAGCTTCCGCTGCACTACATTTCATTTTTCCATATAATTTCCATTTATAAAAACAAGCTCTCAGCTCTTCAGTGTTTACTTCCTTCATTGATATTTCTGGCCCGAGGTGGAATGCGTAATACACGACGTAGTGCGGGAGCGTTTCATATTAATTAGTAGGTCCAGAACTCCCTTGTCGATTGCTTTATATGAGTCTTATAAAATATGAATGAGCATGCTAACTAAACATCTTGTGGAAGTTTCAACTATTGTTATGAATGTGTCCTTGGGTGACCTTTTAAACAAAGATTATCCTATCCAGTGCCTGCTTTTGGCATGGATGAGCTGGGCCCGGGGCCGGGCGCCTCAATTTAGATTGGTGCACATGTAGCTGATCTTGCCATTTGCCTTAAAAAAATGCATTAATTCCAGGCCGCTAGTTCAGTTATTTACCTCCAGGCTGGATTTTCTTTATTTTCCTCAGCCTCCCTCTGATTTCTTTCGCTCACTCCACCTTCTTTCTGTCTCCTATCTTTGCCCCTTCTCATGGACTCTCGCCTCCAGTTCAGCAGCTGAATAGGTGATTCAGGTAATGGGACAAGGTGCAAATATGTGCTCACAGGCCAGTCTCCGCTCTGAGGTATTTAGCCATGACGTGACCCTTGACCACAAATGGACCCCCACTACGATCACCAATAGGAGGGGGGCCGAAGTTGAAGGGGTGGAGGAAGGAGATTGGGGAAGGCAAATTTATTTTCAACGTCTGTCATTGCTATTTGTTTATGCAACTTCTAGTAGATGAATGTAGAAACAACGGTATTGATGATTTTCCATAAGCTTTACTCTAGTGTCCAAAGACCCAATAACAACTTAAAACCATGTGTTAGTCTTAAAAACTATCAGACGAAACTGGGTTAAATTTTTCAAACGTGTTACATGTTCTGAAATGGAAATGTCTAATCATGGAGTGTCAACTGGCCAGTCAACTGGTGTGAAATTATATATTTCAAAGGAAATGTGCTTCTTTGTAGTTCTTGTGGCGAAGAATGGTCAGTTTGAGCAAAGGATTCTGATGTGTATGCTATTTGGAGAACTTGCTTTGTTAACGTTGTTTCATCTTTATGCCTCTAACCTGCTTGAAATCGAAATGTGCTAACTTAAATAAAGATGCACTGTCTTCCATCTTGAAGTGATACTGCACCACACCACATGATCATTGTTGTTATTTCTCGGTTCTAAATTAAGAGTTGCAATCTTGTCACTAGAAGATGGTAAGTATTCCAAGCCTTTTGACTCCTCCTTAATTTTGGCAATTATACTCCAATGCATCCAAGTTTACACCCCTTAAAGTATAGATTCCATCAGTCCATGGGGCTTTCATTGGTCACTCACGATGGGCGATTATGTGGTGATCAGTAAAATATAAAAATCTGGAAGAATTAAGTAATCCTTTTCTCACGTTTTCTTTAGGATTATTATATTCCATTTAGTTAGTCACACCAAGCTGCAACTAACCAAGGACATCCCAACTGTCTTAGACCATCATTTATACAATGTGTTGATTATTGTGCTTGATTAAACTATGAGAGTGACTGTATTTAATGTAATAGTATGAAAGAATCCTCAAATGTATTCTGTAGTAAAATGATTCTTCTTGCTTGTCCCTCATTTGAGCATATCCTGAGAACGATATACATGCTTAGTAATGTATGAAACCCTTTGTCTGAAGTCCTATAAAAAGACGTACTTTTATTCTTTAACTAGGAACCCCATTCCCCACTTTGTAAGGCAAATCTATGCTGGATTTTGTATTGAACTTTAATGGCTTCTTTGCCTCTTGATCTGTATTCTTTATTGCAAACCATGCTGATGAGATACTTTGTGTATTTTGCTTAATAATTCTTTATATAAACTTAACAATTTTGACCCGTGCCTGAGAATGTCATAAACACTTTTACTGAATTGAAATTGTCCGAATTAGAGATGGGTCCAATCGGGAAGTACCAAAGCCCATTGGGACTACACCGCACCTGGTCCGAGCTGTTGGAGCGCATTGGGTAAGGTTATGAAAGAATCTTTTACGCGCCCACAGATCTGGTAGCAGAGCTGATAGTTCCGATTGGATCTGATCAGTACTAGTTAAATCCATTTGGCAGTAGATTTGGTTACTGTACCTTCTTGGTCCAGATGGTTGTCCCCCGAGATTCAAATTGGCCTAGTCCCAACCCAATCCTGGCTCCGGAGGACAAGTTGGTTGAAGAAGGATGACGTGAGTATCAATAGAGATTTGCACACATATGAAGGGTGAATGAGAAGTGAGCAGCAAGGCAGTGTGTGTTGAGAATTGTAATGAAATGCAGTGGACAGATTATGAGACTATCTATTAAGCGGCTTTAGCTCTTGGATTTTTGGAGATGATAGTTACTGTGTTCATGACGATATTCTTTGACGTTTGGAACTGATAGATGTGTGAATTGTGACATGTGCGTTAATATAAAGTGGAGAGAGGTACCTCAAGTTAAATGACTGAATTGTTGAACTTGTCTGTTGAGATGAGGTGTACTATGAGGCGCTATCAGTCACACCAAGATAGGAATGTAACATCTATATAGTGTGAGTGCTTTAATCAAGCTTAGTGACAGTTAATTCCTTAGTGCACTGGAGCAAGCGTACTGGGTACCGCAATTTCCGCAGATCGAGAGTCTACCATTGTGTGAGAGTAGGTCGTTTTCTTGCTGTTATAGAGATTTCTGTTTAGACGAAGAAGACAAATGAAGAGTTGTAGTGAAAAGTGGTTCAGGAAGTCCTGGCAGCATATGAGCATTGCGTCATTAGGTGTCATGTAGGGATTGGCTGGCAAACGCCATAGCCACACTGCGATATGGTGACCTTTGACAAAGACGTGCTGATATTAGTGGGCTAGTCTTGAAAATGACAGCATATGGAGTGTGTCATATTGGAACAGAGAGTAATTGAAAGGTGGGCACCATGGGGAATTCCTTTATGAAAAGGAGAAAGATGTGAATAAGGAAGTGAATTTCCCACTTGAAGCACACCCGCAAGGAAAATGGCGGCAAAGAAAGGGTTACACACATGCATGTGGCATAGCCAGTGGCATGAATACTTGTCCAAAGACAGAGAACTGGGGTTCTCACTGGGCAGAACTTTCCATATTCCCAGAATAAAAAATTTGAGAGGAAGAATGCTTGATTTGAAACATCAGCCCAGACCCACACAGTTTGAGACTTTAAATATTTGGAAGCAGGTGGCAAACAAAAAGAAAACAAAGAAGTTTGCATTAAAAATCCGTAAGAGGGCTTACACATGGATAAATGCACAGGATGATGAGACAGTAAAAAGTGGAGGGAGGAAGTAATTGAGATTTTTGGAGCCAAGTCATTAATAGAGGACGAGGACACAGTAAAGGAGAATCCTGAGGAGAAAGGGAAATCAAAAAGAAGTCAGAAGCAGAAAATGAGAAGGAGGAGGATACCTTTCAGAGAGATAACACAGCAGCCACACCGAGCACCACAGCCATGACGGCATGCCCTATAAAAAAAAGTGTGCAGAGTCCCAAGCAACACAGAAATTACTGTTTCGGCCCCTGCTCTGCCCTCGATAAAGCACATCATGTCCTTTGGGTACCTCAAAAATTTCCCCTGCTGAGGCAGTTGTTAGTCCTCCCTTGAGTCAGACCCTCCCAAGAGTTCCTCAGGACAACGCACCACGGCCCTGCATGATAGTTTTAGGTCCTCCACAAGGAGAGGTTTTGACAAGCTCTATGGCAAAAGGCCACATGATCATCGTGACACTACCAGTTGACTCACCAAATATTAGACATACTCCACAGAGAGTATGCCAGAGGCCAGAGCTGATGACTCTGGAGCTGGGGATCCCGGTTCGAGTCTCGGCGTCAGTGCAACATCCTGTGATTCTGGGTAAATCACATAATCTCCCAGTTCCCATGGACAGTGCCTTGATACCCTCACGGGTGATAAGCTGTGCTACATAAATCTTCAAACTCCAACAAACTTTAACTTTAACTTTTCCATTTTACGAATTCTCTTTTGAAGTTAAGGGACAATCCTGATAAGTGGTATACACAGTTGGATCAGCATGTGACCATTTAAAAGGTCCTGTGGGAGAATATGGATGTGCTTTTGGAAGTGGCAGTCTCAAAGGATCTATGGGCAGAATGCAAGAGAGCAGTGGATTGGCCGACTAGGGAGCCTCCTTGATTAGCACGAACAAATGCACCTTCACCCCTGGTTAAGACTAAATACGAGGAAGTCAAAAAACATTTAAACACTAAGGTTTCTCAAAGGGAAATAAATTGGCCTAAGATTTTCTGATCCTCTCAAGAACCCAAGGAGTCTGTGCATGCATACTTTGAGAGGTTGATGCAGGTATACATGGAGCACAGTGGACTAAATGACCCACTTGGAGACAACATGGGAGGGTTCCTCACCTCCTTTGTGCAAGGACTACGACCTAAAATCAGCAACCAGATTTTGCTTTTTTGGCAGCAAAAACCCCTTGATAAAGTCCTGCAGTACGCAAACTATTGCAGTGACCTGTTACAAGCTAAGAGAAAGGAGATGAAGGAAAGGTACATGATAGCACAGAGCCAATTATCACAAAATGAAGGAATGAAGAGATTTAATGTACCCCTACTAGGGCCTGAAATAAACCCCACAAGCATGCAAGAAGTTTCCATTGTGTATGGAGGAAATGCCGCGGAGAATAGGGAGAGGTCAAGGTAATGCACCAGAAACTAGCACAGGTGTCCTTAAAAGGTTACCCCTTGCCACATTTGCAAAAAGGTTGGGCATTGGAAGCGGGAGTATTGCTACAATCCCGATCGAGCCATGATCAGTGCCTATGCTGCACATTTTGAGGTGCAGGGAGAGCTTTCTCCAGTACTCAAACCCCGATACCAAGAATCCCAAAACCTGGCATGCCACAAAGTTCCCTGGTCCAGTTCTTATAGTGTTCGAGAGTTCCACGGTCTTTGATCAGGACCAGTGGCTGTGCATAGGCGGAGGAGGCATGCGTACTTTGCGCAGTCGTAGGAGTGGACCGTATGTAGATGGAGAGGTTAACGGACATTCTGATTCTTTCTTGATAGACACAGGAGCCACTCGTTTAACTGTTTGAACAGTTGAGGTCCCGAACCTTCCCCTCTTGGTAAAAGAAGTCTAAGTTATAGGCATGACAAATCAGCAGTGTACCAATCTGATTACAGCCCCTGTCCCAGTAAAGATAGGAGACATCAAAGAGCAACATCAGTTTGTGGTCTGGAATTCGAGTCCTATAAAGTTGCTAGGAAGAAATCTGCTTTGCAAACTCAAGTGCATCATTTACTGTATGCAGGATGGCGACGGAATACAGACCCAAGCAGCAGATGTAGAATTCCAGCTACAAACACTGGAACCTGTAATCAGGTTGTATTCAGTTATTACCAAACAGGATATACCCATTGACCTGAGAGAGACGGTCAAAGAAGATGTTTTGGATTTTACAGGGATAGAGATTGTATTGATTGAAGATGCAAAACCCCTAAAGATAACCCTTTGGCCAAATGCAGTTTTTCCTTAAACGCACCCTTACAAGTTGACCCCAGAAGCTATTGCGGGAATCACTCCTGTAATTGAGAGCATGATAGAACAGGGCATTCTGAAGGAAAGCATTGGGAGTGCATGTAAATCTACGATTATGGCTTTGCAAAAAGCATACAAAAATTGAAGACATGCCAGGATCTTCGAAAAATTAACCAAGTTGTTTTTCCATGCTATACTGTGGTACCGAACCATGCTGTGATTTTGTTCCACATTCCCCCAGAAACTGAATGGATCACTGTCATTGATCTCGGTCAAGATTTCTTCTCGGTTCCCCTTCATGAAGAGAGTAGGTTTCTCTTTACTTTTTGGTTCCAATGAAGACTCTTGTGTGGTGTTGGCCTCCCCTAGGGAACACTGAAAGTCCATCCTATTTCAATAAGATACAAAAAAAGAATCTAGAGTCTCAGCAGTTACCATGTAGCTCGACCTTGATCCAGTACTTCGGTGATCTCCTGATTGCATTGATGACCAGGGAAGTTTGTAAACAAGAAACTATTGCTTTGCTCAACGATTCGGCTGAGAATGAGCATAAAGACTCCCCAGAGAAATTACAGTACTGTCAAAAAGAAGTCATGTATTTGGAACATCAGATAGAGAAGGGAGTAAGATGAGTGTCCCATGAATAAATTGAAGCAGTCCTTAAGATGAAATTCTCAACCACACAGAGAAGTATGAATGTTCTTAGTCATGGTTGGTTATTGCCGACAATGGATTCCAAACTTTTCCTTTGTGGCAAAGCCTTTACTGAGGCTGATGCACACTGATGTCAATGGCCCAGTACAAAAGGATGATGAAAGCATGGAAGCATTTCAGGAGCTCCAAAATTTACTTTGCAGAGCACCTACTCTTGGAATGCCAGACTATACTAAAGACATTGTGCTCTTTTGCCAAGCGATAGAAAGATGGGCGTACTTTATCTGTGCTAACACAGACCCATGGGGAGACCAAGCATCCCATTGGGAACTTTTCAGCATTCTTGATCCAATTTACAGCATTACCTTGTTGTATCAAAGCAGTTGCAGTGGTGAGCCTTAGCACTGGGCAAACAGAAGGGATAGTAATGGGCTACCCACTAGTTGTAATGGTTCCCCATCTAATTGAAATGCTCATGACTCACACATTGACGTAACAAACAGCCACTTAACCCACTATGAGAGAATCATTATAGCTGCAGAAAATGTCCCTATCAGCAGATGTAATACCCTAAACTTTGCCTCTTTGTCACCAACCCCAGAGGGAGATGAGTAGAGAGACTTTGACCATGATTTTGGCAGCGTTACTGAGTTGCACACAAAACCCAGACCCAACATACTGGATGTACCCCTTCTTGAACCTGATCACACCCTTTTTGTCGAGAGACTGACATGGTATTCTAAAAACCGTCTATGCTGTGTGTACCCTAAGCGGGGTTGTGGAAACATCCTACTTGTGCCATGTAATGTCTGCACAAATAGCTGAACTGTCCTCACCAGAACCTGCTGTACATAGGAGGGCTCTTGAGTTACCATTTATACTGACAGCCAGTATAGGCTCAGGGTTGTCCACGATTTCAGGCAGTTATGATCACAGCAAGATTTCATGACCTCCGCTGGGTCCACCATCAGAAACGGGCTATATGTCTCCAATCTATTGGAAGCATTACAACTGCCGAAAGAAATCGCAGTGGTGAAGTGTGCTGCACACAAGAGTGGCAATGACTTTGTAACCTGTGGTAACCGTTATGGGAATGAAATCGCTTGGTATTATGCTCCTGAGTTCAGTACCTTTCAAATGGATGAGCCATGCATGCGAAAGGAAAAGCTGTAACAAATATGCTATTAAACATTGTACACACCTTCAATTAGCTGATGGATCTGCAATAATCTTCCCTAGAAACAGAAAAAAAAATAAAAGGGAAAAGATGGGATGTGTAAAGGATGGCAGTAACATTTGGGTGTCTAATGATGAGAAGCTAGTGTTCCCTGATTCCATGCTACCTGCCATGGTACGACACATGCATGATCCAACACATGTAGGCAGAAATGGGATGGTGTCGACATTTTGACTGTACTGGTATATTTCTAATTTTCCATCGATGGCAGAAAATCTGTGTCTGCATTGTGCTATTTGACAGAAAGAAAATATGGGCAAAACGGTTGTAGTGATTTTGGGCCATATCGGGATGTCTGATGGTCCATTCAACCGTCTCCAGCTTGATTTTGTGGAGATGCGCCGATGTAATTAATTGAGATATATCCTCATAATTTTGTGTTTATTTTCCTGCTGGATTGAGCCATATCCCACCCCGAGGTGCGAAAGTCTGACAATCGTCAAACTGTTGTTTCGAGAATTAATACTGTGATTCGGGATGCCAGTTCATATTGAATCAGATCAAGGAAGCCACTTGACGAATGAGGTGATGCCTTTGCTTTGCACAGTGCTAAGGATTGAGCAGAGATTTCAATGCAGTTATAGACCTTAGGCTTCAAGTATTGTAGAGAGACTGAATGAGATGATCAAAGCTAAATTTGCCAAAGCCTGTGCCTCTACTTTTCTTAAATGGCCAGACGCCCTTCCTTTGGTGTTGATGCGCATTCAAAGTATCCCATGTAAATGAACAGGAGTATCTCCACAAGAGGTGTTGATGGGAAGAGCCATCCAAATTCCTTCTGTTCTAGCTGCTGCCCTTGTGAATATCTCAGATCACCTGGTTCTTGAGTACTGCATGGGATTGACTGAATTGATGCATTCTATCTCCCATCAGATTGATGCTGCTACACCAGCTGTATGAGAGTCTCCAGGACATGACTTGAATCCCGGCGATTGGGTTCACGTAAAGAACAATATCCGCAAGTCTTGCCAGGAGGAGTGCAGGAGAGGTCTGTACCAGGTGATCTTGGGTATCACTACTGCCTGAAGTGTGCTGATCTGCCGAACTGGATACATGCCTCTCATACCAAGAGGGTAAGATGAGATGAGGAAGATGTGGAGCCAACATCCTAGAGTCACCCTAGGTTCAAATTCTCTGAGGCCTCCAAAGAAGAGGAAGACCAGTCTGAAGGCTCACTGTCTCCTGCTACAAGGCATCAACAAGGACAAGAGCCAGGTCATGGTGTCGCCATTACAGCAACAGCGGAAGCCTTGTACACAGGGCTAAGAATACACATTCATCGAGACAGTGAAAACTTCTGGAGAGCTGAATCAAACCTGCCTGAGTAAGAGTTGTGGGAATCAGAGAGTGGAACAGTCAGAGAAGATTCCACTTCTGAGAGTGAATCAGCCCCATCTGAGTCAGAGATCACAAGCACCTCTCAGGATCATGGCTCAACTGAGGAAAGCTGGTGTTGAACGAGAGGATAAGATCAGATGAAAAGAGAGGGGAAAATAAAGTAAATTCAGAACACACTATTAGAAGGGTTAAGTAGCCATTAAAGGACCAACCCCCTAGATGAGCATTGATGTTGCCAAAAAGTGATCCTTATTTTTGATAAAAGCAGTTAGCCAGCGACTTTCCAGATGCAAGGGTACTTGGTGATAGGCAGAAGTTAAATTGATGATGGTGAATGACAGAGCATTCTTAATGGCTGACAACATTTCACTTATCCTCGGAAAGGGAAATTGGTCAATCAATATGTATTTGTTAATTTCCTCAGGTCAATACAAAGCCTGAGTTTACCATTGGCCCGTCGTACCACCACCAACAGAACGACCCAATCCGATGACTCAATTGACTCAATTATCCATGCTTCCTGTAACTTTTCTAATTCCTTGCACACCTCATTTCTAATAGCCATTGGAATGTTTCTTTACTTGTGAATACAAGGTACAGCATCATCCTTTAAAATTGTTTTATACTGGAAATCCTTGAGCTCAGCAATGCCATCAGAAAACACACCAAGATACTCTTTAAGAATTTTTTCATCTCCATCAACTTCAGCCTGGACCTCCATGACGGGATCAGTACTATTGGGATTCAGAAAAATACTAAGATCCCCTTGATCCCACCAACCCAAAACCGAAGGACCTGCTTTGGAGACGTAAAGCTTACACACAGCCTCACGGTTTTTAAATACAAACAGCAATTTTCTCTAACCCAAAAGTACGATGGGCTCCCCAGTAAAACTGTTGGGAGAAATATCAGGAGATTCCAATGTCTCTCCTAACACTGGTTTTAATTTCTTATTCCATACCATCTCATTTACAATGTTGTATGGAGATCCAGAGTTTGCTGTAACAGTCACAGTCATGCCCCCCATGTTTATGGCATACTTCGTTTTTTTTCCTGTCACTATGCACATCCAGTGCTTCAGATTCTACACTCAAACACACACATATTAGTGCCATTGCCATCAGTGTGTTGCGTTTTTGAACCTGAATCAACCTCTAATAGCTTAACTACAACATTCCTACTTCCTTTCTGACTACACACACTTTGAAAAATGGCCCATAATGCCACATCCTGAACACTTCTGATTTCGGGCCGGGCATTCGTCATATAAGGAATCAAAATGATAAGTCAATGCCAGGTCTTTTAAGGTGGAAACATAATCCTCAATTGTTTCTTTATTCAACTGCTTCCTATGGTAGAATTTGTATCTGTCAATACCGACGCACACAGTGGGGGCATAATAAACATCCCAAGTCTTGCATCGCATTTACAAAAACACAGGGGCAATTCTCTATTAGAGCACTGTATCTGTTGCCCCTTTTTAAATGTAAAAAGAATCTCTTTAAAATTAGGGCTTTCATTTCAGGTTCGCCCACACTGTGGGCTTTTTGCCTGAACAGGTACCTTTCTATGAGGGCGGGCCGGAGCTTACGGCAGGCTGAGAAGGGAAGCTGGCTTGAATTTTAGTGCACATGTCTAGATGAACAGATGACTTGCTTTGTCTAGCCAGACATGTGCATTTGAGGACTCTCCCTACTTGAGCAACTTTATGAACCCAGGGGACCACAGCCCTACTTCCCTGGTCTCCTAAGGAGAGTATGTTTTGCCTGCCCTAGGCAATTCTGATGCTGCACACATGCTGTTTACTACAAAAACAGCAAAGTAGCTGCATCTGGATTGACGCGGGAGGAAACGCAAGTTGGCCACTCTATAGTGTGCGCACAACGTGACATTCACCCTTCTCCATTTCCAACATTTTTCCACCCCGCTATGCCCAAGAACTTACAGAGTCAGAACCTGTTGTCTAGGGCATAGCCTTTTATTCACCTCAAACCAGGTAATTCTTCACAGACCAATAGGCGAAAACCATCCAGTTTAGCTATATACAATTATTCACAGCATCATGCTTTAGCCGCGTCAACCTGTCAAAGGCATTAAGTAAATCAGGCATGACATTATTTGAACTTCAGTTTTGGCCGTACACTTTAGCGGTAACAACATGTCAAAGGCAGTAAGAAAATTAGGCACAACATTACACCTGCACTTGAGCTTGGCCTTACAATGGAACTTGACCGACTCATCCCGCCAAGCTCTCCACTCAGCTGCGCACATTGTGCCGGCAGGCCCCAACGCGCACAGCAAACAGTTGCATTACTTGAAATCCAGGGCACCGCACAACGCACCGGCCCACCGGGGTGCCTGAACACAGGCAGCCTCCCCAAGGTTCTACTCAGTCCATACGTTGCGGGTTAGGGCAGTAGAGTCCAGGACCACCGGCAGGTCGGTCCTCCTTTTCCGCCTACCCTCAGCACATGTAGATCCTACCCCCTCCTGGGGTCCATCCAGTCACTGAACTTCCTTTGTTGTGCATCCCCCTTCGTTGTTAACTGTCAGTGCTCCGCAAAGCCTCGTTCTTCTGCCAGGTGGGTGGGTGGTCAACGACGCGCCTCTGCAGCTTGCTGGAGGTCTGAGGGGACAAAGAGGCCGAATACTACCAGGCGCAGCCTTAAATACCTCTACCTTGCCTTCCTGCGCGCCCTGATGACATCCCCCGTCCCGCCTTATTCAACACACCCTCTTCTTAGCCAACCCATAGGGGGCTCAGCCACGTGGCGCAACTAAGGGCACCCCTCCCCTAAGCGCAGGGGGCACCTGTTCATAGTGTGCGCACAACGTGACATTCACCCTTCTCCATTTCCGACATTTTTCCACCCCGCTATGCCCAGGAACTCACAGAGTCAGAACCTGTTGTCTAGGGCGTAGCCTTTTATTCACCTCAAACCAGGTAATTCTTCACAGACCAATAGGAGAAAACCATCCAGTTTAGCTATATACAATTATTCAAAGCATCATGCTTTAGCCGCGTCAACCTGTCAAAGGCATTAAGTAAATCAGGCATGACATTATTTGAACTTCAGTTTTGGCCGTACACTTTAGCGGCAACAACATGTCAAAGGCAGTAAGAAAATTAGGCACAACATTACACCTGCACTTGAGCTTGGCCTTACAATGGAACTTGAACGACTCATCCCGCCAAGCTCTCCACTCAGCTGTGCACATTGTGCCGGCAGGCCCCAACGCGCACAGCAAACAGTTGCATTACTTGAAATCCAGGGCACCGCATAACGCACCGGCCCACCGGGGTGCCTGAACACAGACAGCCTCCCCAAGGTTCTACTCAGTCCATACGTTGCGGGTTAGGGCAGTAGAGTCCAGGACCACCGGCAGGTCGGTCCTCCTTTTCCGCCTACCCTCAGCACACGTACATTCTACCCCCTCCTGGGGTCCATCCAGTCGCTGAACTTCCTTTGTTGTGCATCCCCCTTTGTTGTTAACTGTAAGTGCTCCGCCACAGGGTGAGAAGCTACCCGGCGCACTTGCCCTCCCCCCCCCTAGGCGCTGACAGTGCTCCCTAATAGCCAGCAGAATAATGTGGTTAACGAGCTCATGTGCGTTTCCTGACAGATGCACCCCATCTATGCCGAACTGGTCCCTTTTACCTACTAGAGCAAGTTGTGCCCGCTCATGTGCATTTCCTGACAGATGCACGCCATCTGTGCGGAACTGGTCCCTTTTACCTACTAGAGCAAGTTGTACCCACTTGTATCTGTTGTGGCACCCGCCAGGATTTCTATAATGAAATGGTTCAGCTCTACGGATGTCATTATTGCCTGAACTTGGACACCCTCGGCCCCTACTGCTTGCGGTATTACTTCTGACCCCAGGTGTGAACAAGGCCTCCCTCAACAGATGCCTCCCTAATCACATTAGATCCTACCCACCAGCGTTAATGACTGTTTTGCTCTACCATAAAAGAATGCCTACATTAACGTACGCGTACCGTGCTGCCCATTAATGGGGTGCCGTTGCCACCGCTGAGGTACAAATGCGGGAGACAGAAACCCTGAATACCACCTATTTTCCGCTAGAGTGGGCTTGATGAATGAAAGGAATCCTGATCAGAACCTTATAATCCCCCTTGTCCGGGCTCTGGCGCCCCAAAAGTGGGACCCTGGCCCCAAATTTTTAAGAATAACAGACCTGTATGTATGGAAGGAATCCTGATCGGAACCTTATATTCCCCCTTGCTTGGGTTCTGGCGCCCCAAAAGTGGGACCCTGGCTCTAAATTTGGAAGAATTATAGACCAATGTTGAAGGCAATAAGAAAATCAGGCACAACATTACACCTGCACCTGAGCTTGGCCTTAGAATTGAACTTGACCGACTTATCCCGCTAAGCTCTCCACTCCGCTGCGCACATTGAGCAGGCAGGCCCCAACACGCTACAGCAAACAGTTGCATTACTTGAAATCCAGGGCACCGCATACCGCACCGGCCCACCGAGGTGCCTGAACACAGGCAGCCTCCCCAAGGTTGTATTCAGTCCATATGTTGCGGGTTAGGGCAGTAGAGTCCAGGACCACCGGCAGGTCGGTCCTCCTTTTTCGCATACCTTGGCCATTCCGCTGCGCACATTGTGCCGGCAGGCACCAATGCGCTACAGCAAACAGTTGCATTACTTGAAATCCAGGGCACCGCATACCGCACCGGCCTAGCGGGGTGCCTGAACACAGGCAGCCTCCCCAAGGTTGTATTCAGTCCATATGCTGCGGGTTTAGGGCAGTAGAATCCAGGACCACTGGCAGGTCTGTCCTCCTTTTTCGTAAACTTTGGTTATAGCATAAAGCTATAAATTGCAACCCTTTCTAGGGATTGGATTTGTTTCCCAGGTCCCTCTCCGTGTTAATTGTGTTGCCCCCATGAGTCCTCCTGAAGGACTGCAGCAACGCCATCGAGCACTGCATATTAATGCTAGGCAATTTAGTAACGCCACCCGCTTGTTGAAACATTAACCAGCAATCCCTATTGCCTGTGGAGTATGCCTGAAATGACTCACCACCTGTAGTTGGGATGCGGTTTTTAACGCATTTGTTGCCTAGGGCCCGCGCTATGCTTATAGTGTTGCGCACCGCCCGTCCTTCATGAAGTCAGGTGACAATTACAAGGGGAAGAAACGTTGCCGGTAAATATTAGGCCATTGCGTTTTGTCCCATAAAACTGTGCCTGTTACTGAGATGTGCTTGTACCGCACACCACCAACCGTCCGCTATTATAAAGCATGTCCTTTCTGGGGCCCACTGCATGTTAAAGAGTTGCACTGCACAGTACTCACTAAGAACTACTGACCTTAAAAGAAAAAGGAAAATCTGCCTATAATTATTTGGCAAATCAGCAAATCCCTAATTAATCAAAGCCCAATTAATTTGTACATATATTGTAATGAAAATGCTAAATGGATTTCCTTCCCCAGGCAGCCAATGGGTCCTTACAAAGGACTGCTGATAATTCTTACATAACCTGTGGCTTATGGCCCGAATAAATCGCCACCTGATATCGGGATGAACTCTAAATTGCATTCCTTCCCCAAGGTCCGCCCGTTGTTACTGGTATAGCACACCAACCACCGTCACAGAGGACTGCTGCCACTTGGAAGGAAAAAGAAAAACCTGCATAAAACGGTTTGTTGATAACGTATAGCTACCCCAACATGGCTTGATTGTTAGCAATTCCCCACATAGTCTACCGAATATGCCACCAATACATTTCTACCCTTGTGGGGATGAGCTTTAAGATGCTTTTAATTAATGCCCAGGAGAAGGCAGGTTACATATAGCAACGCCTCATTTTCCCGGGTGATAATGCTCTTAAACAAAAGCATGACCCAACGTCTCGCTATAGATTGCCCCCTCTTTCAATTCCTCTCCTGGATTATGTGCATAAAACTTTGGGGCGATGAGCGACTGATAACCTAGAACCCCAAAACGTTTGTTTTAAAAAAATAAATAAATTGTATTATTGACGCTCCCACAACAGGGATTCCCCTGTGCCACCAACATTGGACTTACTCTGCACCAGAGGTAACTGGAACTACCGCTGGGCATGCAGTTGTTTTGGTATTGGGGACAAAATACACATGAATAATGTTTAAGTGACCGGACAAAAGCACCCGAACTCCTCAGCCAATTTAGATATGTTATGTAGGTAGCACTAGAACCCTGTATTATTTAATTTCCGAAGTAGAGAACCCATACAGTATTATATACAATTGTTTAAGCGTTTTACCAAATGAATTACACCACACGGTGAACCCGTGGACGAAAACCTTAAAAACGCAGCAAAGTTGTGCTTCAGTGCTGCTATCGTTCTAACCCACATTCCAACTGGCAAAGAGTTACTACCAAGTTGCAGCCGCAAAGGGTTACTACCAATTTGCAGCAGTCCATCCATATTTTGGCACATAGCATGATTTGTATTTGCCTCTGGCTCTTTTACCCCCCCCCAAAGAGGCATCCCGTCAATGAATTACAGATGCTTGGTTTGCTAACCGAATGTTGCTTAGTTGTCCACCCCACTTAGTTGTCCAGCCCCTGGAGATGAAAGGCTAAGCGTATGCGCTTGGAATTGAACCTGTTAACGTGAGGTTGAATACTGTCCCCGAAATGCATGGGTTATTACACAATACGAACTATGGGGCCGATTACGATGGCGGTCGGTGTCAGTACCGCGGTGCCGGCGGTGTGGAAAAATGCCTTTTACCGCCCGCCAGCAGCGGTCCTCACGGCCGCCATATTATGAAGGGCAAATATGCCCCATTTCCCGACCTCCGCGGTGCAACGCCGACCGCCATGAAATTGCGCCCGCCACCGCGCCGGTGGTAGCCAATGGAGACTCACCGCCGTGCGTAATGACGTCCCGTCCGCTCAACAAATTAGGATGCGCCAAACAACCAGTCGAACCGCAGGGGAGAAACCGCCCTTCCAGACACGGCGGAATCTCGACAGCGGAGCGTGAAACGAGACTTCCGGAGCCCTCCACCCGGAGCCGAACGCCATGGATCCAGCACTACACGTCCTCCCGGTGCTGTACGTGATACATCACCAGGTCAACATCGCCCGCCGCGGACGCCGCCGCAGGTACGTAAAAAAACACAATACATCACAAAACAGAACACAAATTCCACGGGCTGAAACAGGGCACCTGGCCACACCAGACACACTGGTGTGGACAGGAACACATCCATCAGTGTACCCACACATGTCTCATCTGGCACCAATTCACACCTGCATCAAGCCCACCAAATTACCGCGAACATAATGTAATGTGTTGCTGACGACACCGCAGCGGTGAGTATGCGGGAAATCCATCGCACAAAGCAGAATGCATGTACAGCAACGGTCAGGCCAGAAAGACCACAGGCCACCACCCACCACCCACAGCTCCGCCGCACACAGCAAGAAACATGCCAATCCCCCCTGTGCACCCCCATGTCGAACACCAAGCGAGCTAAATCCACACCCAGCAGCACACAACTAACACCTAGGGAGACAGACACAGCAGCATTGGGTGTAGATTAACACACAGCACAGAGGCACAGGCCCAGGGCAACACACACACACACACCACAACACCACATACATGGCATGAAAGCTGAATACAAGCACAAAATAAACATCCACACACACAAGGAACATACAGACTACTGGACACACACCCTGCCAACTCACACAGACATACCCCACACCGACACACAGCCACATACACAGACTACATGCCACCAGCAATGGAGCACAACATAGAGGAAAGCAAAAATGATGTGCACACAAATGGGAGGGCAAGGAGACAACCAACAACCAGGTGAACAGACACATGCAGGACAAGGAACCTAGAACAACATCCACACCCCATCCAAGCACATGGCTGGCACAGTGAGTGAAGTCAAACAACAGTCACCTCAGTGCAACAACTCAGGGAGACAGCAAGGTAACCCATGTATAGGGACAGGGATGAAAGGAAGGACCTCAAGTCAAACAGTGAACAGCAAGTACACATGAGTATGCAGCACCACAACACACAGGGCACATTGGCACACTCAATGACTGTCAAACACAAGTAGGAGTCCCCAAACATACCCCCTCATATCTGCAGCACACAACCCCAATGCCAGACACACAGAAGGGCCTACATAATGTCCAGACAAGATACAGACAAACAATCAAACCCCCTGGGGGCATCCACAAACATCACACACACACAGGGATTTCAGTACCAACGTCTGCACCAAAACAAAAATGGCAAACACAATTCAAAACAGAAACACATACAGAACCACAAAAATAACACACATCACCTGTGAAGCCAAACTAGGGGAAGGCAATGGGAGCACACACACAACAGGAGTGCACCACCTCATCAGTCAGGAAAAATGCATAGGCTACATACCACAACACAAACAAGAAGTGCACCATCACAGAACAACACAGACACATCAAACACACAACAGATGCACAACACCACAAAGCACATAGCAAACACAGCAGTACATCAGGGGATGTACACTAGGACAGCACAAGGCAACATATATCCACAGCACTGAATGCACAACAAGCAGTGTGTGCACACAAACACACAACAGTCCCACACAGCCATGAGTCACACGCCATTAACACACACATCAACACACACGACAAAGCCACAACCAACACACCGTACAACCCTTGACCACCCAAATGCACACCATGTAAGTAACCGTTGTGACTAGGATGACTGCCCATCACAACATGACTACACATCTACACTGCTAGGCATACATGAAAGCAAGAACGCACATACATGTTGAGCCTGGTCAGCCTGCCTGCAATCCCGTGTATATGACCCCTCTATGTGTTTGCAGTGCCCACATACCAGGATGCAGTAAAACATAGCCAACAGCAACAAGGAAGGAACATGAGTCTGGTATGTCACCGAAAACAACATCACTGACCCCACAAGTATCCGAGTCATGAAGAACTGAAGTCCCCGTCACCCCTGTAAAAAAATGATAAGTTAAACAAGCCAGTGGCACAGTTGAAGTGGCACACAGAGCATGTGGCCCAGTAAATGTTAGACATACAGGAAAAGCCTTATTCAGTAAGGACAATGACACAACTGACAACATGAGCAACTGTTTTTATTCACAAATAGCACTGATAGGCAACAATATCAGACAAGACCAAGGCACAAGATGCAGAGCCTGAACATGAGAAGCTGCACAGGCAGGGGGCAAACTGCAAGGCCAGTGGCCAGTCCAAGGTGCTGACAGAGTCAATGAGAAGCTGCACAGGCAGGGGGCAAACTGCAAGGCCAGTGGCCAGTCCAAGGTGCTGACAGAGTCAATGAGAAGCTGCACAGGCAGGGGACAAACTGCAAGGCCAGTGGCCAGTCCAAGGTGCTGACAGAGTCAATGAGAAGCTGCACAGGCAGGGGGCAAACTGCAAGGCCAGTGGCCAGTCCAAGGTGCTGACAGAGTCAATGAGAAGCTGCACAGGCAGGGTGCAAACTGCAAGGCCAGTGGCCAGTCCAAGGTGCTGACAGAGTCAATGAGAAGCTGCACAGGGAATGTGTGTCACCAAACTCCGCCATGGTCAGCAACACAGTCTGGTGTGTCACGATGGGCAGCACAGGTACCGGTGTGGGAGAGATAGGTCTGTGACGTTGATCAACATTCATACTTGGCTGTCAGTCTGACTGGGAGCTGACTGTGTGTCGGGCACTGTTGGACCACTTGACTGGGGAGTGAGACGCCCAGCTGAGGAAGAGCTATCAGTGGTCTTGGACGCTGGAGGGCTGCTTGGACCAGGTGCTGTAGTGGCACGTGGAGGTGGACTCAGGCCGACGTGGGACACAGTGTGGGAGGGAGATAGTGGAGGGGTGCCTTTCCACTTCTTGGGGATTCTAAATGGCTTGCCTGTCTTGGTATCAATGGGAAGTGGTGTGGACACAAACGGCACACTCATCACCAAGGCTGCCGCAGGTGCACACGCTGGACCTCCCCCTGGGGATGTGCTGGATCCAGAAGGACGCTTAGCCTGGCATTGCCTCTGCCCCTCCATCCCCTCTTTACCCCTCCTGTCCCTGCTTCACTGGACTTGGAATGGGAGTACAGGTAGTTAGTGAAACAGCCTTGGATACCTTACTATGTGTAGCCTTGCCAGGCCCCACCTTCACAGTGGGCATGGAGAGTGTCTGCATGCCTTTGCGAGACGTTTTTGGGACCACAGAGTCTGTGGCCGGGGATTGCTCTGAGGCTTGTGACCCTGAGTACTTCCTCCTTGAATCATGTGCCTTTGCAACGCCTGACGGGCTCTTCCCTTTGCGCTCTGGGGTTGTTTTTTTCTTCATAGGGGAAGGTGTCTGTGACCTTGACCGCTTGGGCTGCTGCTGCTGTGTGCTACGTGTGCAGTATCGTGACGTTGAGGTGTGTGAAGCGTGGTCACCGTCGTCAGACGTCGCCACTGGCATGGGGGTGGACAAAGGGACTGGAATTGGACTACGAGATTGAGCCAGTTGAAGTGCAGCCGCCATTGTGGAGGACATTGTCTGGACAGTGCGGTGCAGCCCAACCACGTCTGAATGTATGCCCTCCATGAAAGCTAACACCTGTGCCAATTTGCTGTCGTGGTCTGACAATGCATTGAGGAGCCCTGTCTGCCCCACACACAGCTGGCGCATAAGGTCCACACACTCTGCACTGATGGCAGCAGGGGGCACAGGGGCAGGGGCACCGGTGCCTGGAATGAAGGACACTCTTCCCTCTTTGTGGTGCGAACACGGGCAGCAACAGAGGAAGTGGCTGGGAGGGTGGGCACTGCACACTGTGTGCTGGAAGATGTAGCAGGCTCTCCGTTCCCTGTGTCCTCCAAGATGTCTGCACCACCGCCGTCATCAGATGATGTTGAACTTTGCGTCTCGGGCTGTGATTCCTCCAGCATACTCCTATCCCCCTCCAAGGCGCTGGTCACATCTGTGTCAATGGGATCCTGTGCAGCTGTTGTGCTTGGTTCACCACCACTGGTGTCCGTCCCCTGTCCCTCCGTGCCCACGGGAGATGCTGCATAACAGAGAGACATGTAGGGTCAGCAAAGTGACAGCAACAGGACAAACATATTCAAGCAAAGCAACACTGAGGATGACAAAGTCTACATGTTGCAGGCCACCCAGTGCATTCTCACCATGCAGACACACTTCACTACCTCAAACAGTGCATACAAACATCTAAACACGGCATAGCTGAGCCATGTGATGGGCAGACAGCACAACATCATGCATGTTGGGGCGTACAAACACTAACACCAATGGACCAGGCCTGCAGCACACCACCCACAATGCCATTGAAATTCCCAGGATTGGAAAAACATCAGTAAGTGCATGTATGTAAAATCCGTGACTGCCACACCCAGCACAGGGGCCACTTACAACCCACTGCATCACAGTAACCACATCACGTACACCAGCACAGGTACAGGCTTGGTACACATGCAGCCACTCACAAACAAAATCAACCTTCACAGAATACTCACCCCTAGCTTGCTGTTGATGCTCCTTCAAACGTGCGTCCAGCTCAGGCTGTGTCACAGCCAAGATGCGGCACATCAGTGGTGTCAAGCTGTGTCGTGACAACCTGCCACTGCGAGGGAGTATCCCCAGTGTCATCTTGGCAACGTTCTTTGCCAGTCGTGATATGTCGTCCCACCTCTTGTGGCAGTGGGTGCGCCGGCGGTTTGACACTCCCAGAGCCCGCACCTTGGTTGCAATGGACCTCCACACGGCCTTACGCTGGTGTACCTTGAGATGCAGGTGTGGGAGACAAGAGGGGGAAAACATCAGTGACACACTCTCATGGTAAAACCTCTCTCTCTGAACAGTGGCATGACACAGACTCATCTCCACACGGCAGATATGGGTCATTGATGTACACTCATGCCAACCACACACGTATCACACTCTGTACAGTCAGTGATGTGTCCTTGTCACATTGGGCGTGGACAGTCCATGCCAGGTAGAATCACACAGAGATGGACAACGAGGAGCCACACAAACAGTCACATGAACAATAACTGTCCCGAAACATGCATCACCAGATAGCTGTCACACCATATGGTTGTGTACACAACACATGTCCATCCACCCTTCATGTCCATGCATTTAATGTGTGGGTTGCATACACCCCCTTAACAACTAGGAAACAGCATGTCAGCCAGTGCATTACACAACCCCACACTCTCAGGCACATACACCATCTGATCGACTACATGTGTGCCCCCTTGCACTCACACCCCCACTGTTGGAGACTTACCACAACATTTGGGCCACCATATAGCCGTGGGTACTGTGTCAGCACCTCGTCCACCAGGACATCCAGCTCCTCGCTTGTAAATAGACTGGCACGGATCTTCTCCGTCCTAGCCATCACTGTGGACATGAGACGTCAGCGGCGGCAGTGGGCGGTGAGGGGTCCCAGGCAGCAGTCCCTGGAGGCAGCAGCAGGTGAGGGGTCTCAGGCAGCAGTCCCTGGAGGCAGCAGCAGGTGAGGGGTCCCAGGCAGCAGTCCCTGGAGGCAGCAGCAGGTGAGGGGTCCCAGGCAGCAGTCCCTGGAGGCAGCAGCAGGTGAGGGGCCCCAGGCAGCAGTTCCTGGAGGCAGCAGCAGGTGAGGGGTCTCAGGCAGCAGTCCCTGGAGGCAGCAGCACGTGAGGGGTCCCAGGCAGCAGTCCCTGGAGGCAGCAGCAGGTGAGGGGTGTCATGTCTTTGTACACACTGGCAACTCCTGCAGTGTATGTCCACATGTACAGGGGGGGGCTCGACCTGCTAAAGGATGACGAGTACTTCAGCACCACACCTGGCATTCGTTGCATTATTATTGTTTGTCACTTGGGTAGACGGCCAGAGCAGATGTCTTTGCTACATGTCTGCCACCTGTAACCACAGGGACCTATGTGGTAGTGTCCAGGTCTGTGCTCATGTTGTTTGGACTGTTGTATGTGAATCAGTGACATGTACATTTCAACAATGGTGCTTAGCTAAACTATGTTTTTGAGTGTTGTGCTGTGTTCCGGTGCTACTCACCTGCCACCAGTGCATGTCCATTGTTCACATCAGGAATGTTGCGTTGGCAGATGGACTGCATGCACGGTTGTGGATTGTGCTAACTGTATGGAATATAGTATGCGACATTTGTCCACAGGCTATGGGTGTCCAGTATTGCCTGTGCAATGCATGTGCAGCTGATGTAGCGGGCATTGTCTGCAATGTTGGCATGGTCAGCACAAGTGGCACACGTGTGCAGTGTGTTGCCACCAACACTAGTGTATGTGCATGCTATGGTGGTGCTAGCCATCCTTGCTCACCATCTATTCCAGCACTGTGTGGGTGGATCACATCTGCTGGTGTATCAGGATGGAGTGGGCACCCAAGACAGGTGAGATGTACCTTGACTGTTGTGCCTGTGACACGTCATCCAACTCCGGACAGTTCTGGTCAATGTGAGGTACCAGTGTCCCACTACTCATGCACAGCCAGCATGTTTGTTAGATGTGGGATATTGCATTGTATGACATGTGATATGGTCGCCTGACAGCCTGTGTGGCCAATGAGGGTCAGGATGCATGTCCTTATGGGACACTGTGGTGTAATAAGTTGAGCAATTTCACACTGGTGTCAGGTGTCTGCCAGCCATGTTGTCCATATGTCATGCATACAGTCTGAGTTCATGCGTTAGACTTGTTGGCATACTGGCTTGGCATTGTCCATGTAGTGTTGTATGTTTGTGTTGTGGCACTGTTGTGTCTTGAAACAGCTGGATGTGCATCACCATGGTATGTGTTGTGGTGCACATGTGTCCTTGGGCAGTCCCTCCTGATGCTGCATGTAAATGTCCAAAATGGGGGAAGATTAAGGGTGCATACAGGCCCTGCTGATCACGTCCCTCATCTATTGTTAATGTGTGCCACATTGGCTATCTGTGTGCTTGTAGAGAGTATTGGGCAGTGGGGTAATGGTGGCCTGTTACAGTGGTACACATACTCTGCACAGGCGTGACATCATCTGTCACTGTCCGACTTTGTATTCAAGTCAGCAGCAGATATGGCCTGTGTACTGATGACATTGGCACATGTATGGGTTTGGGATGTGAATGTCATTGAATTTGAGTGTGTTCGAAGTGGCACTGAGTACAAAGACAATCCCAATGATCTATCCACATTGTATTGTTGATGTGTCCCCTGCAAATATTGGCCAAGGAGGTGTGGCAGGTACAGCAGCAACGTGGAAGCCAGCAGTGTCTCTGCTTCACACATGTCCTGTGTCATGTACACCCAAGGCTGAGTCCACCTCAGCTCGATATGTGACTCTTGGCATTCACATAGACAGTGTTCGTATTGTGTCTACTGACTGTGCACATCCATGACAGTTGTACAATTAATCTGTCTCATGTTGGGACAACACTGAATTGCACTGTGTGCTTTCAGGGATGACAGTCAATGTTAGCGCCGTGACAGGACAGACTTTATGAATTTGTGCACATCCTAATTCATGTTGCTATGACGTGTCCCCTTTCATCTCACCTAGGAGGCGACCTAATGTGTTTCGTACCTTCACCCTGCTGGCTAACATTGAGGATACCGACATCATAAGGCGATTCCGTCTGGATCGGACAAACCTCCTGGAACTTTGTGCAATATTGGAGCCACACCTGCTTCCACGCAGGACATACCCAACAGCACTCACAGCAACGGCAAAGGTGATGGCATTCCTACATTTCGTGGCTACGGGATCCTTCCAGCAAACTGTGGGCATTGCAGGGGGATGTCCCAACCAACATTCAGCATGGTGCTACGTGATGTCCTGTTGGCTATGATGCAACACAGAGACCAATTCATACATTTCCCCAGGCGGCAGGAGTTGGCGGATGTGAAGGGCGAATTTTATGCACTTGGACACGTTCCTAATGTAGTTGGTGCAATAGATGGCACACATGTTTCCCTGATTCCACCCCAAGCACGGGAGCATATTTACCGAAATAGGAAACATTATCATTCCATCAATGTGCAGGTGGTGTGCCAGGCAGATATGGTCATCTCACACGTTTGTGCAAAGTTTCCAGGATCAGCCCACGATTCACACATAATGCGCAACAGCATTTTACCACAGCTGATGGCCAATCTGGCGCCGGAGCGGGCATGGATTGTGGGTGAGTACAAAGGGTCGAGTCGTGTGCTGTTTGTGTGCCATGCTGTCCTCGGACACATGTCAGACACTCAATCTGTATGAGTCTTTCACACTTAGGTGACTCTGCATATCCCAACGGACCTTGGTTGCTGAGTCGACTTCGCAATCCCAGGACACCAGCTGAAGTGCGCTACAACAATGCCCATGGGGAGGACACGTCGGGTCATTGAGCGAACATTTGGACTCCTGAAATCGCGTTTTCGATGCCTCGACAAGACCGGAGGGGCTCTGCAGTACTCACCCGTCAAGGTGTGTCAGATAGTGGTAGCATGCTGCATGCTACACAACCTGGCCGTGCGGAAGGGGATCCCCTTTATCCAGGATGATGATGACCAGCCACAGCCCCCACCTGCAAACACCCAAACGTCAAGTGACGAGGATAGTGGAGAGGAGGAAGGTGTTGGACAGCGTCAGCAGCTCATCAACAACTACTTCACTTGATGGTCAGTGGCAATGTCAATACTGGCTGTTGTCTGATGATGTTGTGCTTGGTGAATATGTGTATGTGAGTTTTGTGACTACAGCATGTTGCAGAGTCAGTGCTGGCTGCAGATGTGTATGGTAAGGGATCTTTTGACACAGCTACTTGATGTCTATGTTGGTACAGTTGCTCCTTGTGACATGTGCAGATTGTCGTACCTTGATGTGCTGTGTTGTGTGATGGTTGTTAGTCCACCACCTGAGTAGCAACTGATGTTCTGTTGTGTTTTCCTAGGTCCCTTCAGCCTCTACTTGCCTGCGGAGTATCCCTGCTCCTGTGACATTGTAATCATGGGTGTGAGTTAACATACTGTGATGAACATGGAACAGTGACAACTACATTGGTGCGTTATTAGTGTTTATTTACAGTGGATACATGTGATGTAGATGTGGATATTTACAGATTTGTGAATGGTGAATAACAGATTTGTCAGTGATGGTAGATGAGACAATAGAGTATACACTAGATCAGTATGGTAACACAGTCCAACAGTCATTTGCCATTCCCACGGCATTGTGTGTGGGGACAGTCTGCAGGGTACATAGCAGGGTGAAGAGGGGTGCCATCATGGCTGGCTACTTGACTGGCTTTTGCCAGGTGCTTTGCCACGGGATGCTCCCAATGATTTTTTCGGGCAGCCCCTTGCTCTTTTGGCAGGGGGGGACACAGGTGCATGGCCAGTGGTGTCTGATGAGTCCCCATGCTCGCTGGACGCAGGGGAGGATGGGGGTCTGTCATCCTGCGGCACAACGGAGGGAGCTGTAGGTGTTGGCGGTGCCGCATGCCTGTCCCTGAGGACCCCCACTAGCTGGCCCAGGAGGTCCCTGATTTGGCCCATGCAGGCCACGAGTTGGCCCATGCGGTTGTCAATTGAGCGCAGCATCTGTTGTTGCTCACGGGCATCCTGCTGAGCCTGCCTCAACTGTCCCTGGGCGTGTTCATAGGCCCCCACAACTCTGTGAATGTGTGCCAGTGATTCAGTGCCAGGGTCTTCTTCCCTTTGGGTCAGCCTTATCCTCACACCTGGCCTGCTGTCACGGCCCTGTTGGCCTCCCTCCTGTGGGCACCGGCCTACTCTCCCGTACCTCCGCAGTTGTTGTGGTCTGGTTGGCCTCTGGAGCAGGGCGAGTGTTGCAGGCAGCAGTGGTAGTGGTAGTGGTGGTGGAGGTGGTGGTGGCACAGGTCGTTGCAGCAGGGCTCTGCGTTGATGTTGTTGCTGAGGGTGGTGGGGCTGTGGGGTCCTGGGACACATTATGCCCTGCCACACCAGATGGTCCGGGTTGGTCCTCCTCCTCCTCATTATCCAGGGAGTCTGCATCCGAGGGGAGATGTTCGGGAGCTGGTGACTGGCTGTGCTGGTTGAGGTTGTCGTCCTCTGCAGTCAGTTGTTGGTCACCTGTGGGACAGGAAGTAGATGGTAATTGCCTTACACACCTCAGGGTTGCTGTGTTTGATGTCTCTTATTTACATGTTATGCTACACACAGTTGCCTTTTTCACACATTGTATGTCTGCACAGTGATGTGCCTCATGCCATGAAGTGGAGTTACATTCATCATTTCACAATGGTGTGACCTGTGATTGGTTAGCATGCCACACGTCTAGTATTGGTGATTTCAATGTGAGATTGCCATCTGACAACTGGCATGACTACAAGTTGATGTTCAGCATCTTTGCTGATCACTCTGCCTGGCAGACATTACCTGTGTGCATGGACTAGCCATTGTCATCACATGCATACCGTTGACATGTCCTGTGCTTGTATTTCTTTATACAGCAGACCATGCTAGTTTGTTTTTCCCATGGTCCTTCATGATCAACACACATGTACGCTACAGAGTGAAGTCTGGGTGATGCTTGTCAGAGGCCCGTTTGCTTGGACATATTTGTTGAGAGTCACAGTTCTGTTTCTGTCACAGTTACGTACGCTGAGCTGTCTGCATCCTGTCAATGGCTGTGCTTTTCTTTTCTATTTTTGTGTGAAGTAGAGCCTCATGTTGTCATGTCTCTCAATGCTTTTGTTGAGTGATGGTGGTGTGCATGCACTGTCTGATTACCTGTGCAGTGTCACTTTGGTTTTTACTTACAGACACATGCTTCTGGGTGGGGTGCTCCAACCTGCTGAGGGGTGTGAGAGGGGGCCTGTTGGGAGTTGTTGTGCTGCCTCCAGATACACATTCCCCATCCCTGTGAAGATGGCTACCTACCTGTTAGGTGGTGGGGGAGCGTTCAATGGCTGACACATGCTTCTGGGTGGGGTGCTCCATCCTGCTGAGGGGTGTGAGAGGGGGCCTGTTGGGAGTTGTAGTGCTGCCTCCAGATACACATTCCCCATCCCTGTGAAGATGGCTACCTACCTGTTAGGTGGTGGGGGAGCGTTCAATGGCTGACACATGCTTCTGGGTGGGGTGCTCCATCCTGCTGAGGGGTGTGAGAGGGGGCCTGTTGGGAGTTGTAGTGCTGCCTCCAGATACACATTCCCCATCCCTGTGAAGATGGCTACCTACCTGTTAGGTGGTGGGGGAGCGTTCAATGGCTGACACATGCTTCTGGGTGGGGTGCTCCATCCTGCTGAGGGGTGGGAGAGGGGGCCTGTTGGGAGTTGTTGTGCTGCCTCCAGATACACATTCCCCATCCCTGTGAAGATGGCTACCTACCTGTTAGGTGGTGGGGGAGCGTTCAATGGCTGACACATGCTTCTGGGTGGGGTGCTCCATCCTGCTGAGGGGTGTGAGAGGGGGCCTGTTGGGAGTTGTAGTGCTGCCTCCAGATACACATTCCCCATCCCTGTGAAGATGGCTACCTACCTGTTAGGTGGTGGGGGAGCGTTCAATGGCTGACACATGCTTCTGGGTGGGGTGCTCCATCCTGCTGAGGGGTGTGAGAGGGGGGCCTGTTGGGAGTTGTAGTGCTGCCTCCAGATACACATTCCCCATCCCTGTGAAGATGGCTACCTACCTGTTAGGTGGTGGGGGAGCGTTCAATGGCTGACACATGCTTCTGGGTGGGGTGCTCCATCCTGCTGAGGGGTGTGAGAGGGGGCCTGTTGGGAGTTGTAGTGCTGCCTCCAGATACACATTCCCCATCCCTGTGAAGATGGCTACCTACCTGTTAGGTGGTGGGGGAGCGTTCAATGGCTGACACATGCTTCTGGGTGGGGTGCTCCATCCTGCTGAGGGGTGGGAGAGGGGGCCTGTTGGAGAGTTGTTGTGCTGCCTCCAGATACACATTCCCCATCCCTGTGAAGATGGCTACCTACCTGTTAGGTGGTGGGGGAGCGTTCAATGGCTGACACATGCTTCTGGGTGGGGTGCTCCATCCTGCTGAGGGGTGGGAGAGGGGGCCTGTTGGGAGTTGTTGTGCTGCCTCCAGATACACATTCCCCATCCCTGTGAAGATGGCTACCTACCTGTTAGGTGGTGGGGGAGCGTTCAATGGCTGACACATGCTTCTGGGTGGGGTGCTCCATCCTGCTGAGGGGTGGGAGAGGGGGCCTGTTGGGAGTTGTAGTGCTGCCTCCAGATACACATTCCCCATCCCTGTGAAGATGGCTACCTACCTGTTAGGTGGTGGGGGAGCGTTCAATGGCTGACACATGCTTCTGGGTGGGGTGCTCCATCCTGCTGAGGGGTGGGAGAGGGGGGCCTGTTGGGAGTTGTAGTGCTGCCTCCAGATACACATTCCCCATCCCTGTGAAGATGGCTACCTACCTGTTAGGTGGTGGGGGAGCGTTCAATGGCTGACACATGCTTCTGGGTGGGGTGCTCCATCCTGCTGAGGGGTGGGAGATGGGGGCCTGGTGTGTGTTGTAGTGCTTTTTGTCTGTACACATGCATCCCAGTTGATTTTGTTTAGCTTTGTGCTCCATCAGGTTGAGTGGTGGTTACATCTGTGTGACCTGTTTTGGGTATTGTGGGTCAGACGAATGTCCTTTGGCCTAGGGGTTGTAGGTTTGAAGTTGTGCAAGACGGTACATGGCAATGTGATGATATACATTGGTTTGTACTTACCAGCTTCCAGTCCCCCGCGGATTCCTTCAAGACTCTCTGGATGTAGGATTCCAAGGACCTTCTCCTCCCACGGACTGTATGGTTTGGGTGGGATGGGAGTGCCTCCACCAGTCCCGTCAGCCAGCTGACGGTTCTTCGCCCTCTTCCTCTTCACCACGGTCTTCAGGTCATGCCACCGCTTCTGTATTTCCTGCTTGTTGCGGGGGTGGTCCCTACTGCATTGACCTTATTGACTATCCTCACCCACATTTGGGTTTTTGTGGCTAATGGGGTGTGTTGGACCATGTTGCCATAGAGTTGTGGTTCAACTCTTATTATCTCATCTACGATGACTGCAAGCTCTGAATCAGTGAATTTTGGCATTTTGTATGGTGCCATGGTGTGTGCCGTGCAGATGTTCTGTGGTGCAGTTGTGTGGGTGTTGTGGGTGTTGTGGGTGGTGTAGGTGGTGTGTGTGTTGTGGTGGTGCTGTGTGCAGGTTTGCCTCTCCTTTGTTCTCTGGGGTTGGGACCTTCAGTTGTGGAGTGTAGCAAAGGATTGTGGTCAGGGAGGGGCTGGTTTTATGCTCGGCTATGGGGGGTGTGGCAAGCTGGTATGTTGCTGTCAGGTGTGTTGTGTGTGTTGTCCTGTGATTGGTTATTTTGAACATTTCTGGGGCTGTTGTCATTGGGCACTTTTGGTTTGTATTGGGACAGGTCTACTTCACTGTGTGCATTGTTTGTATTTTTTTCGTGTTTTTTCTACGTCCGCCATTTTTTTTGCGGATCCTCCGCAGCGGTTCCTCGGCAGCGGTGGCTATGCTGCAGCCCTTCCGCCGCCTATCGGATTCATCACTGTTCGCGCACGATGCGGTCGGATTCATAGGTAGGTACCATGGTGGTAGCGGGGATGTCATAATGTCACGGGCGGTTACTCCGTGTGCATGGCGGCGGTTCTTGGCTTTTCCGCTGAGTATCCGGCCGTTGCGGTCGGATTTTCAGCTGGTCCGGCGAGTGCGGGCGGTTTTTCGTTGTCTCCCGCTGCCGCGGACGGATTATTCTGCCGGTTCATCGTAATGTATCCGGCGTTTTTCCCGTTGGCCATGCGGGCGGTTTTTTGCCGCTACCATGGCGGACGGTATGCTTTTCCGACCGCCATCGTAATCAACCCCTATATGTGGACGCAGAGTCCTCGACATATCGACAAAGAAATATTGTGTCTGAGGGCCGCCAACACCATTCCAGATTGCAAGGAGTCACTCCCAGGTTGCCGCCGCATATACCACATGGGCATATTGGCGCTAAATAACAGTATAGAATCATGTTTATTTGTCTACCTACGCCAAGATGAAAGGCTAAGTGTATCTCGCTAGGAATTGAACCCGTGACCAAGAGGTGGAAGACCGGGCCCTGCAATGGATGCGCTAATCCATTAATCCCCCCCAGCCCTGCCTGACAACCCATACAATAAGCTGTCGAAAAAGGAACTACATGTTTGTTGCCTCTATATTATGACATGTGAATTTGAATCTGAGCGCCTGTTGGTGTAGCCCCTGAACCATAATTACTTATGTGGAGACAGTACACGAACCATTCAAAAGGAACGCCTTCGGACATTGGAAAACCAACCTAAATGAAGAATGTCCTAAGTAATCCCTAACATGCGACGCTGACGCACCTCCCAACTTTGCAATTGTTGTATACAGCAACCGCTGCACTGTCTCCCTCACTGCATCCCTATTAAAACCAATCATGTATTGTACATAACTGAGCTCTGCCTTGTGACATGAAGTCCGGCCCCCGAGGTTATGGACATGGGGCCCCTTGTTGAATCAGACTGATAACACCCCACTTAACATGTTCGGGCCCCACCAATAACGTGAGCCCAGGTTTTCTTCAACACATCACTTTCCTGTAATAAGTGTATTACACCGATATCACCTTTTTGCGATAGATTGTGTTCCCAAAACCTTGAAACATTTAGATAACAGGCTCAGTAGATGTCAAACAACTTCACCCCCCAGCTTCAAACAAAGTTATTTCGGGCAATAAAAAAATACTTCCACAGAGTACGACCCAAGGTGACCATCGCACAAATATGCTTGTTTTAGGAGCCCCTTCGAAGACACTTCGGGAGTCAGAACGGTAACTGGCAACCGCAGAAAGCCCCAGAAGCCCCAGAAGCCCCAGAAGCCCTTCATTCCTGGCAGGTCTGAAGCAAGCCTAGGAAACATGGTGTTAGCGGCATATTGTGCCTCAAACCATGCAAGTTCAGAGCATTAATGGCAGCTTAAATGAAACAAGTAACTCCTGGTCTCTCTTCGAAATGTAAAGAAGAAAAGCATGCCTAAATAACTGTGCAACTGACTGACGACGCAGGCCAAGTGTGTTTAAGCACATGCTGCAGAAATCAGATGAACTTCAGAGTGCCGAGCATGCCGACTGAGTGTGCATGAATGACAGCGTTATTACAAGCGACACAGAGTGATTACCCAGAGAGCAAAACGGGTTCTACGGGCCCATAATAACAGCACAAAGTAATTACTGGGCTTTCCGGATGACTGACGATACAGTCAGCTCAGCTGAGCCTAGCCCTCAGTTTAACGTAACTCACAGGCTCGGACTGCGCTAACATGCTATTACATTAGTAACTTTCCAATACAATCAACAGCGTAACATGAAGGCATATTCTTAATACCTTTGCCATTTCAACACGAAGTACAGATCGTAAGGAAAATTAATGCAAAGTACAGGACTAATGGTGCCTTGAAAACTTTCTGTGGAAAGAACCACATTGGCAGGTCTCACGCTTACAGGTCTGGGCATGGTACCATCCCTATCTGCCGTCCCAGCTCTGGGTAACAATGCGGAAACCGGCAGCAGCGCGGGCCCGCCTTGACGTTGTGCAATGTGTGCACTGCTAACCATCGCCACCCCTTTGAGACCGAGGGCGCGTCCCCATACCGCCGTGGGCCGTCTCCCACCGTGAGCCACATCTTAACTGCTACGGGCACGGCCCCTCACCTTCTGCAACTGTGTGCTGTGCTAGGTGAACATAACCTCGCGGGCTGCGAGGATATTACGCCCCCCCCCCTTACGGGCTCGGCCCCATTGCACTCGGAGAAATGACCGCTGCGAGCCGCAACCAATGCCCGGAGGGAATAAGCTTCCTGAGTTGGGTTATGAGGCGCGACCTTGCCGCAGCCATTGCACCCCGAGAAGTGCCAGCCATGAGCCGCTTCCGATGCCAAGATGGGGTGAGTATCAGCGAGACCTGTAACAGGGTCATGCGTCTCCTGCATCCGCGCTTGCTATGGGCGGGGGCCCGCACTCCTATGGCAGCGGCCACGATCCGTCAGTACCGTGCTCCCCCGCAAACGGTCACAGCTCCAGCCTGCATTTTTTACCGCTTCTAAGCGGCGCCTATGCGCTTTAACTATCGGCGGGGCCCGCGAGCAGCCAGTACCGCGCTCCCCCCCTCAAAGCGGCGCAAAGGCGCTTTAACTGTGGGCGGGGCCTGCAGCTGCGGCTGCGGCCGCAAGCCGCCGCTTTAAAGCCTAAAAGTATACCGAAATACTAAACTAAACACATATTAAAGTAAACACCACTAAACGAAACACTACACGAAACACTACGCCTAGGCCCCCTCAAACCTCCTGTGCCACACTGCACACCACCGACCGGAAACCTCGCTCCCCGTCAACGACGCGCCTCTGCAGCTTGCTGGAGGTCTGAGGGGACAAAGAGGCCGAATACTCCCAGGCGCAGCCTTAAATACCTCTCCCTTGCCTTCCTGCGCACCCTGATGACATCCCCGTCTTGCCTTACTCAACACACCCTCTTCTTAGCCAACCCATAGGGGGCTCAGCCACGTGGCGCAACTAAGGGCGCCCCTCCCCTGGGGGGTGCCTGTTCAGTTCCAGTGCACAAGAGGCAGCGCAGGGCAGGATATTCTCATGACATGGCCTAACATTGTTTGACTTTATTTTAAAGCCATGCAGTGATTGGCCATTTTCTATATGACTTTGCTCTCTTCCCATCGTGCCCAGCGCCAGGGCATTGTGCATGGGGGAGTTGAAACAAAGACAAGAGACCAGTATGTCGTGCTGCACGTGTGGTCCTGGAGCGGAGCCCTTCCTTTAGTTCTGCTTACAAACCAGGCCACCTGCTGCCTGAAAAACACATTTTCAAGGAATCTCTGGGGGTTCGCAAAAAAAGCACTGAATACTTTGAAAGATAAAACCGGACTGTTATGATTCTGAGCAGCCTGGTTTTATGTTTTTTAATGCTCAACACCATTATGTGAGGAATTCAAATTTAAAAAAAGAAAATTAAATATTTAACCGTGACAATGCAAGGCCCTAGTGCTGATTGTTGAATGCTTTAAAAATGGACAGTTTCCGGCAGCGTGCCTCCCCTCCCATTAAAAAACAACAAAACATGCTTGCTGACTCAAATCTGTGAAGATTTTAGTCAGCATGTTTTGTTCTTTCTTTTCTTAAACATTAGGCAGATGATCGAGGCACCACTTTTTTAAGGAATGCTTGCAGCGTTGTTGGTCTGGTTTCTACTTTCCCTGGTATTTTATATTTACATCAGGCAGCCATGGGCATTAATCTATTAACGCATTCAGGAAATAAGTGTGCACATTAGTAGATTAACGGCCAAGTATGCCGCAGCATATATAACGTTCCAGAGAAAGTGGAAGCCAGATAAACAACACTGCAAGCATTCCATAGTAAAGCAGTGCCTCGTTGGGCTCCTATTAATGAAACAAAACTACAAAACAGACGAGGTGGGACTTTACAACGGAATGCCCAGTTATAGTCTGAATGCCCTGGGGCCCCCACTTCCATAGGCAATAGCTTGTTGCTGGAAGTTACTGCTTGGGTTTGAAGTGAGCTGGTCAGGGAGGTGACTTTGAAAGCCCAGGCTGGGGCATCTCACTTCGTCAGCTCCCCAAGGATAACTGTAGGCACAGTGGGAGTTCAAGATTGAAGCAGGGTGGTGGAGAGAAAGAGGTCAGAGAGGGAGGACACAGAATAGACAGAGAGAACGGATGGATGGAAAGAGGTAGAGTGAGTAGAGAAAGGAAGCAGGATAGGTTTAAGCAATTTTGCAAGGGCTGCTTTTGGTGCCCCAGTTTGGTCTTCTTGCAGTTGTGAGCTCTGTGTAACATTTTATTTTCCTATTCTACCCCATTCAAGTACATATATTCTTAGTTATCTTAAATGACTAATGAATGTACTTAGAGACAGCAGAATAGCAGAAAATTAAACGAAGTGGCAGCTAAATTGCATGGCACGTTCCTGCAGAAGCTTCTGACCCCATGTAAACAAAAACTCACATATTTATCTTTATATGTAATTATATTATCACACTTGGTTTTAAACATCTGCGGCCTTCAAGAAAGTACTTTCCTCACTTTTGTTTATTCTCTAAACATGAGGCACTTTCAGACCAGATGGAAACCTAGGGCTGGCTCCGCCTCCTTAAAAAGAAGCATTGGACAGGCAAACTAAGGGGCGAGAGTGGCTGTAGTACAAAAGTATAGATTGTTTGCCTCTTCCAAACATCAGCCAAATAACCAAATTAGCAGCACACACAACAAACAGTATTAACATGGCACTGTAAGAAAGATTTTGTAATGGGTATTGTATTTATTTCTATTGTGCTATTTCGCAAAATGCAGCATTTGCCGCTCTTTAAAAAAAAAGAAATCTCTGTGGGGGAACCTCGTGATATCTCGCCCCTCCCTTATGTCAGTCTGGCTTCTTAGCAATGTAACACTTATTCCCAACTTTCATGCACACCACTTTGAAATGTCACCAGCCGCCACTGAAAAAAACCATCACCATCACGTGCTTTGTTTTTCGATGCGATTATAAATTCTCAACCCCAAAGGACTCAAAGAGTGTAAAAGAATTGTTTTCTTCCTATCAGCAGTAAAGTCATTATCCTCATCTAGAGTACCAATGTAATTTAGAAAGTATTCTTAACACTCTTGCCATTTAAGTGAGTTCTCTCCTGAGGTTGGAGTAAAATATTGAGGTGGGGTAAATTTAGTGTGCTGCTTGAAGCCAGGACAAAATAAACACATACAACACAAACTGACAAATGAGTAGAAAATGTCAATGCAAAACTTACAGTTTATATAGTGTAGTAAAGACCATGCCACACAGTGCACAGTGAGAAACAAAGCAAAATGTCCTGCCCTGGTTCAGAACACCATGTTGAGCCAATTATTGCTGCTTCCAAATAACAAATGCAGCAATGTGTGAGTTGCATACTCCAGAGTGCGAAGCCTGTGGAGAACACTAGTGGCATCGTATCACGTTGGGAGACTAGTGTGTGTTAGTCTCCGTGAATCTGATGCCCTGTTTCTTATGGAGGAGTTGTCCAATGTCGCATCACATTGTGAGACTAGTGCGTGTCAGTTTCCATTGATAATCCCTATCTCTGGTAGCATCCAATATGGAGGTGTCACGTAGGAAGTAGGCGTACATTCTGCATGAATCATAGATTGCACAGAAGAGTCTCGGGGAACAGCACTCGAGGATGGAATGTTATGGTGAGTCAAATACGACCACGGCACTTAGATAAAAAAAACACTCAGGCCACAATGGGTTACTTAATATGCATAAAGTCACTGCTCATCCGCAATATGACCGCATTCACTGTGCCTTCCCCAGTGCTAGTTCCAGCTAGGCTTTAATAATGCCTTTCACAGCGGTAGCTCCTCGCAAAGCAGTAGATGTAAAGTCATAGTGCCGGATTACAAACCCAGTAATTGCAGCTGGCACAGGTTCATGTGCTGGGGTCAACCAGTCGTCGCTGAATTTTGTAGTGAAGATCAATGAGTACATTTGAATTGAGTTAGCTTCTTTATTAATTAAGGACCCTACACTTCATGGAGGAGCTGCTTGAGTCAGCTTCTTCTCTCTCCTCCCGATCTCAAGAATCCACATTCCAACATAGAGTGCTCATGCCATGGAATGCAACCAGTGGCTATGGAGTCACTACTTGGACATTATACAAGCGCCTACATGTTAAAACATTACATCACAACAAAAAAGAGTACAGTTTATCTTGTATTGTACGGCCCTTATTACGAGTGCCAGAAAATGTAATGTAGTAATCCCTTACCTATGTGTGCTAAATGCAAGAAATGTTAAATGTCTGCAAGTCTATTAAGAACTTTGAAGGGTAGTTTGTAGACTCAAAATTAATTTAAACATTGACTTTGGACATATTTTTTAGCCTGAAATGTATTATTTTTTAGGATTATGCCAGCGTGCCACCCACTGATGTTTATGAGGGCCATGTAGATCTCTGCCTTCATTCATGTTTGCTACAGAACACTCTCAGGCACATTGTAAACCTTGCATCACTTGTTTCTCCATTCCCGGATTTCACACTATAATGCTGCATTTTAGGCCATATGGTCCTTTCCTTCTTCAAACCATGACTATACTATGTTCTGAAGCTGACAACCTGTTCATGTAGTGTTCATCCCAAACATTCAAGCTGTTATGGCCCTGCTGCATGTCTGCTCAGATCCACTTTGCTCATGGTTTTCGAGTTTCCCTTCTTTTCTATCTGGCTTCAAAGGTTTTCCCTCTCCTAGTCATTATGCAACCTAAACTGTTTAGATGGGCCTGCAATTCTAACAACCTGTCTTTTTGCTTCCACCTGGCTCTCTTCTTTCACCTGCCTGCTGTTTAATCTGTGCAAACAAAATGCAGCTTCTTCTTGCAAAGTTGTAACTAATGAGATTTTGCTCACACATTGACTTACTTTCTGCTCTGCTTTATAAGGCGTTTCCTCGTTCCTTTTTCTTAGACTCTATTGCCGCCATTTGATGAGCTCTCCATCTGTATTGTGTTAGCCTAGCTCCATTTGCATTTTGTGTTAAAAAGAAACAAAAAACATACTATTGTGACAAGCAGGGTGCTAGTGAGTTCTGAACATTGTTCCTTGAAATTCATAGGCTCTCTTTAATGCTCTCCCTCCAGAAGGGATGCTTGGTGTCTCCCAAGATTCTGTGAGATGTTATAGATCTTTGTAAGCATTACTGATCAATACTTATATAATTGTCACAGCTTCAATCGGGGTTATTGCCTTCAGATATTAATGAAAGCATGTCCCCCTCTATGAATAGTAGCAAAAAGCTTTTTTGTCACTATTTAGGTTAAGCTACATTTTCTATGGGCTGCATTAGTTACAAACAAAAGCAGCGCCGTCTGAACCCATGGGCATGCTGGGCAGTTGCCCGGGGGCCCCACGAGCATAAGGGCCCCATACTTATCTATGCACAGACCAGAATTTAACCTGGGGCGGCTCCTCAATAATTTACATTTTTATTCCTGTGAGTGGTTGTGTGGGCAGGGCCCAGTGCACTACTTTGCCTGGGGGCCCATTGTAAGAAGGCCATGAATACAAGCCTCTTTTCTGTAACTTTGCCTAGAAAAAAAAATAGAATCTATAAAATATCTACATAATTGCAAATATTACTTATAGTTATTAAAAACTAATTCAATGGTGAAAGTAGATGTTTGATAAGTTTAGAGGAACTAACTTTGGAAAAGTACTTTGTGTGCTTGAGAGCAAACTGGGTTAGAAATGATCCCTGGAGTCATGCTACAAAGACCGCATACATATTTCAGGCTAGTTTTAACAACTCTGTTAAAGCCTGTCCTCCTGGAGAACAAATGGCTTGCCCTGGACTAGAAAGATTAGAGTATTGGCAACCTTGGCCACTAAGCAAGGATTAGCTGTCAAGGAAGAGGACAAGAACAACTGACAACACATAGCACAATGTTAACAACTGGCAGAATTTGCAAACACTATCCCACAAGTTCTGATGACAATCTGCCTCACTTCCAGAGGGTGTCCCTGTCTGTACAGTGGCTGCTGGTGAAATTTCAAAGTGGTGAGGCATGAAAGTTGGGAATAAGTGTTACATTGCTAGCGAGCCTGACTGACATAAGGGAAGGGAGAGAGATCAAGAGGTTCCCACACCGAGAATGTTTTTTAAACAAGAGTTCGAAATGGTGCATTTTAAAGCAAATCAATACTGTTTGTTGTGTGTGCTGCTAATTTGCTTATTAAGCTGATGTTTGCAAGAGGCAAACAGTCTATACTGGCTCTTGCACTGCAGCCACTCACGCTCCTTAGTTAGCCTGCCCAATGCTTTTTTTTAAGGAGGAAAAGCCAGCCCTAGGTTTCCACTCTAGTTTGAAAGTGCCTCATGTTCAGAGAATAAACAACAGTGAGGAAAATACTTTCTTAAAGGCCGCAGATGGTTAAAACCAAGTTTGATGATATAATTACATGTAAGAATAAATATGTGAGTTTTTGTTTACATGGGGGCAGAAGCTTCTGCAGGAACGTGCCATGCAATTTAGTTGCCACTTCGTTTAATTTTCTGCTATTCTGCTGTCTCTAAGTGCATTTGTTAGTCATTTAAGATAGCTAAGAATATATGTACTTGAATGAGGTAGAATAGGAAAATAAAATGTTACACAGAGCTCACAACTGCAAGAAGACCCGACTGGGGCACCAAAAGCAGCCCTTGCAAAATTGCTTAAACCTATCCTGCTTTCTTTCTCTCCCCACTCTACCTCTTTCCATCCATCCGTTTTCTCTGTCTAATCTGTGTCCTCCCTCTCTGACCTCTTTCTCTCCACCACCCTGCTTCAATCTTGAACTCCCACTGTGCCTACAATTATCCTTGGGGAGCTGACGAAGTGAGATTCCCCAGCCTGGGCTTTCAAAGTCACCTCCCTGACCAGCTTACTGCAAACCCTAGCAGTAGCTTCCAGCGACAAGCTATTGCCTATGGAAGTGGGGGTCCCAGGGCATTCAGACTATAACTGGGCATTCCGTAGTAAATCACACCTCGCCTGTTTTGTAGTTTTGTTTCTTTAATAGGAGACCAACGAGGCACTGCTTTACTAATAGTATGCGCACAACGTAACACTCACTCCTCCCCCACCTCTGACACCCTACCGCCCCCACGGGGGGCCAAGAACTCTCAGAAGCAGGTTATGTTGTCCAAGGCGTAGACTTTTTTGCGTTTAACAACCAACTCTTCCATCAGTCTCAGGGCACTTCGATGGGGAGTACCTTTGCTCCTAGCGTAGCATGTCTTTACATGGCATCCTTTGAGCAAGAGGTGATTCGACATGCCAGCAACCCCTTCGGAGTAAACCTGGGGCTATGGAAGAGGTATATAGATGATATACTCATCTTCTGGAAGGGTGATACACAAACATGTAATGAATTTTGTAAGTGGATCAACACGATGAACCAATATCTGAGGTTTACTCATACAATCTCATCAACTGAAATCCCCTTTCTAGACCTCACCATTAGGTTACAAGAGGGAAAATTAAGTACAACTATGTACAAAAAACCCACTGACAGGAACAGTCTGTTGCTATACAATAGTTATCATCCTAAGACTTTGAAAGACAACTTACCCTTCAGCCAACTTTTAAGGATTAGGAGGAACTGTAGTTCATTAAATGACTACAAAACTGAAGCTGAGATCCTGTCAGGGAACCTTTTGAAAAGACAATATCCTAGAAAACAAATCAACTCATGTATGAAACGAGCACAAAATAATCATCGTGAAAGTCTTTTAGATATACATGTAAAAGAACCTCGAATGTGATGACATGTGTAACTACATACACCCCGAGATCCAATCTGATCAAAAAAGCTGTAAATAAACATTGGGAGATTCTTAATACTGGAACACTGGTAACACCTAAACCGAGATTTGCTCTTAAACGTACTCAATAACCTTAAGGACATGTTAGTACACACAAGACCCAAGAAGAATAATATCTCTAACCAGAGACAATTGTGGGATCTCCCCCCTGTCATAGGGCACTATCCATGCGGATCATGTACCGTCTGTCCACAGACCAAACCAACTAAAAAACTGGAACTATCTGACACTTTCACTTGGACGATCAATAAACACACGAATTGTAATACATCACGTTGTGTGTATTTGTTGACATGCCCATGTGACAAAAGATATATTGGTATGACCATGAGAGCCGTGAAAACCAGAATAACCGAACATAAGAGTAGCATTCGCTGCCTTAAGACAAACACGAAACTATATACCCACTTTACAGAACTGGAGACACTCCCCAGAAAGCCTACGCTGGGTTGTCCTTGAAGCACATCAACAAATCAACACACAGCTCTGTTCAGGATTGAACAAAGATGGGTGTTTCGTTTGGACTCAGCCAAAGGGGGCCTTAATGATGAGATCCCTTGAGTACCATTAATTGAAACATGATTCTTATCAGCAATATGCAATAGGAGTATAATACATATTAAGAGATAACCACTCATCACTAGGTATTACTAACAGTAATCCTCATATGATCCTTTATGAGGGACCTATGGATTACCAATGTTTTCCACACCATCCTCTTATACCTCCATGGAGCATCATAGCTAAAGGCACTTACCTTATCATGGCCACCATCAAGGAACTAGTCACCTATAAGATGGCCGCCATTGACGAGAGAATCATTACTTAGATGGCCAACATTCAGTTGCTCTTTTTCGACCTTTTAGCAACTAATGCGTTACTGCTACTATATTCATATTTTGTCAACACACTTTAACCTTAGGAAACCCTACAAGCATTCGCAACACCTACTCATATTTTCTATAGGTGTAAAGTCTAGGCCCCCTCTCTATTCTCACTTTCAACCTAGATTACCGAGGTTTGAGAAATAATACCTCCTGAGGAATTCCTATTCCCATTTGCCAATTCTCCTCACTCTTCTATGTTCTATTGTTATATTGTTTATGTTTTTAGACTGAATCTATTTACCACCAATACTGTGGGTTAACAACAAAACAACCTCCAAGATGGCCACCACGTTGTCTGCGCACTATGACATCACTTATCCCTGTTAACACGCCCATCTCGATCACAGCTGTGGACACTTGGCTAGCTCTGCAGTCCCGGGAACAGGTATTTAAACAGGCAGTTCCTGTTACTTGATACCTTCCGGTGGCAGCGGATCGGGTAGGTCAACCACGAAGCTCCTAATGGGAGCAGGTAAGTAGGCATACTACGTTCGGAGGCGTATTTTGACATCAACTATTGGAGGTAAGAAACATTGGGGTCAGGCGCCAAGAGCGCTTAGATATTGAACCCCAGGCTTGTACCATTATACTCTGTTCTCCAAAGCACTAACCCTCTTCTTGACCGGGACACTGGGAGCGTTTATACTGTGTACCGCTTCACCGGATTAGCTCACCGAGCACCCGGTCTGGGGACACTGCGGGCGGCGCTCCCTTTAGCTATACCGGCTATGTAGGAACGTTCAATAGAAAATGGGGAGTGTGTGATTGGCTTGGGACCATCATTGTTTCAGGGCTATTGGCATCCTGACCCACACATTGTTCTCTCCTCTTCCCCCATGGTATGGGGTATAGTGAACAAATAAGCAGCGAACTATTGTGCATATAGCCTTCAAACAACTTGTTTTCCCGTCTCATCTCTTTTTATACAGTGACACTACATTGAGTGTCAATATACTCCGCTGCTAATTGATGAGGCAAACATAGACCTTATAATAGGTGAGCACTTTTTTACTCACCACCATAATTGAAATCACAATCCTGTTTTGGCACGTGTATACAGTGGTTTTTATAAAAGGTTACACAGAGTATCAATTGCATGACAGCACTGTGTGATTCTAATGTTGACTCTAGAATATGTATATTGCGTTATTTCGTATGTATTCTATGAAGATCACCCTCCAACATTTTATGGTTTTTATTCTCTTTTTCGTACTCTAGGTTGGTTGCTTCATTTCTCCTGGGTAATGACCCACGGGGAGAGCATTTGGTAGGTAGCATTGCACCTTGCCACACATTGTAGATAGTTTATTGAAATTAGGTCCTGAAGAATCGCCAGTTGATCATTAGCGTGACTAATTGTGGCGAGAAACATGTTGACCACTTGGGGTTGAGCTGAAATTTTTGTCACATCATAACAAAACAGTCGCCCTCCCTATTCCTTTTAATTAGGTTGGGACCCGTATAGAATAAATAAAACTTATCACAGAGGTTCCCATCACCTATTTTACATTCACATCCCACATCTACACATACCTAGGCCCCTCACACCCACAGCACCGATACGGCAAGGAACTAAAGATCTCCGAAAAAGAGCCCCTTTATGGGTGCCCGTCGAGCATTGCAGCGCCGGCCCGACGAGGAGCAGACCCATATGATGAAGCATGACACCTAGCTCGCTGGGTGTGTGAGGGTCCCAGTTCCAACAGGAGGTATTCCCCACCTCCTCACTACCTAGAGTACACACAGGAACTGCGTACCTTTCTGTTTCTTGACTTAATTAGGGCACGTACGTTGGACCTTTACTAAGCCCTCTCTGTCCCTCCCTTTGTTGACGTAGACTTTTTATTCACATAAATCAAATAATCACCACAAACCATCACGAGAGTGCAAGTATTCCACTTGTATATATATCATTATTCACAGCATCGCACTAGCGACATCCACATGTCAAAAGCAGTAAGGAAAATTAGGCCAGACATTACACTTGATCTTCAGCTTGGCCGTATACTTCAACTTGAATTTGGCCCACTCGGCCAACATGTCAAGGCAGTAAGGAAAATAGGCCATACATTACACTTGAACTTCTGCTTGGCCGTACACTTCAACTTGAATTTGGCCGACTCGGCCGTCCCACTCAGCCGCGCACATTGTGCCAGCAGGCCCCAACGCGCTACAGCAAACAGTCGCATTACTTGAAATCCTGGGCACTGCATAGCGCACAGGCCCATCGGGGTATCTGCACACAGGCAGCCTCAACCAGATTTTACTAAGTCCATACGTTGCGGGTTAGGGCAGTAGAGTCCAGGACCACCAGCAGGTCAGTCCCCTCCACGCCTACCGGGTTAGGGCAGTAGAGTCCAGGACCACCAGCAGGTCAGTCCCCTCCACGCCTACCCTCTGCACACTTCCATCCTACCCCTTCCTGGGGTCCATCTAGTGGCTGAACCTCCATCGCTGTGCATGCCCCTTTTCTGTTATCTGTCAGCACTCCGCTTTGCTCTTCTGCCGGGTGGGTGGGTGGTTTACAACGCTCCTGCGGCTTCCCTGGGGTCCAAGAAGACAAAGAGGACGAGACCCCGGGACGCCGCCTTAAATAGCATCATTTAGTTTCGGTTTCCTTTACGAATTGAAGCGTCAGCAGGGATCCATCCCCTTCCGGCATCTAGCCCCTGGAGGAGTCTCAGCTCCGTGGCGCAACTAAGGGCGCCCCTCCCTTAGGCGTGGGGGGCGCCTGCTCATAGTATGCGCACAACGTAACACTCACTCCTCCACCACCTCTGACACCCTACCGCCCCCACAGGGGCCAAGAACTCTCAGAAGCAGGTTATGTTGTCCAAGGCGTAGACTTTTTATTCACATAAATCAAATAATCACCACAAACCATCACGAGAGTGCAAGTATTCCACTTGTATATATATCATTATTCACAGCATTGCACTAGCGACATCCACATGTCAAAAGCAGTAAGGAAAATTAGGCCAGACATTACACTTGAACTTCAGCTTGGCCGTACACTTCAACTTGAATTTGGCCGACTCGGCCGACATGTCAAGGCAGTAAGGAAATTAGGCCATACATTACACTTGAACTTCTGCTTGGCCGTACACTTCAACTTGAATTTGGCCGACTCGGCCGTCCCACTCAGCCGCGCACATTGTGCCAGCAGGCCCCAACGTGCTACAGCAAACAGTCGCATTACTTGAAATCCTGGGCACCGCATAGCGCACCGGCTCACCGGGGTATCTGCACACAGGCAGCCTCCCCAAGATTTTACTCAGTCCATACATTGCGGGTTAGGGCAGTAGAGTCCAGGACCACCAGCATGTCAGCCCCCCCAACCACCTACCCTCTGCAAACTTCCATCCTACCCCTTCCTGGGGTCCATCTAGTGGCTGAACCTCCATTGCTGTGCATGCCCCTTTTCTGTTATCTGTCAGCGCTCCGCCACAGGGTAAGAAGCTCCCTGGCGTACTCGCCCTCCCCCCCCCTGGTGCTGACTGTGCTCCACGATAGCCCAGTATAGACTGGATAAAGATCTCCCGCCTCTTAGTGGACCAAGTGAACCACCACCAGATGGAACAACACCCTTTTTCCTGGCTGTAGCCAGCTGTGCCGAGCGTGGCACCGGCTAGTAGTCTTTGCTCGAATGGTTGTGCTTTTATTTTCATTTATTTATTTATTTTTTATTTTTTAAGCTTGTTCCTGGCCTTCCAGAGCCCTCCGAACCCATACCACCTGCGGTATTACTTCAGAACCCTATATTAAGATTGCCGGTAAGTACTGTGTAATCCTGGACATGGCTGCGAACAAGGCCTTGCTCACCCCTTGCCTGTCCAGCGGTAACATCTGGATCCCACCAGCATGAATGACTAAATGGCCTGGGCGGGGAACTGACAGGTGACACAGGAGCTGCAAAACTCCTTTACCTTTTCAGACATATTGGGCCATTAGAAATGGTTCACCAATCGGTTCCACGTCTTTGTCTGTCCCAAATGTCCTGCCAAGGGGATATCATGACCCAAAGTCAGGATGAACTCTCTGTACTTCTGGGGCACCACCAACCTCCTGGTGGCCCCCTCCTTGAGGTTTCTGGCCTCAGTATAAAGCAGTCCATCTTCCCAGTAGATTCTATGAAACCCACTGTCATTCCCTTCCTCTTGCTTAGAATCAATCAGCCTCAAGCTCTCAACGGTGGGACAGTCACGCTGTCCCTTACTGAATTCCTCTCTGGAGGGTCCACCTGCTCCTATGCCAGATTGACTATTTCACTAAAGATGATGCCCCTTATAACAGAAGGTCATGAATCAGTAGCATCCTCAAGAATAAACTTAACGTCAAGTGACAAATTTCCTGGGCCCAAAATGCTCCCATAACGTTTTTGGCCGCAAAGTTCAAGAAATGGTATGTCATCCGGGAGGCCAACCCCCATGCTCTCTATCCCACAAGAATCCATGCCAACCAGACTGGAATCAGAGACAAAGTCAGCAACCTTACCCTCCATCGTGGAAGAAACCACCTAACCGAGGGCCCCCAGTAACGCATCGCCCCAGCCAGGGTGCCTGGAGCCTGACGCAGCCCCCAAGATCATCCATTGAGCATCTCGAGTGAGACCAGAAAGTCATGAACCACCGGCAGGTGAGCCCCCTCTTGGGAGCCACCCAATGTATACCTTCTGCCGGGAGCGGTATCTTTGTACGACGTATACCAAGCGGCCTCCAGAGAGGCTGGACCTGTTGTCTAATCCATCTGATACACCACCTCCTGTAAGTGGCTCAGCGTAAGACTCGCTAAATCCTTTTGTATGCCTGGTAATACTAGTGCGTGTCAATGAACTGGTGACACATATTCAGTTCCCCAAGCTTATTTCTTCAATTTAACCGACTAGCCACATCATGTACCCAAGCAAAAATAGTGACCGGTGCAGCCAAACAATCTAATACCTTGATGTTTCTCCTGTCCTTAGTAAGTGGTTGGTCCCGCCATCACGCGCTTGCGTATAGCTACTATCACTAGAAAGGTGGCACTGAAAGTTGTCCTAACCGCCCTTGATGAAAGGAATATATTCTGTTCAACATGGTCACGGGCTGATTGTCCCAAATGTGGGTGGAAGGCGTTCCTCTTGTGCCAATCGCCTTGAGAACGATTGTGTACTTGCTCTATAGACTCATTAACAGGACCATGAGAACTTCATGAGCCCAACCAAATCTTAGGCCATGACATCACCCCCGCAAACACAACATATATAAAATTGTGAACCTTGAAAGGAGATGCACAGTGTGTGCACCAATCACCTCGCCGCAGGGTCCTCCCAGACGCAACAGCACAAACTGTGTACAAGGCAGTCCCTCCTGTAATGCAACTGACCCCACCAGAAAGCAAACTGTGAAATATATAAACAAATGACGCTGCACACCCATAACTTCGCTCAGCAGCGAGACGCGCCATCCCCCGTCATCCCTTCAGCCGCGGCACCAGCTAAATGTGCCACCACCCCCCAACATATCGCGCAGAGCTTTCATCGCCAGCCCCGCTCTGGCTCCCACTGCGATGTGAAGGTACGTCAAGGTGCTCCAAACACTCCTAAAACCCCGGCCACGCCTAGGCACCCAGGCCGGGCCACATGGGATGGCAGTAACCGTTTACAGATCCGCAGCCCCATGTCATGACGACATGGTCGCGCACTCTCACGGTGGCGCTGGCATTCCAAAACAAAACAATTATACCTCGATGCGCGCCCGACCGAAAAACTAAACAAAAGAAGCCCCACCACCGCGCGCTGATAATAATCAGGCATGTCCGTAATATTAAATAAACAAACAATAGTTATTACTTAATTACTCAATTGAGCTAACTAGCTGTAACCTTGTATCACCGCTACGCCACGGCCTCCTAGAACCCCGTGCCACACTCCGTTACAATGCTCCTGCGGCTTCCCTGGGGTCCAAGAAGACAAAGAGGACGAGACCCCGGCCACCGCCTTAAATAGTATCATTTAGTTTCGGTTTCCTTTACGAATTGAAGCGTCAGCAGGGATCCATCCCCTTCCGTCATCTAGCCCCTGGAGGAGTCTCGGCTCCGTGGCGCAACTAAGGGCGCCCCTCCCCTATGCGTTGGGGGCGCCTGCTCAGGAATGCTTGCAGTGTTGTTTATCTGGCTTCCACTTTCTCTGGAACGTTATATATGCATTGGGCGTACTTGGCCGTTAATCTACTAATGTGCACACTTATTTCCTGAAATTAATCAGAATGGCTGTTGTTCGCGGGCAATGAAACCCATAAATCTCGCAGTATTTACTCAATATCAGCGTTTCATTGTGTACAAGCATTTATTTCAGGAAAAAGGCGTGCTACTATGTTAAAAGAACAATGTCCATAGCTGCCTGATGTACATATAAAATACCGGGGAAAGTGGAAACCAGACCAACAACGCTGCAAGCATTCCTTAAAAATGTGATGCCTCGATCATCCGACTAATGTTTAAGAAAAGAAACAACAAAACATGCTGACTAAGATCTTTACAGATTTTAGTCAGTAAGCATGTTTTGTTGTTTGTTAATAGGAGGGGAGGCACACTGCTGGAAATTGCATTTTTAAAGCAATCAACCATCAGCACTAGGGCCATGCATCATCAAGGTTATAATTATTGAAATAAAAAAAAAAAGAGGTGAATTTGTCACATAATGGCGTCGGAGCATTACAAAAATAAAACCGGGCTGCTCAGAGTCATGACAGACCGGATTTATTTTTTAACGTATTCATTGCTTTTTTGTGAACCCCCAGAGATACCTTGAAAATGTGTTTTTCTAGCAGAAGGCGGCCCGGTTTGAAAGCAGAATTGAAGGAAGGCTCTACTGGTCTCTTGTCTCTGTTTCCACTTCCCCGTGCGCAATGCAGTTGCACTGGGCATGATTGGAAGAGAGCAAAGCCAGATAGAAAATGGCCAATCATTGCATGGCTTCTATTAACTCATACAGTGATTGGCCATGTTATGAGAATCTCCCGCCTCACGTTGCCTCATGTGCATGGGAACTACAGCGGCCAACTTGCGTCTTCTCCTGCGCCAATCCAGATGCGGCTGCTTTGCTGTTTTTGTTGTAAACAGCAAGTGTACAGCATCAGGATTGTGTGGGGCAGGAAAACCATATGCTCCTTAGGAGGCCGGGGGACTTCACCTGTGGTCCCCTGGGCTCATAAAGTTTCTCAAGTAGGGAGCATCCTCAAATTTGCATGTCTGGCTGGACACAGAAGGTCGTCTGTCCACCTAGATATGTGCACTTCAATTGAAGCCCGCTTCCCTTCTCAGCCTGCTGTAAGCTCCGGCCCCTCCCTCACAGAAAGGTACCAGTTCAGGCAAAAAACCCACAGTGCGAGCAAACCTGAAATGAAAATCCTAATTTTAAAGTGATTCATTTTACGTTTAATACAGTGGTAACAGATACAGAGGGTCAAAGCCCCAGCGCCCTAATAGAGGGGCTTCCCCTGTGTCTTTACCAAAGAGGATTCACCAGACAGAGCAAAAGACTGGAGGGATGGTGGGAGAATGGGTGACGAAGAGTGAGACAAGCAGCACGCCCAAGACTTCTTCATTACAACTCTCTCTGGCGTTACGTTTCTGGTCACAGTACCGGTATTCACAAAGACTCTCAGAAGGTATGGTGACACACTAATCATACATGGTACATGCAGCATTGTTGTATCTGGTTCCCAGTGTAATGCACCTTTCCTGCTTTGTTGCCCTTGCTGCTCAGCCAGTGTGGATGTGCTGTGGAATGGTGGTGTGCATGGTGAGGTAACGGAATGTTGGGATGTCTGGTTGTGGAGTGTCAGTCGGGAGTATGGGCTGAGCAGCAAGGAAGCTGTTCCTGGTGGGGCTCTATGCTTGACACCTATTTACATCTAAGAACTTCATCAATAAACCTTTCAGCTTTATTCTACTCCTTGGCTACTGGACTTATTACATTTGGCGACGATCTGGAAAAGAACCTGCATGTGCCACCTGATGAACTACTGAAACTTGCATCCTGAAGAAACTTCAAGGTAAATAACCTCTTAAAACTACAAGCTACAGATTTGAAGCATACTGGCACCCCTGAGCCCCACCAGTGACCTTTACATCGGTAGCCCCAACCTTAGTGTGCCAGTTCCTGCTCTACTTTCCTGCTCCCTGTCCTGCTACTTTGGGACAGTGTTTCCAGAAGTGCAGTTTCCCAGGAGAGCATCCAGTTTTTACTGCCTCCTTATTCTGCTACATTCCTGCCCTGCTACCTTGGTTGAGGTGTCCCTGTACTGCTACTTTGGGACAGTGCCTCCCATATTTGGAGTTTCCCAGGTGTAACCAGCTCTAATCTTCTTGTGTTTCCCATTTCAAGTGTCCCACTAACTTGTTTTAATTTGCTGTTACCTTAAAAGTTATAACTTGCTGTTTCTGGCTTCATCCAGTCATCCCAGATCTAATCCAGCTGCGTGCCATCAGCTATTGATTGACTATTTAATTGCCAACCTTTGAAGAAACCCATCTCCCCTACCGACTCTGTTTTCCTACTGCAAATCATTGGCACCCTAGAGTCGTCAAGATCAACCCACCCAGTGATCTATTACTTTTATTTAATATGGGGAGGATTCATGCCGATGTCATGGATGTATTCCTTCAGTACTTTCCCATTTTTTTACATTTGTGACTCTGCTTTTAACTTCCCCATGGCAGTTGAACCGCTGCCTGCCTTTTCAAAATTTTGCCTCGAGCTGACATGCAGAGCGCGTGCAGCCTTACCTGCTTCGTAGAGTTCTCCGACGTCTCCATGGTTTCCCGCACGTTCCTTCTTCTTCGATGTCCATTGCTGCTTCCGGATGCTTACATGCCAAGACGTGCCGTGAGCCTTCCGGCTCAGTGTCACGAACGTGCCGCCATCTTGGGTTTGGAGGCACCACCGATTCTCTGGAGCCACGCAGTTTCCTGAGTTTTAAAGTGTTCTCTGCCAACCACCTTCGTAAGCTCTTCCATACGGAGTTTAAGCACCGCTTTCAAGGAACTTGGGTCTACCCTTCATTGAGGTACTGTTTCTCACTCGTTGTCTTCAAGCGCTGTGGGCCTTGCTGTTTTTTTAAAAATTATTTTTGTGTTGTTTTTCTCTCCGAGAGTGACTTGTCAACCTGATGCCATTTGGTCACTATTACTCCCATCTGGATTTTCGGCGTTTTTTTTTTTTTTACAATGTTCCTCTTCGGCATCAGTAACTATACCTTTGCGCATCCTTGGGTGAACTGGGTGACCTACGTGTTTTTGTTTTGAAATTGCCTTTGTGTATGTCTGCACACATCGTTAAAGGCCAATGCTTATGCTCACCGGAGCGGCAGACAGTACTGTTGTCCTTTGAATATCACCCAACGCTTGAATTCGCTGGACGCGAGTTCCTGAGTTTCTGAAAGTTATCTAATGTGCATGCTCTTGTTTTTTTTCTCACCTTTCTGTTCAATGAGTTTTCCTTTATGTGACTTGTTCTCCTACAGATTTTGGACATTCTGCATATTGTAAATTATTGCTGCGCTGGGTGTGTACTATGTTTTCTTTTCCTGAAACGACTTCCGTTAATGATGATGTTTTTACAGGGTTTTCACGATTATCCCTTTGCCGCCCTGCAAGTTGGCGAGTACTTTTGGGGCAAGTCAAGTCCCTAAGTCCCATTCTGATTTTCTACATGTTGCATTGTACCGTGTGTTATCTTCCACCACACCTAGTTCTGCTGTTCTTACATTTTGCATTGTACTGTGTGGTGTTCCTACAATGTGTAATTCCCACGTTACTTTACTTTACAGTGCTTTGTTTACCCAATTGAGGTATACGTTATGATAGCCTACTGGCTATGTGACATTCCACTTGTGCGTGGCTACGTCACCTACATTTGTTCCTACATGTTACTTTACTTTACAGTGCATTGTTTGCAAGCTTCAGTAAGGGAATTGTCATTAATTGAGGTATGCGTTGTGATAGCCTACAAGCTATGTGACCTTCCACTTATGCGTGGACTCGTCACCTACATTTTTCCCTGCATTTTACTTTACTTTATAGTTCTTTCTCTTTTTAATGGAAATTGTGCCTTCTTAATGCCTTCTTTGTCACACCATCTTTAGGGCAAGCAGAGCGTGTCATCATTTCCACTCATCTGCGGTGACACGCACACCTGTTGCACTTATTACAAGTTTATTTCACACGTTATTACTATGTTGTTTGATAACCGTTTTTCCCACAGGTGGACTCTCAGGTACTAATCCTGACTACCGGTGTCACTTTTTCATGTGTCTCAACGTCGTAAGTTATTAGATATAATTTACATTACATTTGCATATGTGAAAGCTTTGAATGTATTGTTTATCTGAATTTAAAATGTTCATCTAAGCATTTATTGTGGTAGCTTTGCTATGTGCTTGAGTATGAATTTACCATGCTTGATTTGCCTATTTATGTCTTTTTAAGCATTTGTTGAGATACTGCATGTTCTTAATTGGCCGTGGCCGTGTTTTTTTTCTAATGTCTAGTACTAGGATTGCTCATTTATTGCATCCTAAACTTAATCATTTTTACACTTACTAGTGCTAGGATTTGGGTTTGTTTCTATCCTTAACTATTGCCATGTTAAAACTGGTAGTGACTGGTAGTGAGCATAATTTACTAAGCTCATACTATTTATTGTGGGGCATACCTTGTTCCCAATTTTTTATGTTTACAAGCGATGTTTTGCTGAAATTTTACATGAGTTGTTTAGTGGTGAGTGTAGTGTTTAAGCTCACACTAAGTAATATGGAGCATTTTACGTTTTCTATTTTGCCTGAGTTTTCAGGTAGTGAACCTTATTTTTATGTTTTGTGGTGGTGGGTTTCATTGTTCACGGATTTTCAAATCACTTTTACAGGTATCTTCGCTCCATTTTTATTGCATTTACTGTTGTCGTTTTGCTATATTTAATATGTCTTCTGTGGCTGATGGGTACTGCTGATGTTATTACTCAAACTACGTCTAGTGAGCACTTATGCTCCAATTTTGCATTCTGCGAATTTTGTAATTGCGATTCTGAGTGGTGGTGGGTTTTATTAATTCTCAAACCACATTACTTGTGCAACTTTACTCTTTTACAGTTGTGCGCTATATTCTTTGTTATGGGTTTTGGGACGTTGCTTAGGGCTCAAACCCTCTTTCTTCCTTACCTTTCACATTTCTCTTCTGTTGTTTGGGAGGTGTGTGTGTGAGTCTTATGTATTTTGTCTTGTTTTTACTCTCCATTTATTGTTTCTCTTTCTTTTTCTTCCTGCACATTTTGGAATGTGTATCATTGTTACATGTGATCTACGTTGCTTATCTCATTTTGCATTGTGCGTTGATGAATATGCATTTGCTAGTTCATTGTTTCTTATTCATTTACTGTTGTTGATGTTCTCCTTTCATGTTGATTGGAAGAGTGTTTCACAGAGCTTTTCTTTCCTCTTGATGATTCACATTGTGTTTCTTCTCAGGTTTGACTGTTCAAACAACTTCAGAGTTTTCTTCTTTCTTCTTATTGACGCTCTTCGTGCTTATTCTCAGGGTTGACTGTACAATCAACTTTCTTTATTTTTACTGTGCTGATGCATTGTGTGACCTTCCACCCGTGCGCAAACTCTTGTGTGTGGACTCGTCATCTACATATTTCTTGCTTGTTACTTTACATTACGGTACTTTACTTGCAAATTTATTTAAGGGAATTTTCCTAATTGAAGTATATTATACTTTACTTTATAGTATTTGGCTTGCAAAGTTCCTGTGCATGGGATCTTTTGCTGTGATTTTCTATTAATTTTTGTCATGTTCTATTCTACCTTTGTGCAAAGGCCTTGTGCGTGGATAGTCTGGCATTTGAGGTTTTCTCCTCAAATTTTATTTTTGTATGTACTCCTAACGGGTGTAGTTTTCACCTTTCTTTCTGTGTGTGTAAGAGATTCCTGCTTGGTTTCTCTTGTTGGGAGTACCTTTTTGTCCTTCCTGGTTGTTGTGCTTCATTTTTCATTGCTTGTCACTCGTTGTTTTCATCCCCATGCTACTCTGGTCAACTGGTGTGTCCTGGTGTAATTTTAGTATGCACATTTTTCTTTTATTGAAACCAGGGTTTGTATCTTGCATTTCCTTGTTCTATTTTCCTTGCTCCGAAAAAGGGGAAGATGTGTGTCATGTCACTATTCTTATATTTGCATTGTCTTCTCCTTCCTTACTGTAGTGTTTCATTTAAATTTCATCTTATGTATTTATTACATGCCATTCCATGAAATGCTTTGTGCTCTTGCTTTGCAAGTTTCCATTATGTTGTTTGCAGCATGTTCACATTTATGTTACTTTTGCTGTTGCTATGCTTACTTCTTGTATTATCATTTTGTTGCTGTTTTATAAGGGGGAAGATGTGTTGTATCTGGTTCCCAGTGTAATGCACCTTTCCTGCTTCGTTGCCCTTGCTGCTCAGCCAGTGTGGATGTGCTGTGGAATGTTGGTGTGCATGGTGAGGTAATGGAATGTTGGGATGCCTGGTTGTGGAGTGTCAGTTGGGAGTATGGGCTGAGCAGCAAGGAAGCTGTTCCTGGTGGGGCTCTATGCTTGACACCTATTTACATCTAAGAACTTCATCAATAAACCTTTCAGCTTTATTCTACTCCTTGGCTACTGGACATATTACAAGCATTTTATGTGTTATTCAATTATATATATTAATATTATTTGTTGTAGGGGCCTAAGGAGGCCAGACAAGTCCATATTTTAGTCTGCCCCCCCTTCTAAGATTGTGGGCCTCAGCTTTATAATTGTTTTGCTCCATGTAATGCAAGTAACATTTAAAATGTACTGAACATCTCTATTCAGGCTGTGCTGAAAGTCAGTTGGGCGAAGAGATAGTAACAAGTTAAGTGTCTGTCGAGGGCCTGGAAAGGGGGTTGGGGCATGCGTACATTGGGGTTGCACCTTGTCTGAAAAAGAAACAGATTGGGGAGAAGGTAAGGTAAGGGGCAGTACAAGCACATCTCTAAAACATTCTGCATGCTGCAGTGAGAAAGAGAGAGGATTATGAATTATATATAATTCTTGGACACCCATGCCAAGACTGAACAAATTCTGTCACACTGCAGCAGCTTGGAAACCCTAGTAACAAGGAGCAAGTGGGGCGTCAGATTTCGTTTGTTAATTGGTAGGCCACAGCAAGTGACAGCAGTGCTTAATTTGTAAAAAAAATAAGTGCCTGGGCCTTTGTCAGGGGGACACTGCAGCTAGCCCCATCTTTTGCCCCTGCCAGCACTGCCAATGACAGTACCAACACAACTGCTAACCATCACACTCTTACAAGTGTGACAGTTCATACTATTACAGGCTCTCAAAGCTATAAGAATGGCTTGGGTGGTAGTTATTAGTCATTGTTAATGTATATTCAATTAATAAACAGCTGCTGTTGTGCCCCTACTTAAATTAAGCAGACAGTGCCACCAGTGGCAGACTGTCATAAGCGCCGCTGTTGACAATTAAGTGCCGGTGCGGAGCACCAGAAACCACCAGCTCAAAGTAAGCACTGAATGACAGACTTGTGTCAGTCACCACAGCTAGTTCCACCATGTGCCTGCTACAGCACCACCTGGCATCACTGGCACCATCCGACAGCGAGCAAAGTGCACATATGAGACAAGAGACACAAGCTTTATTGTGGATGAACATGAACTGCTGTTGGAAGTCATGTCCCTTTCCCAGCTTGCCCAGACCACTGTGTGGTGGCCTTGTCTGGTATATATATATTTAAGGCATTCATTGCCCTTACTGAGAGTCTCCTGCTGCTATTCCTTTGGTGCTATTCTGCAGGGGGTGCAGCATTTCTGTTGTAGTGCTTCAGTGCATGCATATAATACACAAACATTTTATTACCAGAAAGAGGTAGGTTGTGTAGCTATCAATGGTGCAATAGGTGCAGTGACTCTGGTCCCAGAGGGCTGAGTGGTCCACTGAACCTTGACCATTTGGTTATTTTATTACCCAACCACTAGTAAGGGAGGCCCATTTTTCTTGTGAAAACAAGGACTCATGACACACTTGCTATGTCACTGTGAAATAACGTTGTTTGGCCCCATTTATGGCATAAACATTGGTAGAGCTGTGTTAGATGATTTACTACTAACAGACTACCATATCTCTACCGAAGGACTTGATTGCTTCAAACTTATAGGGGGTTTAAAAGCTGCACTGGGAAATTATGTGCCAGCCTTAATCGCTACCACAAATGGTACGAAGTCTTAGAAGGGCCTCAAAGTGTAGTTTTTGTTTAAGTATTGGAATGGAGGTGCTTGCCATGGCGTAGAGCAGACCTCAAATAATATGTAGTGGGATGGGGAAGAAAGAATCAGTGTAGTTAAATTTATCAGCATATAATTAAAGAAGTGTAGTTAGTTAATAGGAGTCTGTACTGTAAACTAGAAGAAGAGAGTGGTTAGGGAGCAGACTGGAGGGTGTCCTAGAGGGTAGGAATAGTAGAGACAGCTAGGGAATAGGGTGGGAGAGTAGAAACAATTCTGAAGGGCAGGCAGGGTAGAAAGCCTACAGGGAAAAAAGAGTAAATGGCGGAAAGGAAAGAGGACATGAAGGGCAGAGTAAAGCAACTGTACAATATATTCAGAGAAGAGGACAGAAAGCATAGATAGCAGAGAGAATGGCAGAATACCAAGAGGTCAGGATACAGGCTAAGTAGAGTAGGGTAGTGGGGAACATGAAGGAGAGGAGGCAGAGTAGAAGTCAGGGCATGTAAACATCACAGGTAATTACAGTACATAGCTAAATCAGAGGAAATTATCTTGTGGCTTCTGACCCAGATGACATCATCAAGAATGCTAAATGGCATAAGCAAGTGACTTTTTTACACCGATTGTCTCTAGTTTTATACTCATGAATGCATCTCTTCATTACCTCAGATTTATATTTCTCATCCCAGTCTTTACTCTATGAGGTTAAATCTTACCCTGGAGCCAGGTAACCACTTTGCTACACTAGGAATAAAAACAAGCATTGACAATGCCACTAGGACTGGCTTTAAAAGAATGTTGTTGTACTGCAATGTGAAGCATTACAAGTATATAGCATGGGAATGGATAGGTATTTGTATGGTATAGGTATTTGTGTGGAAGCAAATAACTGTAGAATAATATTGGTGCAGGTTAAAAGGTCAGATGCCAGACCTAAAAATCCATAAAGGTTAATGACTGCCCTCCTCCAAGCTGTGCTGTTGCCAGAGATAAACACCATAAATTATCTCGTTATCTAAGACACTTTAATAACATTACACTGTATTGTGTGTGGCCCTGACAGTTCAGCTTCAGGCAGCTGGATAAGTAAACAAAAAGATCACAGCTTTGTGGAGTGCTCGCCGGTGGTTCTCCCTTTTTCTCTATAAGTGCTCACCTTCCCTCATCTGAATCTGGATGGTATGGAGGCGGACGCTCTGCTAGCAACCGATCTAACAAGCTATCATCGGTATCACTATCATCCTCTTCCTTCCTGTTTTGAGCGTCTCCTGTTTTCACTATTAGTGGAAATAGCCTCTCTCCCTCGATGGTATCTACCCTCCACTTCTTCAAATGTCCGTCCCATCGTGCATCCTGATATGCCTTCATCGCTCTTTTCATCCTTCCCTGACTTCGCTCCCTACTCTTTGCCTGTGCTGCTCTCATCCATGCATCTAATGCCTCAAACTGTGTTGGTCTAGCTGAAGGTCGCAATGAAGCCCTCACTCCCCTCAACTGATACAGTACCTCTAACCTAAATGAACCATAACGTGGAGAAGCCAAATCTCCCTCTTTTTCGGTAATCCTATGCCAATTTTGGAGCCAAACTATTGTATGAAGTCCTACATTTGTGGCCATGTAATATGCTGGGGTATCCTCGGGTGGTGCTTCCTCACCCACTCGAGTCACTACTCCTCTATCTCCCCTACAAAGATCTCGTAAAACACCCTAAAACATTGCATGATTGAATCAAATCCTTTTACCCACAAGATGTTTTCGTTTCCACTTCCTGATGACAATCCACCAATCCCAGCGCGGCTATACACCAACCAACCTATCGCAGCGCGGCACCCTCTGATGTCACTTTTCCTCCTCACACAGATGTTCACCCTCCTTCACAATCTCACTCTATGCATTCACGCCCTTCACTCATAGAATCTAGTAACTGTCTGTCCGCGAAACGACGGGACAGTTACATAGGGAAGAGTTGTGGCGCCGCGGCCAGGGCGACTGATGCTGGAATCTGGGGCTCATGGTTCGATCCCCGGCGGCAGGTCAGCCCAGCACCATGTGACTCTGGGCAATAGCTTGCTTAATCTTCCCGACGGCCCCCAGCGCCGGAATGCCTTCGGGTAGCTGTTCGCGCTTTGCAAATACTGGATTTACATTTATATCTCACTGTCTGTCCACGGAACGACCGGACAGTCTTGAGTAATTGTCTGCCTCTCCTCTGGCAACTGTCTGTCCACGAAACGACCGGACAGTTACACCTCTGACTGTCTGTCCATGAAACGACCAGACAGTGATATAATTAAACTCGATAGGATCCAATCTCTCAAAAGCATTCACACACCATGATCCACGACCTGCACTGTGATCCGCCCTTGTGCACTAGCTTCCCACGCGACTATCAAGCTCTCTCACTCTCGTTCCCTATCTCCAATGGGACGTCGAAAGCGCTTCACGACTCTCACAATCACTGGTCAGACAATTACATCACTTGGTGTCTTCTACACCTCAAATCTATCCTAGGATCTTAGGGTACTCGTCGAGCCTGACATCAAAATCAAATCATATCACATGGACTGCGTGCGTTTGGCCCGAAACCTCATTCACTCGACCCCCATTTCAACTCCCAAGACATCACACAATCAAATCATCACCGAAATCTAACACACACATCCCTATTCATACTTACTCCACTGTGAACCTCTGTTCCTGCTGCACCGTCACTCTCCGTCGGTCTCCGCCAAAGCCTGTCGTTCTCCACTCTCAATCCTTTGGGAGCTCATCCTTTGGGCTCTTTGGAGCTCTATGGCTAAACTTTCTCTAATTTTTCTAGATTCTCCCCTCACTCCAAAGGTAACCATCCGACAGTGCTATCAATAGATAGGGGTTGGGTTCTCTTTTGTCAATGTACTTTGGAACACTCGGTCAATGGACCGTTTGTACCTGCTTGGAAGTGTAGAGGGGAGAAATAACTCATTAGATCAGACTCACAAGTTCAAAGGAACATGACTCAGAATAATCGCTGTCTCCAAGTGCTAGGTTAGTAGGTTCATTACAAAGCCAAAAATAACTGGACATACAGACACCTCAAGACGAGGTTGTAGAAATATATCCGAAATAATGCAAAGCCAAACCTGCGTGCAATGTTAAATCTTTGAAGCATGAAAAGAATGACTAATTCCAAAATCAGAACACTGGCAATGAGTGCCCCCACATCAGGATTAGACTTCATTTGAGGCTTGTGGTAAAAAGCATTATTCTGTCCCTACACTACTACTAACATGACATCCCTACTTAGCATTCCCTATGGCAAGTTCAGGAAAAGGTGTCAACACATGAAGACTTCCTAAGAAGTGCACTCACGTTGTTAGGGTCAAGTAGCATCAAGCTACTGAGCTCGTTCTAAGATGCTCCTTCTCTCTTCATCGATCTCCTCTCCTCTCCTCTCCTAACTCAACCCCTGGGGCACTGTCCCTAATTAAAACACCAAAATCATAAAACACGCCCATTCCACATCATCCGATCGCCTCATCCTGCTGGACACCTCCTCATAGGTTATTTTCCATTTCGTTTCCATACTCCCAGCTCCTTGCTTGATGACCTTAATTCCCAGACCTTCTCCATTGAGAAAGAACATTGTCCCATGTTATCAGCACTCCTTCTACAAATGTATCCTCTCCTCCCTGAGCCTAACTCCTAAAACAAAAGCGTTGTTCTAACTAACAAAGATGACTTTCTCCACCTGCAACAGATACGTGAGAAAGGAAAAAATTCAACATGCACATGGAATTCAACTACCAAGTCTAATATGAGAGCTTCCAGGGAAATGCATTTCAGGCCAGCAGAAATCGACCAACATAAGAAAATAGCATGTAGGCCTTATGAAGCCACATGTAACTGAACATTTTACTAAGCGTTCCTAAATCAACAAGTTACGTGAGCACATCAAAAACATGAATAATTGTAAGCAACCTACACAAGTTCTACACGTTAAAGTTCCAATTAACACGCATATGTGTGGACATTAATATGGTGCACGTTTAAATCAATGCATTACAGTTCAATAAATGAACTTCATTAGTCAAATACAAATGAATACTAAGATTTACATTATTCAGAACACAAATTTCATGTTAATTTCTTCACATTGCACAAAATATTTCTCCTTCACCGTTACATGTTATTACATTTCACATTCTAATGACCAATATGTTAACACGACAAAAATAAATGCAGGTGCAAACTACTTGTGATTATGATGCACCCCTACAAATGAAAGAGCACAATCGCACTCTATCAGACTTTAACATTTCATATCTCTGGTTGCCCTTTTACAAATCATTTAAATACATTTTTGCTTGCTCATTTTCTTTCTTAACATTTCTGTGTTGATTTGTGTAAGAAACTGGGTTAGTGGTTGAGGGGGGTGATACCCTTCTCAACCAGCAACCACAATTATTCTCAGGGTGAAGTCACAAGCAAACCCTAAATTAACCTGTGCTCAACGTTCGGGTAGCTTGGAACATAGCAGTCAGGCTTAGCCCAGAGACAGCGTGTAAAGTATTTGTGCAACACTTCAAACAGTAACACAGTGAAAAAACACCACAAAAAGGATCCCTCATTAGTTTAGACAAATGGAGTAATTATTATTAAATAAAGAAAGACCAAAACAACAAAAATACAATTAGTAGAACTGGAGATATTCAATTTTAAAGGTTTTAGTAGATACAGCGCCAAAAGGCGTAAAGCGCCAACTATGGATACCTGCAACACAAAAAGATGATGGATAGAATGCTGAACATTGTCAAACATTCACCCCAGTACAGAGATATGAGCCTAAATCTATTGTTTTTTTGCTCACCATACCATTCCAGTTTGGACCCAGCCATATGCAAATCAGTCTTCACCCTGGTCCCCATTTGAACAGTTCAACCCGAACTGCCAGGCCAGGTCCTCCCTTGACCAGAAACAAGCATCTTCGGACTGGTTTCGGGGTATCACCCCTCAACAGCCATGCTAGCTTAAATCCAATGGCATAGTGAGCATGGAATCCATGTATGGGCATACCCTTCCCACTTAAAGCGACTATATCAATACAAAAAGATCATGGATAGAATGGTGAACATTATCAAACTTGCACCGCCATTTCAGAGATCTGGGCAAAAATCCATTGTTTTTTGCTCACAATGCCATTCCAGTTTGCACCCAGCCATATGTAAATCAGTCTTGACCCTGCTCCCCATGGGAACAGTTCAGCCCAAACTACCAGGCCAGGTCCTCCATGGACCAGAAACAAGCATCCTGGCACTGGTTTCGGGGTATCACCCCATATCAGCCAGGCTAGCTTGTATCCAATGGCATAGTGAGCATGGGACACATGCCTGGGCATACCCTTCCCACTTAGAGTGACTATATCAATACAAAAGGATCATGGGCAGAATGGTAAACATTATCAAACATTCACCGCCAGTACAGAGATCCGGGCTCAAACCTACTGTTTTTTTGCTCACCATTCCATTCCAGTTTGGACCCAGCCATATGCAAATCAGCCTTGACACTGCTTCCCATGGAAACAGTCCAGCCCAAACTGCCAGGCCAGGTCCTCCCTGGGCTGGAAACAAGCATCCTGGGGCCGGTTCTGGGGTATCGCCCCTAACCAGCCAGGCTAGCTTGAATCCAATGGCATAGTGAGCATTGGACCCATGTCTGGGCATACCCTTCCCACTTAGGGCGACTATAGCAACACAAAAAGATCATGGACGGAATGCTGAACATTGTCAAACATTCACCCCCAGTACAGAGATCTGGGCATAAATCCATTGTTATTTTTGCTCACCATGCCATTCCAGTTTGGACCCAGCCATATGCAAATCAGTTTTGACCCTGCTCCCCATGGGAACAGTCCAGCCCAAACTGCCAGGCCAGATCCTCCCTGGACTGGAAACAAGCATCCTTGGACCAGTTTAGGGATATCACCCCTCATCAGCCAGGCTATCTTGAATCCAATGGCATAGTGAGCACGGGTACCACGTCTGGGCATAACGTTTCCACTTAGGGTGACTATAGCAACACAAAAAGATGATGAACGGAATGCTGAACATTGTCAAACATTCACCCCCATTTCAGAGATCTGGGCCTAAACCCACCATTTTTTTGCTCACCATGCCATTCCAATTTGGACCCAGCCATATGCAAATCAGCCTTGACCCTGCTCCCCATGGGAATAGTCCAGCCCAAACTGCCAGGCTCGGTCCTCCCTGGACCAGAAACAAGCATCCTGGGACCGGTTCCGAGGTATCACTGATCATCAGCCAGCTAACTTGAATCCAAAGGCATAGTGAGCACGGGTACCACGTCTGGGCATAACCTTTCCACTTAGGGTGACTATAGCAACACAAAAAGATGATGGACAGATTGCTGAACATTGTCGAGCAATCACCGCCTACAGATATCTTGGCCTACATCCATTGTTTCTTTCCTCACTATGCCATCCCAGTTTGGACCCAACCATATGCAAATCAGTGTTGACCCTGCTTCCCCAAGTCCATCCTGAACTGCAAGACCAGGACCTCCCTGGACCGGAAACAAGCATCCTGGGACCGGTTTTGGGGTCTCACCCCTCATCATCCAGGCTAGCTTGAATCCAATGGCATAGTGAGCACAGGACCCTTGTCTGGGCATACCCTTCCCACTTGGGGGGAATATAACAACACAAAAATATGATCGACTGAATGCTGAACATTGTCAAACATTCACCCTCATTATCGAGATCTGGGCCTAAATCCATTGTTTTTTAGCTCACCATGCCATGTGGATATCTGATCACCCCGAATCGGGACAAAGTCACAACTTTAGGCCAACCGCGATGAAGTGCGGGATAGCTACAAGGACCAAGATAGGCCCACTGAACAGAGTACCTTAAATCCTGGTTTGCGGAGCTTTGCGAGGATCAGTGCCGAAGATGTGTCACGCAGCTGAAGCGATGCATTGGGGCTGCGGTGCGAGGTCTTGTGGCATCATCGAGGATCCCATCGATGAGGTCTTGTGTTGCGAAGTCAGGTGCCGAGGATGCGTCACGCAGTCGGGGCAATGCATTAGTTCCAAGGAGCTGCAAGGCTGTGATGCGGAGTTTGGCATCATCATCGAGGCTGTTGTTGACAAGGAATGCAAGGCCTTCACTGCAGATGCATCACACAGGAGTCGTTCTGATGCGGTGACGGGCTGTGATGCAATGCGCGTCTTTGCAGCGGTTTTGATCCATGCAGCAGCAGCAATCAGCGCATTCTGCATGGGGTTGGCCGCACAGCAGAGGAGATGCGTCGGTTCCACTGGATCCACAGAGGCTGGTAGAGCACCTTAAGCCCCCTTCCAGCGGTCCAGGACTCAGGTGGCACTACTTAGCAGGGTAGACTCACAGATGGGAGAGTCCAGGTGCCAGTGCAAGGTTGTTGGAAGCCTGCTGTGTTCCTGAGGCTTCATATCAGAAGGCCAGCCAACTAGCCCTTGGAGTCACTCGGGGGTTCTGGGTTCAGGGGATGCAGGTTCAGTCCTTCTCACCCAGGCAAGAGGGCAGCAGACAGCAGGTCAGCACAGCAAAGCAGCAGCCCAACAAGGCAGTAGTCCAACGAGGCAGCAGTCCAGCAGAATGGCAGTCCTTCAGCAGCACAGCAGTCTTTCTTCCTGGCAGAGCATCCACAGGTCCAGAAGTACACTCAAGAGTTGGTGTCTAAAGTCCAGTATTTATTCCCAGTTGTGCCTTTGAAGTGGGGGAGAAGCATGAAGAGTTTTCCCTTTGAAGTCCCCAGGCATCCTGCCATCCCTGTTGTGGCTCCAGACTAACTACAGGGGGTATTAAGCCCTTCGGGTGGACACAGGGCACAGCCTATTCAAGTGTAAGTAGGGCTGTGCTCAGTTCTGTCCTCCCATCCTGCCAGTAATGGTTGATCCAGGAACACCTAAGCTCTCTATTGTGTGTGGCTGTCTAGGAGGAATACACAAAGCCCAACTGTCAACTACACCCAGTCATGTGACCCAGAGACAGGCTACAGGCACTACATTGCTAAGGCAGGAAAATATCAACTTTCTAAAGTGCCATTTTCAAAATTGTTAATTATAATACGACTTCACCATAAGTTAGGAAGACACCAAACATTAGCTGGTTACCTGTTCCAATGTGGAAATTAAAGCTTATTAGATGTAATAAGGAATCTCCCTTTTCATCCTAAGGGAGAGGTAGGCCTTGCAGTAGTCAAAAATGAACTTAAGAGCTTTTCTCTACTAGGACATATTAAACATAAAGTTACATGTCCCACGTTTTAACTATATTGCACCCTGCCCCATGGGCTGTTTTGGGCCTACCCTAGGCCTACCCTAGGGGTGACATATGTATTAGGAAGGAAGGTTTGGGCCTGGCAAAAGGTTTATTTTTCCAGGTCGACATGGCAGTTAAAAAACTGCACACGCAGGCCTCAATGACAGGCCTGAGACATATTTAAAGGGCTAATTAAATGGGTAGTACAATAAGTTCTGCAGGCCCACTTGTAGCATTTAATTTACAGGCCCTGGGTCCATGTAGTACCACTTTACTAGGGATTTATAGGTAAATTAAGTATGCCAATTGGGGAATAAGCCAATGGTACCATGTTTTAAAGAGTGAGCACATGCACTTTAGCACTGGTTAGCAGTGGTAGAGTGTGCAAAGTCCTAAAGCCAGCGAAAATTAGATCAGCACAAATGGAGGAGGAAGGCAAAAGGTTTAGGGGAAGACCACCATAAGCCTGACAGGTCTAACAGTTTGGGAATAGTACTGTGCTGTATTCCTAACTTTAGTGTTATTTAGTACTAATAAACTTAACACACATTCCTCTGGAGCATTGCCTTCTGCTTGTGCCATTGCTACTAGAGGTCAAACAGAAATTCTCCTAGACTTGGTGTCGTGTAGTTCCTATAGTACCCATGCAGGACCTGCGCGTTTGGATAACATAAACTGTGGGCTTGGTGTTAGACTGACTCTGTGCACCCCCACCGCATATGTTAGCCGGATTTGCATTAGCTAGCTCACAGTGCCACTAGGATCTCCTCTTATCGGGGAGAGATTAGTTTCTGGCAACCTTAGATCATGACAACCCAAATTCCTCAGAATCGTGGAAACAATGTACTACCTTTCGCTCAGTTACTCGTGCTTACTTATTCGGTTTGTCTCAGAGAGTTACACAGAATAAACAGTCTGGGCATTTCAATAAGTATTTATTGAACAGTTGTTATTCTAGTGTAAAATATATGTGCTGCAGCAACCAGCAGACAATAGCAGAGATATATTATCAGCAGTACGATCAAAGTGAAAGGATAGAACAGTTCTACCATATTGCAATAATCATGAATACATACATGAATATAAAAAGCATTATGAAAGTGCGCGTACTCCTACGATGCCTAACTAGATGTACCGGAGTGTACCTAGCATATGTGTAGGTCTAAAAGCCTAAGAGCCAAGAATCCTTCTAGGATTTAGTCGAACCCCCATACCTGAATAGAGAGAGTGTGGGACCCCATCCTGGTCTCGAGTTGGACACCCCGCAAGGGCTGTGTTAGACCGCTGTCAGCTGGAGCGACTGCATGCAGGAGCCTCAGCGTCTCTGGTCAGTGTGTCAGCATGGAAGTCTCGGTTCCCTCTCTCTTACCGTGGCAAGATGTAGTGTATTTATACCCTAAAGTGTCTTGTCCCTCAGTATGGTTTGTATTGGTCTTTGTTAGACATGAGGAAGACGTCAGGGGTTAACTTTGTACATACATATTATGCGGGAGATGTAGCTGGTGAATGCTCATGCACAATTTATGAGTACATTGTAGGCCTGTGTTCTGGAAAGACCTTGCAGTGTTCTAACCACAGACTAGATAACGTTCAACCCTCAGAGCTGGTTGTGTACTGTAGGGAACTAATGTAGGTGAAAGATCACGCCTATATCAGGAGCCATGACTATAATAGGGCATATACGATTATGACCATAATAGGGCATATACGGGTATGACCATAATAGGGCATATACAAGTATGACCATAACAGGGCATATACGGGTATGACCATAATAGGGCATATACGAGTATTTCTACAATATGGCATATATGAACGGGTCTACATTTAGGGCCTATATACGAAACATAACATTGGTTTGTAACCTAACCAGATAATGTTTATTAAGTTGGTAGAGGTACCCTCTCCCATAGTAATAACTGAATTGCTGACACTGTTTATACCCTAACACTGTCCATTGTGAATTGTTGTATTAAAATGTATCTGTAGAGGGATGGGACAACTGGGACCAAAGATTGTGATGAGCCTTTGAAGCTCATGAGTAAGCTACCGTCCTACTCTTCATGAGGCTGCCCTCTGTCTTTTTAAGTCTGTCATTGAGTAATGGTGGCATGCAATGCAGATGTGACCTATGAGGCAGAATGTGCGCTGTTCCTGATGTGGCTAAGAATGCTGTGGCATTTTGAGTTCTGCACCAACACTTGAACAGAGAAGCATATCTGTGTAGGACTGACTTCTTCACTGGATGGGAGCTGGGTGTACTAACTGGATAGGCAAACCAGTGGCCGGGAGGGACAGCAGATATAGGCATTTTAAGACTTCCGCCACAAAACTGGAGTCAAAGCCAGCCTTTGCAGAGCAGACGGGGAACCTCATGAGCACTGGAAAAGCCGGGGTAGTAGTGCTTGTCTGCGAGAGCTGGAAATTGTGGACTCATTACCATCTGAGGCTGGGTCTCACCTAAAGAGCCCCTGCCGTCACTCACCTAAGGATCTGCCCTAGGTGTGGATTCCGTGTGGGCTCAGATGTTGGTCTCTGATCCACGAATTTCAAACTTAGTATAGGATTCTTGTGTGACACAGTTGACCTGCAGTAGGTTTCGGTTGTGTGCCAATGAGTGAGGCATCATCTGCTGTGGGTGGGAAAAAATAAAATGAAGTTTATTTCTTTATGTCACTCATTGGTACCTCGAGGCAGAAATCACTTCTAATTAGGAGCTTTCACAAGACATAAAGTTGGCTAGAGGAAAAGAGACTCTTTAATAGTCCATCAACACTCCACCTGCAGTTTGAGCTCAAAATTACCACGGTGATATTACCTGAAAATGGAATGGAGGAAAGGTTGGAGACACGAGCAACTGAATGCCATCTAGAATCACCTGATGGCTGGGTAAAACGATTTGAATGGTGGACATCTGAGGTGAGAAATGAGGTGAAGGAACTACAGTCATTTGCAGTAACCTTGACGGACATCAGGATGCAGAGGGATAAGATGGGGCACTCAGTGACTGGCACTGAGTGTTCCAGCCGGGGCTGACTTGTTTGGCTTACAGCCTAAACTTTTAGAAGAGGCGGTGAGGAAAACTTCCCGCCTTCCATCAAAGGGGAAGAAGTATATTTTCGAGCAGTTGGGGACACAATGGCCTTTTTGTACTCTGTGAGTCCTGATATGGGGTGTATTGATAGAGAAATTCGAGGGTCATGGTGTCGTGCATATTCTGTTCTCTAGTTCAATGTGCGCCTAGAGGATGCTCCACTGGGGGTAGGTGCTATTTATATATTGCTTTTTGTTGGCACAGTTCTTCTGTCCGTCACCCTCCCCGTCCTCCAGTCCGGCAGTAGAGATTTAGAGGTTTACGAAGTGCTCTGGGCAGAATGAGGATTGGTTAACTGGAAGCCGGTTGGTGCTTTCTTTGCCTTTTTGGCGAATCCCCCACCGTCGGTCAAAAGGGATGTTTGTGGCTTTATTTGTTGCTGTTTAAACCAAATAAACACGTTTACTTTATAAAAGGCCAAAGCTTGTGGTAATGTATACATTATGTACTTCAACCTTTTAAAAGTGTTGTTGAAAAGTGTTCACGACTGCTGACTGCTACAGACTCAAGGTTGGCGCTTTCATAACGCAGCAGCCTTCTAGGTGATGCTAAGTAATGACGGAAGGCCAGGAAGGGACCCTTTTTGTCTGGGTATAAAGCTGTTCAAAAGGCAAAATGCTGAATGAAATATTGAAAATCTCTACACCAGTCTCGTAAGGAATTCTCTGACAGTGTCAGGTGAATCAACGCCTACATCCTTGCCGTCAAAACTAATATATCAAATAATGAAAGAATTATAATAATTTAAAAAAGCAGGATTTGGATGGCTCGTTCGACAAAACTAATTCTGCAGTGTGCAATATGTGTCATCTATTCATTCCCCTCCCCACTCATGATATTGTCTCTTTGCAAGGAGAAAATAAATTTTCAGGAAGTAATCTAAGCGTGAACTGAGTTTCATTAAAGTAGATCACTTCTGTACGTAATTACCTTGCTCAAATGCAAGAATGTATCGAATTGTTTCATACGCAGGATAAATCATCGAAACAGATGAAACACAGGATCTTATTAAAAAAGGTACATCTGAAAATCCGAACTTTTTTTTTTTTACTAACGTGATTATGATAGTAGACTGCAACAGATTATTACCTTATGTTTTAAAAGTTGGAAAACCAATTTGTGAGCGGGGAATTTGTAAACAAATGAGCATTGTATACTTGAATACTTATGAAAATTATAAAATGTTTGAAAGAGAAACGTATTGGTGAAACTGGCAGTACTGTTGGATATATTTTAAAGGAAAAATAATGAAGTCTACAAACTGTATATAAAGAAATTGCGCTGAATGTTTTTGAATGTGGCATTGATACACGATATCCATTTAAAACAATTATATTAAATGGCCTCCTAAACTGAGGAAACATTTAATCACTTTATGTTGGGTCACCTGATAAACACCAGTAGCTTTAGTAACGTTTATAATCCTGCTCGGCCGATGTCACCACTTAGGGACTCTCTTCTGCATAACATGGAAGTGATATCCTCGGCCCTCAATTTCCATTCCGATAGATTAGAGCTTCAGGTGGACTAGCTCAATGCATTAGCAGTCCATGTCATGGGAATAGACAACAAACTAAGGGGCATATTCACAAGAACGTGCGATAAACATCGCCAAAATAGGTTAATGCAAGTTCACATATCGCCATCCATCGCGGGAAAATAACCCCGTGTTAACGTGGCATTCCCAACACGGCGGTAACATGAGATAGTGTCCTGATAACGCGGAAAATGACCGCGATTAACTCAACGGGACGGCGATAAAAATCCAAAGGCGAACGTGAAAAAAGGTGCGATGGGCCCAATCGCGATAAGACAATCAGCAAAAAGCAGCGCCAGGCCTGCAAATCACACACGCCAGGTGGGAAAAATCACCATAAAAGCAGAAAAAAAACAAGAAAACTAAAAGCGAACCACAGCGAGTCGCAATGGAAGCAGCCGGAGCAGGCACAGAGGACGGCCAGAACCCCACAAGCCCCATGGAGGTCCAGCCTGGGACCCCGGGGACAGGGAAGGGCGATGACAAGAAGAAGAGGAAGACGAAGTTCACTCCGCAGGAAAACAGGATCCTGATCACGGAGGTGATAGAACACCATCAACAACTGTTCGTCACCTCCACTGTGTCATTGGCAACAAAAAATGGAACATGGCAGTCCATCGTGGACAAGGTGATTGCAGTCGGAGTGCTAAGGAGGACAATGGACGAGGTCAAGAGGCGCTGGAATGATGTGAAGCGCAAGACCAAGCAGAAACTCGCCAACAACCAGAAGGCAGCAATGCAGACTGGAGGTGGGAGTCCAGGAGGAGCTGGATGAGATGGAGGAAATGGTGTCCACAGTCATCAGTGGGGAGACGTTGGCAGGAGTTGGGGGACCGGACACTGCTCAACATGACCCGACACAACAGCAACAGGGTGAGTAACGACCAGGGACTGGTGGGTTGGGGGGAGATGGGCACAATGGCAAACATGCACAATCAAGCGGAGCACAGTGCACACCCACAATGACTCTGGATCATGTCCCTGATCCCCTTGGCACACTGCAGCACACATAGCAACAGCACGTAGGCCCCCGTCGACTATGTGCCCAGAGGAGGCCCACCCACACATCACTTATCTCACAACCAACCCATGCCCATGTGCTGAACCCAGCAAAGCTGCGTGTCCGTGAGCCACACTGACAATGCAAGTGACACTGCATGACGATTAGCATGGCTGCAGTCCGATCATCATGACATGGTGCACGCCACCACACTGAGGTGGCTGAGTGTGGACCACATCCGTAAAGGAGCAGGTCACACTCGGACACATCCACCTGCACAAACAACCCCTGACCTCAACAACAAACCTGCGGACAAACCATGCCCCACAGCCCCAACCCCCACCAAGAGCCCAATTCACCCAAGTATGCAACATCTCAGCACTGTAGAAGCACAGAAGTCAAGGCACACCGCCTGAAAGGGATAAGGGCCTGCCACATCAGAGCTGCAGGGGCGACTCACCCAAAATGCGGTGCACACACATGATATGCAGAGCACATCAACATTGAAAACAATGTGGTATGAACTGCAACACGTTCACAACAGAACAGAGCACCCAAGTGGTGCCGCTTGTGTGAAGAAACTGGCCAATCACATTTGGCATAGCAGGGAAACATGGGATGAAAATGTACGAGTACAAGCACACATCCGTGATGATGTCGGAATGCCCACTGTCCCGCATCAAGTAGGCAGCTCCTCCCAAACAGTAACAATGTACATTGTCATGCAGTCTGTATGTAAATGTGTACAATCCGTCAACATACATGTGTACACAATGTAAAACTACATCTACTCTTCACATTGCAGAGGGAGAACCAACACCTCCTGCAGAGCAGACCCAACCTCTCTTCACTGATGACGAAGAGGACCACACCGCCATTGACCCTGATGCCCTCCAACAGCTCATGGACGCCCTCAGGACCACACGCCCATGATCAGGGCAGATCAGCTGCATCGAGGAAACCCCACCCCCTGCACAGACCACACAGCAGGAAGTACCTACCACCACGGCTGACTCCCAGGACCCCCACGACCAACACATGGCCTTCCAACGCCGTGTGTTGGAGTGCCAGGAGAAGGTGGCTGATCAGGTGCAGGTGGGGTTCGACCGCATGGCAGCCAGACTTGATGCCATACATGGGTGTCTAATTCCCATCAGGGACCACTTTAAGTCCCTAACGGACACCCACAGTCCGCTCCATGCTCTCCAGCGATCCATGGCTGACATCGCTGGAGTCATGATACTGAGACAAGAACAACTGTCCAGTCAGAGTAGCTCCAGCGAGGTCTGCCGGGAGTTGGGACAGATGCGGGTGCCCATGGAGACCATGGTGCGGATGACGGTGGACAGGATGACTGCCATGGCTGCACACCAGCGGGTTGTGGCTGGGGCCTTCAATGCCCTGCAGCACATTGTCATGGCATTGCTGCCTCAAGGCCTTGCTCAGATGGGTGCTGCTGCAGCTTCTACATCCACATCTTCGCCCCCTGTTGTCTCAGTGCCTCACAGTGTGGCAGGCAATCCACCACCACCCACGTGTGAGGCACATGTGCCATCAGAGGACGAAGATGCGGGTGAACCAACCTTACTGGTGAGGAGGAGGCAGTAGCATTCATCTCCGCCATATGGCCTGTTTCTGCTTGGTTCTGCCCTTTGCATCATCACCTTCCACTGTCCCCCGATACACTCTACGACACTAACCTTGGCCTCGACATGGACTGCCATATTCCGTTTGGTTACCAATGACACAGCGATCAGACTGCGGACTGAACTCTTCCTCTTCCGATGTACTTGTCATTCCCTGTGGGACTCTGGCTGGCCCTCCACTGGCCAATAATGTGAAGTGGGGTTTGCATGGCCCTGTACTGCTCCAGCTGCAACACTCCACTGGATGTGAAATAAACATTCAGAACTGCACAGATGTGTCATGCCTTTGATCATTCATGTATGTGCGTATGGTTGAATGTAGGGTGGGAGATTCCCCCTAACGTCCATGTTGCTCATGTCGTGGAACTTGTGTGACAGGGTGCAACAGTGCCGATTGCGGTCCGAGTGGCGTAATCACTCCAACAGGGACACACGCATCAGTAACTTCCATGTCCAGCCCAGAACTGGAGTACGCCCAGAGCCCCGGGTTCATTGTTCCCACCCCTACGCTGGCCTGCCATACGCCAGGACAATCCACTCCGCTTACGCATACAGGGGGGGACGACAACGCTAAATGTCCCAGGTTGTCCCTGTAGTGATCTGCTGATCACTGGTCTAGTCATCAGCATGCCACAGCCACTCCATGAGGGCTCGTTCAGACCCACAACAAACCCATCCAGCACAGGCGTCATAGGATATGTGACCCTGCCAATCAAAGGGGCCTAGCACGTCACATACCCCACTTCCGGTGTGGTAGTCCGGGGAGGGCCTGGGGGGGTGGGGGTCCTGGGTGTGGTGGCGGTGGGTGTTGTGGCTCTCTTGGGGCTCCGAGCTGCATGATCAGTAGCTCCATGGTATCTCTTGGTCTTCTGGTGTGGCTGTGGGCTGGGCTCCCTTTTATGGTGCAGGTTGTCGTCCGACTTAACACCAGGTAGGAGCAGGTGTTAAATCCCTGCTGCTAACGCGCCTTATCGCATGTTTTGTGCTCTTATCGCCGATCTGGCTGGTCGTTGGGAATGTTGCGAAGTGGTGTTTCCGCGGCTTTTTGCACGGGAACGCCTACTCTGCATCTCATTAGCGTTCATTGCCGGTGTCATCCGTGGCGATGTTTTTTGCGACTGCTATCGCAGGAAAACTGGTGATATGGGCTGTTAGCACCAGCTTGTAAATGGTGCGATGAATTTATCGCCACTTTGGCTGCAATAAAGTGCTGCTAACTCAGCGATAGGTCCTTGAGAATATGCCCCTAAAAGCGCTAAATGGTATAGTCCAGAGAGTCCAATCAGATCCTGGTAACAGCTACCATACCTGCACATGCTCATCTACTCTTGACATGCTTACGCCTGTCCCGTCTAGCTGCTATACTGGAGGAAGTCAAAGGCCCTAGACTTCAATCTGATACCTTCCCCTCGAAGTTAATCAGCAAGGAAGAGACAGCCGAGGAGGCCCAACCTCCTCCCTCCCCAGCTTTGATCGAGCACGAAAACAGCAATCAGACAATGAGTATTAATACTGCTGCCTCATCTTACCAACACTGGATATTGGACTAATAAATAATTTTTATGGGATGGGAGCCACGACCTCCACGCAACCTGCAATCCGAAGGTCGCTTTCCAAAGGGGAGAGAAAACGGCTGAGAAAAGTGAGGATAAATTATGGCATCCGACTAGGCCATCTCAAGGCTGATGTGGATATCCCCCCTCCGCGAACACGAAATACCCCCATTCAAGGAGATACAGTTGCACCCAATGGAGTCTCAAAGAAAGTGAACATGTCTCCATCTGAAAAGCTGAATCATCCAATGTTTCCAATTTTCCAAACTAATACTGACCCAAAGGTGGGGCAGTTGCAAGTTTGGGCGAACCAAAGCAACCAAAGTAATCAAGAGCTATCCACCAACTTGCTTGCCCTGTGTCAGAGACAACCACCCCCACTCGCAGTACGCTGGCTCCCAGTTGGCCCCTTCTGTAAAGCCAGCTATGCACATCCTGGTTCCCCTCAGGCACAGTAATGATATCCTGACTCGTGAGGAATAAGCTCCGCCAACAAGCCAGCACTCTGGTCAATGCATTAAGGCCCAAAAGCACAATAAAGCTACTGGCAGACGTGAGGTGCGGGTAGGTGTAGACGAGCCGGCACCCGAAGCTTTATCCCGGTAAGGTGCGGGCAACCCACGTTCTTAGCCTTTTGGAGTACTTCTCCTTGCATTTTAGGCCTCTAATCAGGTAGCAGTTTCAACTATGTAGTTGTAGCCCACCGGTACTAGCCTTTAGGTTGGGCCTGCCCTGAACACCGTGGAGGGTGACCACCCTCTACCATTTACATCTCTTGATCCTCTGTGCACTTTGACTCCTCACGTGCACCACATAACACTGCAATACACACCTGGTCCTGAAGAAGCGCCACGGATCCTACGGGACCACAGAGGCACGAAACATGTTGACCTTGACCTTTTGAGTTACCCAGGCACATTATGCCTCATAGGTAACATTTAACCTACGGGTTTTTTATTTTGACACGGGTTCTGTCTTATTAAAATTATATCTTTTTGTAACCCTTAGTCAATTTTAAATCACTGCACACACTTGCACTTCCCTCATTTAGGACTCCCTCCACACTCTCGCATGCACCAAACGGCGGTTCGCAGAAGATCGACAAAGTGACCCTTCGGGGGACCCATTGGGCATTGCAGCGCCGGCCCAACGAGGAGCAACCGCCCGATGATGAAGCATGACATCCTCCGGGGTGTGTGAGGGGAACAAGGAACAGACTTGTTCTTCCCTAACACTCTGGGAGTCCAAGGCCTAGTTTATCTAATAACCTTACTTATTTCCCTCTTTCTGCCTTCTTTTCTCCTTTTCTTTTCCCTCTCAGGAGATAGCAATACTTTGCATACCTCCTTAGGAACAGTGTCCTCCTTTGTGCATTTACACTTAATTCTAGGAGCACAGGCACTGGACCTTTACCCAGCTCCAGGTCCCCCTTCCCTCTTTTGTTGACATATAGTTCAATGTCCCTAACATCAGGTGAACCTCTATATTAACATACGGAACAACAGCATAACCATCCACACAAGGATCACATCATCAATAGGATCTTCGAGCACGGCACCAGGGGGACACAGCAAACGCCCAGTGAGACAACATCCACAGGGCCCAAGGACACCAGCAGACCCTGTCTGCAAACAAACAATCTAGTGTTGCTTCCTGGTTATGTATCGAAGGGCAACCATGACATTCTCAATAGAGTAGCCATACTCAAATTGATTGGCACCCTAAAGGGCCAGGAACACATAACCTCTGATGATCTAGAATTTGTAGAATTCAAGCCCCATCCAACGATCCAAAGTAGAGAAATTACTGTGACTTCTTGGCCATTGTTAACCAAATCTGGGAATACAGGGACATGTTTTTCGATTGGGCATAGAGGTTTCAATTCAGGCCCCTTCACGTTATCCCACCCCCTTAGCCCTAGGAACTCTGTTCCACCTCATAGAGGCACCCTTAGAGGTGCGGTTGACCCGGAATGGTGAGGGAGCAACTATGAACTCCTGCAAGTCACTGGTGCAGCCTCAAACCCATCTCCTCGTCATATTAATTTCCTGTCTCCTGTACCCTATGTTGGTGATTTGGGGCCTAGGCCAACATGGGGGCTGTCCTGCCCATGAAATTTGTATTAGCCCCTTTCACCCATTATATGTTGTCTCTAGATACACACAGGGAGAAATTAGATCTGATCGATCTATGTGCTCTGATCCATCTGCTGTTTCTAGGACAATCAATGGACATACTGCTTCCCTACCTTTCGCATTCTCTAAACAACATGCGTCCCTAGCCCCTAACAGCAAGAGTATCATGGAACTATTTGGTGGGATGCCCATCGGCAAAGAGGAGAATGTCCCTGATCCGCATGTCAGCGCTCCTGCTGTAGAGCTGTCTGCTTCAGAACCCGTTAGCCTGCATAGTTTAGAAGTATAAAAGTTGACTTTCCTTTTCTGGAATGTGGCAGACCTCAGGGTCAAAAGAGAAAATGACTCATGGGTTACCTTTATGGACACAATTGCTGTAGTCTGTCTACAAGAAACCTGGGCAGTTAAGCTGGTTAATCTAAACGGATTTAAGACCTTGCTTCTTGCTGCAACCCCATTACCATCTGGCTGACCAATGGGCGGCCTGGCTATTTATCTTTCAGTATTGGCGCATGTTAGAACCTTTTTATACAAAGCCGATACACCTTTTTACCGGATACTCGACCTTGAATTTAGGGCCGGTACAAGGCTGGGCATTATCAATTTCTAGGATAATATCCCTCTAGTTAACAGAGACTGTGTGCTGGCCAGGCTGGAGCTGGAGCTGGACATGGATGCTCTGACACTAAAAGGTGGCTAAGCTTTGGCCTTTGTGTGTGTAGGGGGGAGATTTCAATGTCCATCTTTGTCCCACTGTGCTTAGGGATGCCTGTGGGCTAATAGATGCAGATGAAAGTCTGCATACTCATTTTTTACACACCTATGGAAGCATCTTTAACTCTATTAAGACCAAGTTCAATATGGGGTTCGTTAAGGAATCCTCTAAAAATAATATCCCCTTTCTGAACACATATGTTGGCATGAGCTAGGGTTCTCATATACATTTGATAATTTTATCAGCCAACTAACACTCTTGTGCTGATGATTACACTATACATCCGTACTTCGCTAGCGATCACTTGACCCAAAGCTTTTCCATTAATATTTTCCAATAGAAGGCCTTTTTCCACTCAGATAGGCGTGCAGCCAACACCTTGGTACACAGAAAGGAGGGCTCTAGGATCAAATGGAGGTCTGGGAAAACTACGGCCTTCATGTCTGAATTCATAAGGGATAACTGCACTTTGCTTAATATTTGCTTGGATGATGAGGTGGACCCTTAAGATATCACAGAGGCCTTTTCCACCCTCTCCTAGGCAATCAAGTCAGCACTCAGTAGGACCACCACATCATCCACAGGGATGCGGAGGGGGGTGGTTCAATAGCACAAAGCACTCATACACACCCTTCAAAAAACTCACAGATACTCACAAGATATGGGGCAGTGTAGGAAAGTGTATCATATGGCAATTAAGACTAGGAAAAACTCTTTAAAAATGAAAGCTTGGGAGGACCTCGAAGAAGCTAGCTATGAGAGAGACCATTAGGCATTCTGGGGAGTTGTGAACCAGCCCTTTTTAAAGGTGGATGATAAGCCCTCAATCAAATGTTATACCAGGACAGTAGTGGGTTTCCTTTTTTGGCACAGATTGTGCAGCTGAGCTTAGTGAAGATGAGGCGAAGGAATACAAGGGGGTGTTATTCCCCCGTGATCATTGTGCAGGTCTAAGAGGTAAATTTCAGCCTAAACATCTCCCTACTCTTGAGGAAGTGACCGAGGCCGTATGATCTGGTCCCAGTGGTAAAGCTCCCAGTCCAGATGGGGTCTCATTGGCCTTATTTAAGAACCAGCCTGAATTATGGGCTCCATTGGTAACAAAGGTTTTACGGGCAGGAGGCCTCTCCTGTAAATTGCCCACAGGTCAGAGTCGATCATTGTTCCCATATTTAAAAACAGGTACTGTGGGGACATGAGCTGTTGCCACCCCATCTCCTTCCTAGACTCAACAGTAAAGATCCAATGTCGTCTCCTACTGTAACACCTAGAGGACTGGGCTGAGGAGACTAGAATACTTTCAGACATCCAGTATGGGTTCAGGAGGGGGCTCGGTACGGGAGACCAATGTCTCAACCTCTCTCTCCTGCTGGGCAAATACACTGTTGCCAAAAAGGGTTCCTTATTTCTGGGGTTTATGGACCTGTCTAGCTCCTTTCATCATGTTTCCCATAGCAAACTGTATTAGATTGTGGAAGACATCAGCTCTTTAGTTAGGTTTGGTCTTGGAGGGATTGCTCAGAGTCATTTGTGTTACTTTGGGAGGCAAGGCTGCACAATTGCCCCATCCTCTTCACTCTTTATATCAACCAGCTGGAGAAGGAGTTTGTGTTTATGTGTAGGGACATGTCCCAGATTGCCCACCGTCCAATACCAGTTTGCTGAATGCAGACGATGCTGTCCTAATGGGTCAAACCGCTAGGGCATTACAGATCTTATTAGACCATTTCCAGCATTCATGGAAGGGTTAGACCTGAAAGTTAACATCAGTAAAACCTTTGTCATGTCCTATAGCTACAAACTCATTGAAAAACCTAAATTACATCTGTATTCCCACCCCATTCAAGATACAACCACTTTTAGCAACCTTGGTGTGACTTTTAACAACAAAGTTTCTTGACTCGCGCAGCAGCAACTAAGAAATAGTCAGCTTGCTAGAAGTATTAACTCCCTCTTTGCCTTTGCGGCAAAATTGGGTAAAAGATCAGTTTGCTACATGCTAACAATTTACCAGGCCTAATGCCAAGGTGTTGTGGCCTACGGGGCTGGGATTTGTGGTATTAACAATGTAACTGCACTACAGGTCACTTAAAATAGGTTTGCTCTCTGTATACTCTCACTCCCCCAATGTATTTCCTTTGTTATCTTCCTTAAAAAGCTATATATATTACCTCTGAAAGTTAGAATTCAGACCTACCAACTCATGTTGTTATGTTTCATATAGGTACCCTAATATAGGCCCGGGTTGTCATACACCTTCACCTGCATTATCTCCCTTACATTACACAGTAACGAGCCTTTAGGATTGAACCTTTACCTAGTTCTAGTCCTGGGTGCAGAAGGAGGGTTTTCACTGAACAATAGGGTCCTATAACTCCATCAATAGACTCATACAGTATGAATGAATATTTATGAGGGTTCTTGGAAACCAGGCAGGGGCTACACCACCTGCATAATATCTACGTACACAGTTCATCCCATACGTCATCCTCAAATCCAACAATGGCTAATACAAGAAACAAGGGACAAAGAAACCCTAGATACTTTTTGTATAAATACAGCACATCTTACTAGGGCTGGTAGAGGGAACCGAGACTTCCAGGCCGACACACTGACCAGAGACGCTGAGGCTCCTGCATGCAGATGCTCCAGCTGACAGTGGTCTAACACATCCCTTGCGGGTGTCCAACTCAAGACCAGGACGGGGTCCCACACACTCTATCTCCAGGTAATGGGGTTCGACCAAATCCTAGAGGGATTCTTGGCTTCACACCTACTCACATGCTAGGTACACTTAGGTATATCTAGATAGGCATCGTAGGAGTACGCGCATTTTATCAAGCATTTTATATTCATGTATGTATTCATGATTATTGCAAGATGGCAGAACTGTACTATCCTTTTATTTTCACTGTACTGCTAATCATATATATCTGCTACTGTCTAACGGATGTTGCAGCACATATATTTTACACTAGAAGAACAACTGTGCAATAAGTTCTTATTGTAACATGCCCAACTGTTTCTTCTGTGTAAACTCTCTGAGATCGGATAAGTGAGCACGAGTGACTGAGCGAAAAGTAGCATATTGTTTCCACGATCCTAAGGGATCAGGGTTGTCATGTTCTAAGGTTGCCAGAAACTATTCTCTCCCCAATAAGAGGAGACACTAGTGGCATTGTGAGCTAGCTAATGCAAAAAGGCTAACATTTTCGGTGGGGGTGCTCAGAGTCAGTCTGCCACCAAGCCCACAGTTCATGTTATCCGAACGCGCAGATTCTGTATAGGTTATATATAGGAACTACTCGACATGGCGCCTCCAACGTTGGTTGGGTACTTATTTAACAGTAGAATCTGAGTAGTTCAGTTGTGCTATTCTCAGAGACCCCTATTCACAAAACACCAGAGACGTCTGGAGTGGGTGGGCACAAACTCCGCCACAGCTGAGTAGGCGAAAACATCCTATTTATTAGCTGTTGGTTAATCAAGCTTGACGGACACAATGTTCCTAAAATTGTGCATAACATCTTATCTTAGTTCCCTTGAACAAACTTCTTCTTTACAAAAATGACTGAGACAGGAGATGACCCAGTAGAAAATCTACACATCTCAGATGGAGAAGAAGATTTAAACGCAATTCAAATTGCACCTAAATTCAGACGTACAATCACCCTGAAATTGTTAGGAAATGGTTTATCAGCTTGGGGTGGCTAGTAGTTTTCGTGATTGAGGCACACGAATCAAACAAAACAGAGGTATTTTATTCATGGGTTACATTCCCAGAAGCAGATGCGAGAACACAGACTTTTCACTACTATACAGAAGGAGATGCACCAGTGGAATATGGTCCGTTCGAGGACATAGAGGTTCCACTCACGTACCAGGAACACTTATATAACCCTGGGTGGAGTTCGCAGAGTTGCACTACGTGGAACACCGCGAAGTGCATAAAAAACTCCATCGCACTACGCAGAGCTCCACGAGCGGCGGAGTATGATAGAAAAATGCCGTTCACAGTGATTGCACAGTGCCGGATGCTTGTCCGCACTGTGCAATCATTGCGAACGGCACCATGCACAGCGCAAGCTTTCCTTTTCTGCCGCTCGAGTAGATTTTTACTCGAGCGGCAGCTTTCTCAACGCGAACGGGCAGTTTCTCAATGCGAGCGGTCGCGAGCATACACGACCACTCGCAATGAGAAACCTGACCCCCCCGCGTTGAGAAATCTCACCGGGATGTTAATTTTCCACGCTCGCGCTCTCCAACTTAATGTTGACGATCGCGAAAGAGGAAAAATCTCGCCGGCATGTTGATTTTCCTTGCTCGCGGTCGCCAACTTGACGTTGACGAACGCAAGGAAGGAAAAAAACTCCGCTACGTACCGCGAAGCACAGTTTTTCGGAACTACGCGATCTCCGCGTAACGCGGAGTGCAGGAAACTCCGCAAACTCCGCGAGCGGAGCGGAGTTCACCGCCCAGGCCTACACTTATACTGGTTTAAAGGCGCCCTACCCCACATAAGAAATAGAGTAAGACTAGGCCCGCTCGAAGGAGAGTGGGCGACATGGCCGATATTAGCGGCCTACACACCACATCCTAACATTAACACAATGCCACAGGCAGACTTACTCATACAACACAAAGATTTAATTAAAATCTACAGAAACTTGACTCAATTTGTCATGAGGACTTTCACAGTCCAACCAGCAACAGTTGCAACAAATGGTACTCAATCCCAGGGTACAGCAAATAAAATCACACCACAAACATTACATGCGGTAATGGGCAAAATGCCCACGAAATGTGAACAAATACCATTCTGGGTAACTCAGAAAATAACACAGCTAGAGGCAGTATTCCCGAATACTACCCCGTATGAAAAACACAGAATGCTAACAATCTGCTTGCCCATGGGGATAACACCACAATTGGAGGATTGTACCACTTGGGGTACAGTATTTGCTGCCATTTATACCAGAACTCATGGTATCCCGTTATTTGCAGTAGTACCTGACGTAGTGAGACAAATACAAAATGAGTACGGAGCTGAGCCTGCCCTAAACTTAGGGATGAAGTTACTAGGTAACTATGATCAGGTATCAGCCTTAATACTAGCTAACATAAAGGGGGAAGCAGGTTCAGTGGCCATCCGCCAATGCCTGAGGGAGTTCAGTCCGTTAGAGCAACAACACAAACTACCTAAAATAATTGAAACTGCATATGCAGAATTAGGCAGAGACAGTTTAGGTGGAAAAGCTTTAAAACCACAACTGATGGGCAGTTCTAAAAAGGACACTACCAAGCAGACATCTGCTTCTTCTAAAAAGAAGTGGGATAATAAAAAAGAACAAAAATTTAAAGGAAACGGATCTCAATCCCGAGGCAGATCTCTCCCACAGGAGCCCTCTGAAAAGAGGTACAACCTCAGGAATAGTGATAATATTAGGAAACCTGACAGGTATCAGGATACTGATACACGTTCCTCTCAGTCCTTTCAGGGCTCGACGAAAAACTCAGAGAGAGAAGGATGGTCAGAACACAAAGAAGAGCGTGCAAAGTCCAGAGTCAAGCAGCAAGCTCAAGAATATACTTCCAAAAAAGAAGAAAAGCCAAAATAAAAACCTCAGTTTAAGAAGAAGTAAGTTGCAGGTCTAAAGATCAGATATGCCCAGAATTCTGAGGACACAACTTCTGAACGGGGAATGGGCTCAGACGATGCTAGACAGTGCGGCAGAAGTAACAATAGCTTGCCAGAACCTGATGGAATTTCTGGTGACAGCGGACTTGAATCAATCAATCAATCAATCAGAACATTTGTAAAGCGCACTACTTACCCATGAGGGTCTCAAGGCGCTGGGGGAGGGGATGCTGCTACTGCTTGAATAGCCAGGTCTTGAGGAGTTTTCTGAAGGTAAGCAGGTCCTGGGTCTGCCGTAGGAGGATGGGGAGGGTGTTCCAGGTCTTGGCGGCAAGGTGGGAGAACGATCTGCCGCCGGAGGTCGCGCTTCGGATGCGGGGGACTGTGGCGAGGGTGAGGTCAGCGGAGCGGAGCTGGCGGTTGGGGGTGTAGAAGCTGAGTCGTCTGTTGAGGTATGCTGGTCCGGTGTTGTGGAGTGCCCTGTGTGCGTGGGTGAGGAGCTTGAAGGTGATCCTCTTGTTGACGGGGAGCCAGTGCAGGTCTCTCAGGTGGGGTGTGATGTGGCTGCAGCGAGGGATGTCGAGGATGAAGCGTGCAGAGGCGTTTTGGATGCATTGAAGTCGTTTCAGGAGTTTGGCCGAGGCTCCTGCGTAGAGGGCGTTTCCGTAGTCCAACCTGCTGCTGACGAGGGCCTGGGTGACCGTTCTTCTTGTTTCGGTGGGGATCCACCTGTAGATCTTGCGGAGCATGCGGAGGGTATTGAAGCAGGAGGACGAGACGGCGTTGAGCTGCTTTGTCATGGAGAGAGTGGAGTCTAGGATGAACCCTAGGTTGTGTGCGTGGTTGGTGGGTGTTGGAGCTGTTCCCATTGCGGTCGGCCACCAGGAGTCGTCCCAGGCCGAGGATGAGGACTTCCGTCTTGTCCGAGTTTAGCTTCAGTCGGCTGTTCTTCATCCACTCGGCGACGGCTTTCATTCCTTCGTGGAGGTTGGTTTTGGCGGTGAGGGGGTCCTTGGTGAGGGAGAGGATCAGCTGGGTGTTGTAGGCGTAGGAGATGATGTTGAGGTTGTGCAGTTGGGCGACGTGGGTGAGCGGTGCCATGTAGATGTTGAACAATGTCGGGCTGAGGGATGAGCCCTGGGGTACGCTGTAGATGATCTCGGTGGCTTCGGAGCGGAAGGGGGGAGGTGGACGCTCTGGGTTCTGCCGGAGAGGAAGGAGGTGGTCCAGTCCAGAGCCTTGTCTTGGATCCCGGCGTCGTGGAGGCGTGTGCGTAGGGTGTGGTGGCAGACGGTGTCGAAGGCGGCTGACAGGTCCAGGAGGATGAGGGCAGCGGTTTCTCCGTTGTCCAGCAGGGCCCTGATGTCATCGGTGGCGGCGAAGAGGGCAGTTTCGGTGCTGTGGTTGCTGCGGAACCCGGACTAGGACGGGTCCAGGATGCTGTTCTCCTCGAGGTAGCGGGTCAGTTGTCTGTTGACGGTCTTCTCAATGACCTTCGCCGGGAACGGGAGCAGGGAGATGGGCCGGAAGTTCTTGAGGTCCTTGGGGTCAGCCTTGGGTTTTTTGAGTAAGGCGTTGATATCGGCGTGGTTCCAGCTCTCTGGGAAGGTCGCTGTCTCAAAGGAGAAGTTGATGGCTTTCCGGAGGTGGGGTGCGATGGTGGTACTGGCTTTGTTGAAGATGTGGTGAGGGCATGGGTCTGACGGAGATCCGGAGTGTATGGTGTTCATGATTTTGATGGTGTCGTCATCGTTTATGTTGGTCCAGGAGAGCAGGGGGTTGGTGCGGATGGTGGCCGTGGGGACGGAGGTCTCAGTGGTTGTCGAGACGGTCATGGCGTTGAAGCTGTCGTGGATGTCTGCGATCTTGCGATGGAAGAAGGTGGCAATGGAGTCGCACAGGTCTTGCGAAAGTGGGATGTCGTTGGTGTTGGAGGTGGGGTTGGAGAGTTCCTTCACGATGTTGAAGAGCTCTTTGCTGTTGTGTGCATTGTTGTCTAGGCGGTCTTTGAAGGAGGCCCTTTTGGCAGATCTGATGAGGTGATGGTGTCTGCGGTTGGCGTTCTTGTGGGCTGCGTAGCTGTCCGGTGTCTGTTCACTGTGCCATTTCTTCTTTAGCTTTCGGCAGTTTTGCTTGGAGGCCTGGAGGTCTTCAGTGAACCAGCTGGCTTTCTTGCTGGTGTGTCTGTTGGAGGGTTTCTTGATCGGGGCGAGGGTGTTGGCGCAGTCGTCAATCCATTGTCTGAGGTTGCGGGCGGCGGAGTCGGGTCGGTGAGGTCGGCGGGTGGGCTCTGGGCGAGGATGGTGGTTAGCTGGTCTTCGGTGACTTTGCTCCAGCAGCGGCGGGGGATCTGTTGGGTGCGGTGGTGCGTGGTGGGTTTCCGGAAGGTGAAGTGGATGCAGCGATGGTCGGTCCAGTAGAGTTCGGTGGTGCAGTTGAAGGAAACGTGGGAGCTTGCGGAGAAGATGGGGTCAAGCGTGTGGCCTGCGGCGTGGGTGGGCGTTGTGACGAGTTGTCTGAGTCCGAGGTTGGCGAGGTTGTCGATCAGGGTGGTGGAGTTGCGGTCGCTGTTGTTCTCGAGGTGGAAGTTCAGGTCCCCGAGAAGGATGCAGTCTGTGGAGGTGAGGGCGTATGTACTGACGAAGTCGGCGATGGAGTCCCTGAACTGTGGTCGGGGTCCGGGGGGTCTGTAGACGAGGGTTCCTCTGAGGGTGGTGTTGGGATCAGTGTGGATCTGGAAGTGCAGGTGTTCGGCGGTGCTGAGGGTGTCATCGGTGTTGGTCGTGACTCTGAGAGTGTTCCTGTGGATGATGGCGATTCCTCCTCCTACTCCGTTGGTGCGGTCCCCGCGGGTGATATTGTAGCCCTCTGGGATGGCTATGGCGATGTCGGGTGCCGAGGAGGGGTTCAGCCAGGTCTCCGTCAGGAAGGCGACGTCTGGGGAGTTTGAGTCGAGTAGGTCCCAGAGTTCAACGGCGTGTTTGCGGGCGGAGCGGGTGTTGAGAAGGATGCATCTGAGGTGGTTGCGTTCCTTCACGGTGGGTGGCTTGGCGGATCGGATGCTGGTGAAGCTTCAGTTCCGGCAGCTTAAGTGTCCTTGGGTGCGCTTTGGGGCAGCCAGGAAGCAGGTGTGTGATCGTCCGGTGTTGAGTGCGTGGAGGGTGCTGGCATCGTAGCAGTGTCAGGCATCGTGGTGTTCGCGGGGGCCAGGGGTTCTGGCGCTGGGCGCGGTCCAGGCGCGGACGGGCGCAGACGGGCTTGCCTTAGGCACGCCAGCGGCGCGGCCGCACAGCGGCCGCCATAAGAAGGGAAGGTGGGAGGGAGGAGGCAGCTGGGAGGAGGGAGCGGACGAATGGGCGAGTTGGGGGCGGGGCTGCCGGGGATGCAGCGGCGGGAAAACGGGGGCAGGAACGGTGAAGGAACAGAAGGCAAAAGGGCACAGGGCACAGAAAAAAACAGAGGGAACAAGGAGGAAGAAGCACTAAACAATAAGGCAATACAATTACGAGGGGAACAGATGGCAAAAGGGCACAGGGCACAGAGTTAGAAACGGGGGACAAGGAGGAAGAACAGCATACAAATAAGGCCAAACAATTACAAAAAACAATAAGAATCACTACAATTACAGTGAGACAAACCTAACTATGGCCTACCACTGGCCACCAGGGATGAGGCTCAGGTGGCAGCCTGCGGGTGGAGGAGGGCCTCGAACTCTCCTCAGCAGCGGCAGCTGGGGCTGAAGGGCAGGACACACAGGCGGTGCTGTGCGGCGTGGGGAGCGACCTGCCTAAGAAGGGTCAAGGGTCGCACTCCTCACCACGCAGCGGCCGCCATAAGAAGGAGAGGTGGGAGGGAGGAGGCAGCTGGGAGGAGGGAGCGGACGAATGAGCGAGCGGTGGTGGGGCTTCAGGGGATGCAGCGGCCGGAAAACGGGGGCAGGAACGGCGAAGGAACAGGAGGCAAAAGGGCACATGGCACAGAAAAAAACGGAGGGAACAAGGAGGAAGAAGCACTAAACAATAAGGCAATACAATTACGAGGGGAACAGAAGGCAAAAGGGCACAGGGCACAGAGTTAGAAACGGGGGACAAGGAGGAAGAACAGCATACAAATAAGGCAAAACAATTACAAAAAACAATAAGAATCACTACAATTACAGTGAGACAAACCTGCCTACGGCCTACCACTGGCCACCAGGGATGAGGCGCAGGTGGCAGCCTGCGGGTGGAGGAGAGCCTCGAACTCTCTTCAGCAGTGGCAGCTGGGGCTGAAGGGCAGGACACACAGGCGGTGCTGTGCGCCGTGGGGAGCGACCTGCCTAAGAAGGGTCAAGGGTCGCTGAATGATTACATCACGGTGGAAACACCAGATACAAGGGTGAGCGTCCCACATAAGTTACACGAAATAACACTCCAAATGGAGGGGGACAAGCCCAGGAAAGTTAAAGGTCTTTTTGGGAAAAACCTATCATCTGGTTATGACATCCTATTAGCTGAACAAGATTGGCCGCCAGCATTCGTTATGGAGTGCCCTAGGGGAGAAACAGTAATTTTTCCAGCATTTTCCGACCTCGTTCCCATTCATCTTAAACATGCATATGCACAGGAGTGGGCAGTTGCCCTAGCTCCAGCATTGTAGAAAAATCATGCCGGATGGGATGAAGATTCAACCCACCACGTGATCCCGTTAAAGATTTCATCAAATGCACAGAGACAATATCCAATAAAGCAAGGCGCTAAAAAACAGGTCAGGGAGATCTTAGATCAACTTGAATACCAAGGGGTGATTGAAACATGCACCTCACCAATGAACAATCCTTTGTTTCCCGTATCAAAACCGGACAACTCATATCATCTAGTTTTAGATTACAGACACTTAAACACTTGCACTAAGACGTTCGCTGTCCAAAACGCACACAGTGCCGCATTAATCAATAACATTGTGCGGAAGAAATACAAAACTACACTTGATATCTCAAATGGATTTTTCTGCCAAAATATAGCGCCTGAAAGCAAGTATTTGACTGCATTCTCAGCATTGAGATCCCAGAGACAATTTTGTCGTCTCCCTCAAGGGTATAAGAATAGCCCGGGGGTATTTTCAGCAAGAGTAACTAACTGAGTTACTCCAAAATTTTGATGAGGAAGCATTGTCCTATGTGGATGATATTTATCTGACAGACGATGACTTAAAAGGCACTTGACAAGGGTGAGCACCATAATTATGGGATTCGCCTCTGAGGGCTACAAATGTAATTTTAAAAAATCAAAAATCGCCCACCACAATTTCCTGTTTTTAGGATATGAGCTTTCAAGTGAAGGAAAAGTCTGGCAGCTAACTTTTTAGAATAGTGTGCGCTGCTCCAACCTCCAAAATCATAAAAAAATTTACAATTAATACTGGGAATCCTAAATTTCGGCAGAACATACATTTTGGATTATGCGGAAAGAGTAAAATCTTTCTACGACTTAATAAAACCTGACTTTTCAGTTAGACAATGGACACAGGAACACACAAACATCCTACGTTCACTACAAGAAGACATGATAGCTTCAAAACACTTACAGACGAGAGTAAACGTACGCAACTTAGTGATCCGTGTAATAGCTGGTCAATGCGGGTACACTTACTTAACCTTCAATGAAGGGGAAACAGTACCAATCGCTTACAAATCGCACCTGTACACAAACGCAGAGATGCGTTTCATTTCAACAGAAAAAATCCTGACAGCAGTTCAGACCGCTGTAGCAAGAGAAAGAGCACTGGCTCAGGGAAAACGCATAATTGTCGTAACACCAGTACGGGCTTTAGAAGCTGTTACGAAGGCTAGCATTCCAAATGCAAAAGCCTTACATCCGAGATGGATACAATGGGCTAATTCTCTTACTGCAATGGATGTTGAATACAGATTTGATCCAAGTCTAAAAACACAAGCATTTCTGCAATACGAACAAGAATATCCTCTGCCAAATGAAATATTGCCTCTAGATCAGTATGAATATATAATTTACACTGACGGATCTGCTCAACCCGCCATAGGGAGTAAGCAACAATACAGCGCAGTATGTGCAATCGTTAAAGGTCGCATGCGGGATGAAAAGTTCCATCCAAGTTGCACCAAAACACAATCTTTAGGAGACTGCACGGCTCAGTTGGCGGAGTTAAAAGCACTGATACTGGCAATGGTTAGATGCAAACAACATTCCATATGCTCAGATTCCTGGAGTGGGGGACAGAGTAATACCAGATATGGATCGTAGACAAGGGTTGATTATTGCAGCACACGAGGGTCTGGGCTCTGCGCATACAGGCGTTACAGCGACTATTTCATTGTTGAAACAGCGCTACTGGTGGCCAGGTCTAACAAAACAAACTAAATATTACGTCTTGAAATGTGACATCTGCCAGCAGATGAAGGGCTCCACCATAGCACGCCCGGCACAGACACCGTTATTAAAATCAGACAGACCTCTCGCTTGTGTATATCTGGACCACTGCGGCCCCTTACAATCAGATGGGGCTTACAAGTATATCATGGTTGCAGTGGATTCATGCTCAAGATTCCTATAGGTTTGGCCTCAGCGCTCGGCTGACGCTTGAACTGTTATAAAAGATTTGCGAGTCGTTATCGGGACATACGCAGTTGGCACGTTACATTCTGACCATGCCCAGCATTTAGCTCTCTGGCTTACAAAGAGGCCATGGAAAGTATGGGCGTAGAATTGCGGTACTCCTCTCCGTACCATCCTGAGGGAAATTCGGTTGTGGAGAGGAAGAACTGGGACCTAAAGCAATCTTTAACAGCTAGGGTATTAGGCAAGGGCGGTAGTTGGGTAAATCACATATATGGGGTACAGCGAGCCCTCAATAACCAGCCAAGAAGTTCTCTAGGGGGTGTCACTCCTTACGATGTCCTATTTGGGACAAGAATGTGGGTACCTGATCTTGATTGTGAAGGCACAGTGGCGGATGGCAAACTATTTGATATCCATGATCGTTTGGCTGTTTTACAGAATCTAAATGAATCCAGGACACAACAAAGTAACGTCCTCCAGAAACAGACTGCCACTGGGGAAGTCAAGGCAAACACGGCAAGACCTGTCTGGATCCCAAAGGTCGGGGATCTAGTCAGAGAGAAAATAGTGGACAAAAAAGAATTTGGACCATCATACAGAAAGCCTGTACCTGTCCTAGCAGTTCAAGGAACAAAAACTGTACTTTTGCCACCTCTTGCCGGAAAAAAGGAGAAAAGATTTGTCACAATCGTCTTAATCAAACTGCACTATGTGGCCGATACTGAATAGTAGGCCTCGTGGACTCCACAGTAGCAGACGCCTTCCTCTAGCTACCAGCCAAGAAGTTCAAACAGAAAGACTCATCACGTTCAAAGAGCCTCCTGTACGGAATGAAGGACTATGCAACAATGCTATGGAACTCGTTCCCCTTGAACCAGAAGTTCATCTTCCAAATTCAATTCAAAATAACACACAAGTTGCAATTAGACCAAATACAGACGTCTATGTCAACATGCCTCTACAAGAGCAAAATGCGATTTCAACAAATACCGATGCAATTCCTACAACTAATCGAACTGCTTCTGGCTACTTCATGAACTTTGATACGTTTTCTTTGGATCCAAGTGAACCTGAAACGACGCCAGCCCAAAAATCACGCAAACAACAAGCTAAAGACTTTCTGAACTTTCTCAAAAAGACTTACCTGGTATCGCCTTGGGTAGAACTCTGGGTAATTACTGGGATACTATTTTTTCTTTTCTGGCTAAGCTTAGTTATAACTTTTAGCATGCTTATTAATGGACGATACCTTCAACAAAGACCTGAAGCCAAGAAAGTGAATTTGATTCTGAAACCACATCAATCTTCTCATCGTGAACAAAGAGACTTGTCATTAGTGAATATTACAGCAGTTCCTATACCGGACGGTATAGTTTGGGACAAGGTTGATTTTGATATATTCGGACCTACTGAACTTTTAAAAATGTCTCATATATTTAAAATTTAATTGAATGATATCATTACCTCGAGTAGATTTTCTGATGATTGGGACTCTGAAACTGTTAATGATATGTTGTCTGACTTAGAGAAAACTGCCGCATTTCCGAACACTGAAATGTTAGAAGGTACTTCAGACTATGACACTTTGTACTGTTACCAACATTACGGTCATCATTTCTTGCACAAATCTATATCACCTAGAAATGTTTTTGAGTACCACCAGTGGGAACATTGCCCTACACCACCAAAAGGTAGTTTGCATACATTTGCACAGAAATTTTCATATTTTTCAGGGTTTAACACCACTGACCCGACCTCGTATTATTACAAGGTTGCACCGACATCAGCTCTGAAAATTATGTTGACAAACACCAAACAAATATACTCTGCTTCCTTTATCACCTAATTGTCTGAACAGGGTTTTGACCTCTTGAAGGACACAATAGACTTAAAATCAGTCTGGGGTTCTAGAGACTGGCAAGTCCAGGGAACAGAAGCGCTATTTAGAGCATGCCTCATTCCACAGCAGATGATATTCCTAAATGACACTATGCAACAGACGTCCTGTCTTGGACTAGCCAAAAACAAGGACCTGAACACACCTCGGTTTCCAACACCATCACAGATGGAGGGGTGGCAAAATTCAACCTCACAAGAAGGGACAACAGTAGATGACATTTTACAGTACAACAGATCAGACCCTAATTGGAAGAAATGGGTGGTTTGGCCTTTAGACACAAACTCATGTCAGAGAAGATTCGAGGGTATAACCGAAGGGTTCAATATCCACAGGCCAGACCCACGCTATGTACAAAGGGCCCGATTCACAGAACTAACTTAAGACAAAATCCTAAACTTACTACCATTTTGGTATTCACAGAAGGCACTTACTCATTTTGGTATTCACAGAAGGCATTTACTTACTCATTTTGAGTAACTTACACATTTTGTGTAACTTACTCATTTTGGTATTTACAGAAGGCACTTACTCATTGTTGAGTAAGTGCTTTCTGTGAATACCACAATGAGTAAGTTACACAAAATGAGAAAGTTACACAAAATGAGTAAGTTACTCATTTTAGTATTCACAGAAGGCACTTACTCATTGATGAGTAAGTGCCTTCTGTGAATACCAAAATGAGTAAGTTACACAAAATGAGTAAGTTACTCAAAATGAGTAAGTAAGTGCCTTCTGTGAATACCAAAATGGTAGTAAGTTTAGGATTTTGTCTTAAGTTAGTTCTGTGAATCGGGCCCAAAGAGAACATCCAGGGGTAGTGACGTCCTACAGTGTTGGGAAGTTGTGCCTTGATTGGCTAGAGACCCCCACACTCACAGAAGTAAAACAACACTTGACCTTACTCACACAAGACATGGATCTTAGGGATGTTTTACTAGGTTCCGGGAAACCCCGTCAAAAACGTTTCATATATGCTGGTATTTATGCTGCCTACAATGAAAACTGGAAAATATCCCAACAAGAGGCCGCAGAGAGAATACTGGAAATAGACCGTATTAACTTAGAGAACGCATTAGCAGTAGTAGATAATGGGTTAACAACTTTGACCTCCAGGATCTATTCCTTAGGCAACATTGTATCTTCTGCGATAGACATACTGGAACAGGATTTAGCCATATTACAACACGGGCAATCTCAGTTACGTTCTATTATGCTGTTAAGCTGGACACTGCAATCTTTGCATGAAGGCTATGTGCCTTGGCGTTTTATCAACAGTACGTCTGTTTTCTGAATACATTCTAACAGATACACAGGTAGAAATGGCACAAAGGGGAGCAAAATATACAATGTTGCGCATTGAAAAGCTGGACAGATTACCATTTGCGGTAGCGGAATCACCATCAAAGGAATGGCTAATCCATGGCCACATAACTCTACCGGTCACTACTTTTCAGTTTCAATTTTGCCTTGAGCAAAGGCAGGCAGGCAAATATGAAAAATTGGGTAAGGAATACATTAAGGAATCTTGGGAATTACCGTACAGATTTCGATTCCGGGGTGGGGATCTAGAAGTGTTTCTAAGCGGTACAAACTGCAAGAACGCTTTAAGCGGTTCTCTCGTGTGCCAGGATATTTCCCTGCATGGAGCTTGTAATGGTTCAGTAGCGAACTTGTCCTGCCACATGAAAGGGACTCCAGCGGCCGTGATTACTCTGGTATTCTGGCTGCTCTCGAATGGGAGTTACTTGATGCTGAACGATCAAGGTTGCTGTGGGATGCTTCCGGGCATTGCCTATCTGGTCACTGTGAACTCCAGGGTTGCTTGCTGTATGCAAGTATTGTTTCCCCCAGTGAATACAGTCAGGGAGGCGCCGTTATGGCCTTCGTTGAATGTTTCCTTTATACAGTTTGATACTTTGAGCAGACTGAAAGACATGCTTTTACAGCAAACCGTACCCTTAACTTCCGCTCGAGAGACCTTCGATCTTCAAATCGCAAGGACCTTGACTGAGATACAGGCACTTATACGTACAAACTGCCCCTTTCATTTCACAGAAATGGTGGGTCCTATCTTTAATATGTCTGATACGAGTGGTATTGTACACCTATTTAAGACCATAGGGTCAGAATTTCTAAGCACCTTTCAGACAATCCTCGGAGTTATTCCAAATTTTATACACTCTGTATTGGGAAACGTTTTTGGAGGTCTTCCGCTTATACTGCTTTCTGTCGCAGGAATCCTGATTGTCATTTTTCTGCTCCGCAATGGACGGCCCAATCACCAACGAGATGGCAAAAGCGCTCCTGGAACGTAAGTACCGTGAGCGCATGGTACAACATCTGGGCACACCTCACCTACGGGAACTGAGTGCCTCTTGGTTCCTATCATTTAGACCAGTCTGGATGGACTGCCTCTTACCTGTACTTCGATGCCTGTTTTCCAGTGAAGAATGCGTGTTGGATCTCTGTCTGACACTTGCATCGGACAAGCATGCAGACTTGAATACCAGGCTGGAACACCTGAGGGCCCATGCTCGGCAATGTCCCCAGCATATTCCCATCTTGATGGCTGCATTCCTCGAGAATCCGCAGGTGCCTCTTACAACTGGGTTGAGCATCAGCTCTTCCACTAGCACTCAGGTTTCGACAACAGCACCAGCTGCCTCTACATCAGTTATTGGCAGCTCTGAATATCATTTGTGCTCCATTGATGTACTCTGCGAGGTGTTACAAGGACCGTGCTCTGCGGCGGCAAGCGACAACGACGTTGCTTCTCCCAGCCAGGACACTTAATCTATAATTGGCTCATCGTGTGCTGGTAAAGTATTCAGAATAGTTAGTTAGTGATAGTTTTATGAGCTGCAACCTAGTAAAATCTGTAGTTCACTAGCATTTTTATCATTTTTATCATTGTTGACTGTTCGGAAGAGGAGTGGGTGTTATGTTTCATATAGGTACTCTAATATAGGCCCGGGTAGTATCATACACCTTCACCTACATTATCTCCCTTATGTTACACAGTAACGAGCCTTTAGGATTGAACCTTTACCTGGGTGCAGAAGGAGGGTTTTCACTGAACAATAGCGTCCTATAACTCCATCAAAAGACTCATACAGTATGAATGAATATTTATGAGGGTTCTTGGAAACCAGGCAGGGGCTACACCACCTGCATAATATCTACGTACACAGTTCATCCCATACGTCATCCTCAAATCCAACAATGGCTAATACAAGAAACAAGGGACAAAGAAACCCTAGATACTTTTTGTATAAATATAGCACATCTTACTAGGGCTGGTAGAGGGAACCGAGACTTCCAGGCCGACACACTGACCAGAGACGCTGAGGCTCCTGCATGCAGATGCTCCAGCTGACAGTGGTCTAACACATCCTTTGCGGGGTGTCCAACTCACTCTCTCTCCAGGTAATGGGGTTCGACCAAATCCTAGAGGGATTCTTGGCTTCACACCTACTCACATGCTAGGTACACTTAGGTATATCTAGATAGGCATCGTAGGAGTACGCGCATTTTATCAAGCATTTTATATTCATGTATGTATTCATGATTATTGCAAGATGGCAGAACTGTACTATCCTTTTATATTCACTGTACTGCTAATCATATATATCTGCTACTGTCTAACGGTTGTTGCAGCACATATATTTTACACTAGAAGAACAACTGTGCAATAAATTCTTATTGTAACACGCCCGACTGTTTCTTCTGTGTAAACTCTCTGAGATCGGATTAGTGAGTACGAGTGACTGAGCGAAAAGTAGTATATTGTTTCCACGATCCTGAGGGATCATGGTTGTCATGTCCTAAGGTTGCCAGAAACTATTCTCTCCCCAATAAGAGGAGACACTAGTGGCATTGTGAGCTAGCTAATGCAAAAAGGCTAACATTTTCGGTGGGGGTGCTCAGAGTCAGTCTGCCACCAAGCCCAAAGTTCATGTTATCCGAACGCGCAGATTCTGTATAGGTTATATATAGGAACTACACGACATGGCGCCTCCAACGTTAGTTGGGTACTTATTTAACAGTAGAATCTGAGTAGTTCAGTTGTGCTATTCTCAGAGACCCCTATTCACAAAACACCAGAGACGTCTGGAGTGGGTGGGCACAAACTCCGCCACAGCTGAGTAGGCGAAAACATCCTATTTATTAGCTGTTGGTTAATCAAGCTTGAAGGACACAATGTTCCTAAAATTGTGCATAACATCTTATCTTAGTTCCCTTGAACAAACTTCTTCTTTACAAAAATGACTGAGACAGGAGATGACCCAGTAGAAAATCTACACATCTCAGATGGAGAAGAAGATTTAAACGCAATTCAAATTGCACCTAAATTCAGACATACAATCACCCTGAAATTGTTAGGAAATTGTTTATCAGCTTGGGATGGCTAGTAGTTTTCGTGATTGAGGCACATGAATCAAACAAAACAGAGGTACTTTATTCATGGGTTACATTCCCGGAAGCAGATGCGAGAACACAGACATTTCACTACGATACAGAAGGAGGTGCACCAGTGGAATATGGTCCGTTCGAGGACATAGAGGTTCCACTCACGTACCAGGAACACTTATATAACCCTGGGCGGAGTTCGCAGAGTTGCACTACGCGGAACACCGCGAAGTGCATAAAAAACTCAGTCGCACTATGCAGAGCTCCGCGAGCGGCGGAGTATGATAGAAAAATGCCGTTCACAGTGATTGCACAGTGCCGGATGCTTGTCCGCACTGTGCAATCATTGCGAACGGCACCATGCTTAGCGCAAGCTTTCCTTTTCTGCCGCTCGAGTAGAATTTTTTACTCGAGCGGCAGCTTTCTCAACATGAACGGGCAGTTTCTCAATGCGAGCGGTCGCGAGCATACGCGACCACTCGCAATGAGAAACCTAACCCCCCCGTGTTGAGAAATCTCGCCGGGATGTTGATTTTCCGCGCTTGCCGACTTGATGTTGACGATCGCGAAAGAGGAAAAATCTCGCCGGGAGGTTGATTTTCCTCGCTCGCGGTCGCCAACTTGACGTTGACGAACGCAAGCAAGGAAAAAAACTCCGCTATGTACCGCGAAGCAGAGTTTTTCAGAACTACACGATCTCCGCGTAACACGGAGTGCAGGAAACTCTGCAAACTCTGCGAGCGGAGCGGAGTTCACCGCCCAGGCCTACACTTATACTGGTTTAAAGGCGCCCTACCCCACATAAGAAATAGAGTAAGACTAGGCCCGCTCGGAGGAGAGGGGGCGACATGGCCGATATTAGCAGCCTACACACCACATCCTGACATTAACACAATTCCACAGGCAGACTTACTCATACAACACAAAGATTTAATTAAAATCTACAGAAACTTGACACAATTCGTCATGAGGACTTTCACAGTCCAACCAGCAACAGTTGCAACAAATGGTACTCAATCCCAGGGTACAGCAAATAAAATCACACCACAAACATTACACGTGGTAATGGGCAAAATGCCCACGAAATGTGAACAAATACCATTCTGGGTAATTCAGAAAATAACACAGCTAGAGGCAGTATTCCCGAATACTACCCCGTATGAAAAACACAGAATGCTAACAATCTGCCCATGGGGATAACACCACAATTGGAGGATTGTACCACTTGGGGTACAGTCTTTGCTGCCATTTGTACCAGAACTCATGGTATCCCATCATTAGCAGTAATACCTGATGTAGTGAGACAAATACAAAATGAGTATGGAGCAGAGCCTGCCCTAAACTTAGGGATGAAGTTACTAGGTAACTATGATCAGGTATCAGCCATAATACTAGCTAACATAAAGGGGGAAGCAGCTTCAGTGGCCATACGCCAATGCCTGAGGGAGTTCAGTCTGTTAGATCAACAACACGAACTACCTAAAATAACTGAAACTGCATATGCAGAATAGGCAGAGACAGTTTAGGTGGAAAAGCTTTAAAACCACAACTGATGGGCAGTTCTGAAAAGGACACTACCAAGCAGACGCCTGCTTCTTCTAAAAAGAAGTGGGATAATAAAAAAGAACAAAAATTTAAAGGAAACAGATCTCAATCCCGAGGCAGATCTCCCCCACAGGCGCCCTCGGAAAAGTGGTACATCCTCAGGAATAGGGATAATATGAGGAAACCTGACAGGTAACAGGATACTGATACAAGTTCCTCTCGTTCCTTTCAGGACTCGACGAAAAACTCCGAGAGAGAAGGACGGTCAGAAAACAAAGAAGAGCGTACAAAGTCCAGAGACAAGCAGCAAGCTCAAGAATATACTTCCAAAAAAGAAGAAAAGCCAAAATCAAAACCTCAGCTTAAGAAGAAGTAAGTTGCAGGTCTAAAGATCAGACATGCCCAGAATTCTGAGGACACAACTTTTGAACAAGGAATGGGCTCAGACGATGCTAGACAGCGCGGCAGAAGTAACAATAGCTTGGCAGAACCTGATGGAATTTCTGGTGACAGCGGACTTGAATGATTACATCACGGTGGAAACACCAGATACAAGGGTGAGCGTCTCACATAAGTTACACGAAATAACACTCCAAATGGAGGGGGACAAGCCCAGGAAAGTTAAAGGTCTCTTTTGGAAAAACCTATCATCTGGTTATGACATCCTATTAGCTGAACAAGATTGGCCGCCAGCATTCATTATGGAGTGCCCTAGGGGAGAAAAGGTAATTTTTCCAGCATTTTCCGACCTCGTTCCCATTCATCTTAAACATGCAGATGCACAGGAGTGGGCAGTTGCCCTAGCTCCAGCATTGTAGAAAAATCATGCCGGATGGGATGAAAATTCAACCCACCACGTGATCCCGTTAAAGGTTTCACCAAATGCACAGAGACAATATCCAATAAAGCAAGACGCTAAAAAACAGGTCAGGGAGATCTTAGATCAACTTGAATACCAAGGGGTGATTGAAACATGCACCTCACCAATGAACAATCCTTTGTTTCCCGTATCAAAACCGGACAACTCATATCATCTAGTTTTAGATTACAGACATTTACACACTTGCACTAAGACGTTCGCTGTCCAAAATGCACACAGTACAGCATTAATCAATAACATTGTGCGGAAGAAATACAAAACTACACTTGATATCTCAAATGGATTTTTCTGCCAAAATATAGCGCCTGAAAGCAGGTATTTGACTGCATTCTCAGCATTGAGATCCCAGTGACAATTTTGTCGTCACCCTCAAGGGTATAAGAATAGCCCGGGGGTATTTTCAGCAAGAGTAACTGAGTTACTCCAAAATTTTGATGAGGAAGCATTGTCCTATGTGGATGATATTTATCTGACAGACGATGACTTAAAAAGGCACTTGTCAAGGCTGAGCACCATAATTATGGGATTTGCCTCTGAGGGCTACAAATGTAATTTAAAAAAATCAAAAATCGCCCACCACAATGTCCTGTTTTTAGGATATGAGCTTTCAAGTGAAGGGAAAAGTCTTGCAGCTAACTTTTTAGAATAGTGTGTGCTGCTCCAACCTCCAAAATCATTAAAAAATTTACAATCAATACTGGGATTCCTAAACTTCGGCAGAACATACATTTTGGATTATGCGGAAAGAGTAAAACCTTTCTACGACTTAATAAAACCTGACTTTTCAGTTAGACAATGGACACAGGAACACACAAACATCCTACGTTCACTACAAGAAGACAAGATAGCTTCGAAACACTTACAGACGAGAGTAAACGTACGCAACTTAGTGATCCGTGTAATAGCTGGTCAATGCGGGTACACTTACTTAACCTTCAATGAAGGGGAAACAGTACCAATCGCTTACAAATCGCACCTGTACACAAACGCAGAGATGCGTTTCACTTCAACAGAAAAAATCCTGACAGCAGTTCAGACCGCTGTAGCAAGAGAAAGAGCACTAGCTCAGGGAAAACGCATAATTGTCGTAACACCAGTACCGGCTTTAGAAGCTGCTACGAAGGCTAGCATTCCAAATGCAAAAGCCTTACATCCGAGATGGATACAATGGGCTAATTCTCTTACTGCAATGGATGTTGAATACAGATTTGATCCAAGTCTAAAAACACAAGCATTTCTGCAATACGAACAAGAATATCCTCTGCCAAATGAAATCTTGCCTCTAGATCAGTATGAATATATAATTTACACTGACGGATCTGCTCAACCCGCCATAGGGAGTAAGCAACAATACAGCGCAGCATGTGCAATCGTTAAAGGTTGCATGCGGGATGGAAAGTTCCATCCAAGTTGCACCAAAACACAATCTCTAGGAGACTGCACGGCTCCGTTGGCAGAGTTAAAAGCACTGGCACTGGTGAATACGGATCACAAATTCCCCACACTGATAGTGTGTGATTCTTTTTACTGTGTGCAATCATACAATGAATATTTCCATCATTGGGAACTAAACGGGTTTAAAGACGCAAAAGGTGGCACAATAAAGCATAAAATGCTATGGGAACAGGTAGTTGAGTTAAGAAACGAACTACCAAGGGCTCACGTGATACATACACTGAGTCATCAGTGTGATGGCTTTCATGTTGAAGGGAATTCATTGGCTGATGAAGCCGCGAAGGGGGCTGTACGCACAGCGTCCATAGCTGCAATCACTCGTTTAAAAACGAGGATAGACGGTGAGATTATGGTGGCTGTTATTGCTTCAAGGAAAAACAGCTGAGCAGTACCAAAGAAATTTCCACTCAAGTACTCCTACAAGTTAGATGCAAACAACATTCCATATGCTCAGATTCCTCGAGTGGGGGACAGAGTAATACCAAATATGGATCGTAGACAAGGGTTGATTATTGCAGCACACGAGGGTGTGGGCATACAGGCGTTACAGCGACTATTAAATTGTTGAAACAGCGCTACTGGTGGCCAGGTCTAACAAAACAAACTAAAGATTACGTCTTGAAATGTGACATCTGCCAGCAGATGAAGGGCTCCACCATAGCATGCCCGGCACAGACACCGTTATTAAAATCAGACAGACCTCTCGCTTGTGTATATCTGGACCACTGCGGCCCCTTACAATCAGATGGGGCTTACAAGTATATCATGGTTGCAGTGGATTCATGCTCAAGATTCCTTTAGGAATGGCCTCAGCGCTCGGCTGACACTCGAACTGTTATAAAAGATTTGCGAATCTTTATCGGGACATACGCAGTTGGCACGTTACATTCTGACCGTGGCCCGGCGTTAAGCTCTCGGGCTTACAAAGAGGCTATGGAAAGTATGGGCGTAGCATTGCGGTACTCCTCTCCATACCACCCTGAGGGAAATTCGGTTGTGGAGAGGAAGAACTGGGACCTAAAGCAATCTTTAACAGCTAGGGTATTAGGCAAGGGAGGTAGTTGGGTAAATCACATATATGGGGTACAGCGAGCCCTCAATAACCAGCCAAGAAGTTCTCTAGGGGGTGTCACTCCCTACAAGGTCCTATTTGGGACAAGAATGTGGGTACCTGATCTTGATTGTGAAGGCAAAGTGGCGGATGACAAACCATTTGATATCCATGATCGTTTGGCTATTTTACAGACTCTAAATGATTCCAGGACACAACAAAGTAACGTCCTCCAGAAACAGATTGCCACTGGGGAAGTCAAGGCAAACACGGCAAGACCTGTCTGGATCCCAAAGGTCGGGGATCTAGTCAGAGAGAAAATAGTGGACAAAAAAGAATTTGGACCATCATACAGAAAGCCTGTACCTGTACTAGCAGTTCAAGGAACAAGAACTGTACTTTTGCCACCTCTTGCCGGAAAAAAGGAGAAAAGATTTGTCTCAATCGACTTAATCAAACCGCACTATGTGGCCGATACTGAATACTAGGCCTCGTGGACTCCACAGTAGCAGACGCCCTCCTCTAGCTACCATCCAAGAAGTTCAAACAGAAAGACTCATCACGTTCAAAGAGCCTCCTGTACGGAATGAAGGACTATGCAACAATGCTATGGAACTCTTTCCCCTTGAACCAGAAGTTCATCTTCCAAATTCAATTCAAAATAACACACAAGTTGCAATTAGACCAAATACAGACGTCTATGTCAACATGCCTCGACAAGAGCAAAATGCGATTTCAACAAATACCGATGCAATTCCTACAACTGATCGAACTGCTTCTGGCTACTTCATGAACTTTGATACATTTTCTTTGGATCCAAGTGAACCTGAAACGACGCCAGCCCAAAAATCACACAAACAACAAGCTAAAGACTTTCTGAACTTTCTCAAAAAGACTTACCTGGTATCGCCTTGGGTAGAACTCTGGGTAATTACTGGGATACTATTTTTTCTTTTCTGGCTAGGCTTAGTTATAACTTTTAGCATGCTTATTAATGGACGATACCTTCAACAAAGACCTGAAGCCAAGAAAGTGAATTTGATTCTGAAACCACATCAATCTTCTCATCGTGAACAAAGAGACTTGTCATCAGTGAATATTACAGCAGTTCCTATACCGGACGGTATAGCTTGGGACAAGGTTGATTTTGATATATTCGGACCTACTGAACTTTTAAAAATTTCTCATATATTTAAAATTTCATTGAATGATATCATTACCTCGAGTACATTTTCTGATGATTGGGACTCTGAAACTGTTAATGATATGTTGTCTGACTTAGAGAAAACTGCCGCATTTCCGAACACTGAAATGTTAGAAGGTACTTCAGACTATGACACTTTGTACTGTTACCAACATTACGGTCATCATTTCTTGCACAAATCTATATCACCTAGAAATGTTTTTGAGTACCACCAGTGGGAACATTGCCCTACACCACCAAAAGGTAGTTTGCATACATTTGCACAGAGGTTTTCATATTTTTCAGGGTTTAACACCACTGACCCGACCTCGTATTATTACAAGGTTGCACCGACATCAGCACTGAAAATTATTTTGACAAACACCAAACAAATATACTCTGCTTCCTTTATCACCCAATTGTCTGAACAGGGTTTTGACCTATGGAAGGACACAATAGACTTAAAATCAGTCTGGGGTTCTAGAGACTGGCAAGTCCAGGGAACAGAAGCGCTATTTAGAGCATGCCTCATTCCACAGCAGATGATATTCCTAAATGACACTATGCAACAGACGTCCTGTCTTGGAATAGCCAAAAACAAGGATCTGAAAACACCTCGGTTTCCAGCACCATCACAGATGGAGTGGTGGCAAAATTCAACTTCACAAGAAGGGGCAACAGTAGATGACATTTTACAGTACAACAGATCAGACCCTAATTGGAAGAAATGGGTGGTTTGGCCTTTAGACATGAGCACATGTCAGAGAAGATTCAGGGGTATAACCGAAGGGTTCAATATCCACAGGCCAGACCCACACTATGTACAAAGAGAACATCCAGGGGTAGTGACGTCCTACAGTGTTGGGAAGTTGTGCCTTGATTGCCTAGAGACCTCAACACTCACAGAAGTGAAACAACACTTGACCTTACTCACACAAGACATGGATCTTAGGGATGTTTTACTAGGTTCCGGGAAAACCCGTCAAAAACGTTTCATATATGCTGGTATTTATGCTGCCTACAATGAAAACTGGAAAATATCCCAACAAGAGGCCGCAGAGAGAATACGGGATATAGACCGTATTAACTTAGAGAAGGCATTAGCAGTAGTAGATAATGGGTTAACAACTTTGACCTCCAGGATCTATTCCTTAGGCAACATTGTATCTTCTGCGATAGACATACTGGAACAGGATTTAGCCATATTACAACACGGGCAATCTCAGTTACGTTCTATTATGCTGTTAAGCTGGACACTGCAATCTTTGCATGAAGGCTATGTGCCTTGGCGTTTTATCAACAGTACGTCTCTGTTTTCTGAATACATTCTAACAGATACACAGGTAGAAATGGCACAAAGGGGAGCAAAATATACAATGTTGCGCATTGAAAAGCTGGACAGATTACCATTTGCGGTAGCGGAATCACCATCAACGGAATGGCTAATCCATGGCCACATAACTCTACCGGTCACTACTTTTCAGTTTCAATTTTGCCTTGAGCAAAGGCAGTCAAATATGAAAAATTGGGTAAGGAAAACATTAAGGAATCTTGGGAATTACCGTACAGATTTCGATGCCGGGGTGGGGATCTAGAAGTGTTTCTAAGCGGTACAAACTGCAAGAACGCTTTAAGCGGTTCTCTCATGTGCCAGGATATTTCCCTGCACGGAGCTTGTAATGGTTCAGTAGCGAACTTGTCCTGCCACATGAAAGGGACTCCAGCGGCCGTGATTACTCTGGTATTCAGGCTGCTCTCGAATGGGAGTTACTTGATGCTGAACGATCAAGGTTGCTGTGGCATGCTTCCGGGCATTGCCTATCTGGTCACTGTGAACTCCAGGGTTACTTGCTGTATGCAAGTATTGTTTCCCCCAGTGAATACAGTCAGGGAGGCGCCGTTATGGCCTTCGTTGAATGTTTCCTTTATACAGTTTGATACTTTGAGCAGACTGAAAGACATGCTTTTACAGCAAACCGTACCCTTAACTTCCGCTCGAGAGACCTTCGATCTTCAAATCGCAAGGACCTCGACTGAGATACAGGCACTTATACGTACAAACTGCCCTTTTCATTTGACAGAAATGGTGGGTCCTATCTTTAATATGTCTGATACGAGTGGTATTGTACACCTATTTAAGACCATAGGGTCAGAATTTCTAAGCACCTTTCAGACAATCCTCGGAGTTATTCCAAATTTTATACACTCTGTATTGGGAAGCGTTTTTGGAGGTCTTCCGCTGATACTGCTTTCTGTCGCAGGAATCCTGATTGTCATTTTTCTGCTCCGCAATGGACGGCCCAATCACCAACGAGATGGCAAAAGCGCTCCTGGAGCGTAATACCGTGAGCGCATGGTACAACATCTGGGCACACCTCGCCTACAGGAACTGAGTGCCTCTTGGTTCCTATCGTTTAGACCAGTCTGGATGGACTGCCTCTTACCTGTACTTCGATGCCTGTTTTGCAGTGAAGAATGCGTGTTGGATCTCTGTCTGACACTTGCATCGGAGACGCCTGCGGACTTGAATACCAGGCTGGAACCCCTGAGGGCCCATGCTCGGCAATGTCCCCAGCGTATTCTCATCTTGATGGCTGCATTCCTCGAGAATCCGCAGGTGCCTCTTACAACTGGGTTGAGCATCAGCTCTTCCACTAGCACTCAGGTTTCGACAACAGCACCAGCTGCCTCTACATCAGTTATTGGCAGCTCTGAATATCATTTGTGCTCCATTGACGTACTCTGTGATGTGTTACAAGGACCGTCCTCTGCAGCGGCAAGCGACAACGACGTTGCTTCTCCCAGCCAGGACACTTAATCTATAATTGGCTCATCGTGTGCTGGTAAAGTATTCAGAATTTTATTTTTCTAATTTTAATCCTCAGCTAGATTTGGAACACTTCCTCAAATTGACACTTTTGCTGGAAAACCATGGCCTTATGACGCTTGTAGTGGTTCGACTTGTATAAAGGAACTCAATTGGGACTTTGGCTTAAAGTGACATTTCCAATATTAGCTTTCGAAAATAATTTTTTCTTCACCCGATTAGACTGTTTTTAAATGGTTTTTAATGACAAAATTTTATGAAACTCACTGATAGTTTTATGCGCTGCTACCTAGTAAAATCAGTAGTTCGCTAGCATTTTTATCATTTTTATCATTGTTGACTGTTCGGAAGAGGAGTGGGTGTTATGTTTCATATAGGTACTCTAATATAGGCCCGGGTAGTATCATACACCTTCACCTACATTATCTCCCTTATATTACACAGTAACGAGCCTTTAGGATTGAACCTTTACCTAGTTCTTGTCCTGGGTGCAGAAGGAGGGTTTTCACTGAACAATAGTGTCCTATAACTCCATCAATAGACTCATATAGTATGAATGAATATTTATGAGGGTTCTTGGAAACCAGGCAGGGGCTACACCACCTGCATAATATCTACATACACAGTTCATCCCATACGTCATCCTCAAATCCAACAATGGCTAATACAAGAAACAAGGGACAAAGAAACCCTAGATACTTTTTGTATAAATACAGCACATCTTACTAGGGCTTCGAGAGGGAACCGAGACTTCCAGGCCGACACACTGACAAGAGACGCTGAGGCTCCTGCACGCAGATGCTCCATCTGACAGTGGTCTAACACATCCCTTGCGAGGTGGCCAACTCAAGACCAGGACGGGGTCCTACACACTCTCTCTCCAGGTAATGGGGTTCGACCAAATCCTAGAGGGATTCTTGGCTTCACACCTACTCACATGCTAGGTACACTTAGATATATCTAGATAGGCATCGTAGGAGTACGCGCATTTTATCAAGCATTTTATATTCATGTATGTATTCATGATTATTGCAAGATGGCAGAACTGTACTATCCTTTTATTTTCACTGTACTGCTAATCATATATATCTGCTACTGTCTAACGGTTGTTGCAGCACATATATTTTACACTAGAAGAACAACTGTGCAATAAATTCTTATTGTAAAACGCCCGACTGTTTCTTCTGTGTAAACTCTCTGAGATCAGATAAGTGAGCACGAGTGACTGAGCGAAAAGTAGTATATTGTTTCCACGATCCTAAGGGATCAGGGTTGTCATGTTCTAAGGTTGCCAGAAACTATTCTCTCCCCAATAAGAGGAGACACTAGTGGCATTGTGAGCTCGCTAATGCAAAAAGGCTAACATTTTCGGTGGGGGTGCTCAGAGTCAGTCTGCCACCAAGCCCACAGTTCATGTTATCCAAACACGTGGGTTCTGTATAGGTTATATATAGGAACTACACGACATGGCGCCTCCAACGTTGGTTGGGTACTTATTTAACAGTAGAATCTGAGTAGTTCAGTTGTGCTATTCTCAGAGACCCCTATTCACAAAACACCAGAGACGTCTGGAGTGGGTGGGCACAAACTCCGCCACAGCTGAGTAGGCGAAAACATCCTATTTATTAGCTGTTGGTTAATCAAGCTTGAAGGACACAGTGTTCCTAAAATTGTGCATAACATCTTATCTTAGTTCCCTTGAACAAACTTCTTCTTTACAAAAATGACTGAGACAGGAGATGACCCAGTAGAAAATCTACACATCTCAGATGGAGAAGAAGATTTAAACGCAATTCAAATTGCACCTAAATTCAGACGTACAATCACCCTGAAACTGTTAGGAAATGGTTTATCAGCTTGGGGTGGCTAGTAGTTTTCCTGATTGAAGCACACCAATCAAACAAAACAGAGGTATTTTATTCATGGGTTACATTCCCGGAAGCAGATGCGAGAACACAGACATTTCACTACTATACAGAAGGAGAAGCACCAGTGGAATATGGTCCGTTCGAGGACATAGAGGTTCCACTCACGTACCAGGAACACGTATATAACCCTGGGCGGAGTTCACAGAGTTGCACTACGTGGAACACCGCGAAGTGCATAAAAAACTCAGTCGCACTACGTAGAGCTCCACGAGCGGCGGAGTATGATAGAAAAATGCCGTTCACAGTGATTGCACAGTGCTGGATGCTTGTCCGCACTGTGCAATCATTGCGAACGGCACCATGCACAGCGCAAGCTTTCCTTTTCTGCCGCTCGAGTAGATTTTTACTCGAGCGGCAGCTTTCTCAACGCGAACGGGCAGTTTCTCAACGTGAGCGGTCGCGAGCATACGCGACCACTCGCAATGAGAAACCTGACACCCCCGCATTGAGAAATCTCGCCGGGATGTTGATTTTCCGCACTCGCCAACTTGATGTTGACGATCGCGAAAGAGGAAAAATCTTGCCGGGAGGTTGATTTTCCTCACTCGCGGTCGCCAACTTGACGTTGACGAATGCAAGCAAGAAAAAAATCTCCGCTACCCACCGCAAAGCAGAGTTTTTTCGGAACTACGCAATTTCCGCGTAACGCGGAGTGCAGGAAACTCCGCAAACTCCGCGAGCGGAGCGGAGTTCACCGCCCAGGCCTACACTTATACTAGTTTAAAGGCGCCCTACCCCACATAAGAAATAGAGTAAGACTAGGCCCGCTCAGAGGAGAGGGGGCAACATGGCCGATATTAGCGGCCTACACACCACATCCTGACATTAACACAATGCCACAGGTAGACATACTCATAAAACACAAAGATTTAATTAAAATCTACAGAAACTTGACACAATTTGTCATGAGGACTTTCACAGTCCAACCAGCAACAGTTGCAACAAATGGTACTCAATCCCAGGGTACAGCAAATAAGATCACACCACAAACATTACACGCGGTAATGGGCAAAATGCCCACGAAATGTGAACAAATACCATTCTGGGTAACTCAAAAAATAACACAGCTAGAGGCAGTATTCCCGAATACTACCCTGTATGAAAAAAACAGAATGCTAACAATCTGCTTGCCCATGGGGATAACAACACAATTGGAGGATTGTACCACTTGGGGTACAGTCTTTGCTGCCATTTATACCAGAACTCATGGTATCCCGTCATTACCAGTAGTACCTGATGTAGTGAGACAAATACAAAATGAGTACGGAGCAGAGCCTGCCCTAAACTTAGGGATGAAGTTACTAGGTAACTATGATCAGGTATCAGCCATAATACTAGCTAACATAAAGGGGGAAGCAGCTTCAGTGGCCATCCGCCAATGCCTGAGGGAGTTCAGTCCGTTAGATCAACAACACGAACTACCTAAAATAATTGAAACTGCATATGCAGAATTAGGCAGAGACAGTTTAGGGGGAAAAGCTTTAAAACAACAACTGATGGGCAGTTTTGAAAAGGACACTACCAAGCAGACATCTGCTTCTTCTAAAAAGAAGTGGGATAATAAAAAAGAACAAAAATTTAAAGGAAACAGATCTCAATCCCGAGGCAGATCTCCCCCACAGGAGCCCTCTGAAAAGAGGTACAACCTCAGGAATAGGGATAATATTAGGAAACCTGACAGGTATCAGGATACTGATACACGTTCCTCTCGTTCCTTTCAGGGCTCGACGAAAAACTCAGAGAGAGAAGGACGGTCAGAACACAAAGAAGAGCGTACAAAGTCCAGAGACAAGCAGCAAGCTCAAGAATATACTTCCAAAATAGAAGAAAAGCCAAAATCAAACCTCAGTTTAAGAAGTAGTAAGTTGCAGGTCTAAAGATCAGACATGCCCAGAATTCTGAGGACACAACTTCTGAACGGGGAATGGGCTCAGACGATGCTAGACAGTGCGGCAGAAGTAACAATAGCTTGCCAGAACCTGATGGAATATCTGGTGGCAGCAGACTTGAATGATTACATCACGGTGGAAACACCAGATACAAGGGTGAGTGTCCCACATAAGTTACACTAAATAACACTCCAAATGGAGGGGGACAAGCCCAGAAAAGTTAAAGGTCTCTTTTGGAAAAACCTATCATCTGGTTATGACATCCTATTAGCTGAACAAGATTGGCCGCCAGCATTAGTTATGGAGTGCCCTAGGGGAGAAACGGTAATTTTTCCAGCATTTTCCGACCTCGTTCCCATTCATCTTAAACATGCATATGCACAGGAGTGGGCAGTTTCCCTAGCTCCAGCATTGTAGAAAAATCATGCCAGATGGGATGAAGATTCAACCCACCACGTGATCCCGTTAAAGGTTTCACCAAATGCACAGAGACAATATCCAATAAAGCAAGACGCTAAAAAACAGGTCAGATCGATCTTAAATCAACTTGAATACCAAGGGGTGATTGAAACATGCACATCACTAATGAACAATCCTTTGTTTCCCATATCAAAACCGGACAACTCATATCATCTAGTTTTAGATTACAGACATTTAAACACTTGCACTAAGACGTTCGCTGTCCAAAACGCACACAGTGCCGCATTAATCAATAACATTGTGCGGAAGAAATACAAAACTACACTTGATATCTCAAATGGATTTTTCTGCCAAAATATAGCGCCTGAAAGCAGGTATTTGACTGCATTCTCAGCATTGAGATCTCAGGGACAATTTTGTCGTCTCCCTCAAGGGTATAAGAATAGCCCGGGGGTATTTTCAGCAAGAGTAACTGAGTTACTCCAACATTTTGATGAGGAAGCATTGTCCTATGTGGATGATATTTATCTGACAGACGATGACTTAAAAAGGCACTTGACAAGGGTGAGCACCATAATTATGGGATTCGCCTCTGAGGGCTACAAATGTAATTTTAAAAAATCAAAAATCGCCCACCACATTGTCCTGTTTTTAGGATATGAGCTTTCAAGTGAAGGGAAAAGTCTGGCAGCTAACTTTTTAGAATAGTGTGCGCTGCTCCAACCTCCAAAATCATAAAAAAATTTACAATCAATACTGGGATTCCTAAATTTCGGCAGAACATACATTTTGGATTATGCGGAAAGAGTAAAACCTTTCTACGACTTAATGAAACCTGACTTTTCAGTAAGATAATGGACACAGGAACACACAAACATCCTACGTTCACTACAAGAAGACATGACAGCTTCGAAACACTTACAGACGAGAGTAAACATACGCAACTTAGTGATCCGTGTAATAGCTGGTCAATGCGGGTACACTTACTTAACCTTCAATGAAGGGGAAACAGTACCAATCGCTTACAAATCGCACCTGTACACAAACGCAGAGATGCGTTTCACTTCAACAGAAAAAATCCTGACAGCAGTTCAGACCGCTGTAGCAAGAGGAAGAGCACTGGCTCAGGGAAAACGCATAATTGTCGTAACACCAGTACCGGCTTTAGAAGCTGTTACGAAGTCTAGCATTCCAAATGCAAAAGCCTTACATCCGAGATGGATACAATGGGCTAATTCTCTTACTGCAATGGATGTTGAATACAGATTTGATCCACGTCTAAAAACACAAGCATTTCTGCAATACGAACAAGAATATCCTCTGCCAAATGAAATCTTGCCTCTAGATCAGTATGAATATATAATTTACACTGACGGATCTGCTCAACCCGCCATAGGGAGTAAGCAACAATACAGCGCAGCATGTGTAATCGTTAAAGGTCGCATGCGGGATGGAAAGTTCCATCCAAGTTGCACCAAAACACAATCTCTAGGAGACTACACGGCTCAGTTGGCAGAGTTAAAAGCACTGATACTGGCACTGGTGAATACGGATCACGAATTCCCCACACTGATAGTGTGTGATTCTTTTTACTGTGTGCAATCATACAATGAATATTTACATCATTTGGAACTAAACGGGTTCAAAGACGCAAAAGGTGGCACAATTAAGCATAAAATGCTTTGGGAACAGGTAGTTGAGTTGAGAAACGAACTACCAAGGGCTCACGTGATACATACACTGAGTCATCAGCGTGATGGCGTTCACGTTGAAGGGAATTCATTGGCTGATGAAGCCGCGAAGGGGGATGTACGCACAGCGTTCGTAGCTGCAATCACTCATTCAAAAACGAGGATAGACAGTGAGATTATGGTGGCTGTTATTGCTTCAAGGAAGAACAGCTGAGCAGTACCAAAGAAATTTCCACTCAAGTACTCCTACATGTTAGATGCTAACAACATTCCATATGCTCAGATTCCTGGAGTGGGGGACAGAGTAATACCAAATATGGATCGTAGACAAGGGTTGATTATTGCAGCATATGAGGGTCTGGGCCGTGCGCATACAGGCGTTACAGCGACTATTTCATTGTTGAAACAGCGCTACTGGTGGCCAGGTGTAACAAAACAAACTAAAGATTACGTCTTGAAATGTGACATCTGCCAGCAGATGAAGGGCTCCACCATAGCACGCCCGGCACAGACACCGTTATTAAAATCAGACAGACCTCTCGCTTGTGTATATCTGGACCTCTGCGGCCCCTTACAATCAGATGGGGCTTACAAGTATATCATGGTTGCAGTGGATTCATGCTCAAGATTCCTATAGGTTTGGCCTCAGCGCTCGGCTGACGCTCGAACTGTTATAAAAGATTTGAGAGTCTTTATCGGGACATACGCAGTTGGCAAATTACATTCTGACCGTGGCCCGGCGTTTAGCTCTTGGGCTTACAAAGAGGCCATGGAAAGTATGGGCGTAGCATTGCGGTACTCCTCTCCATACCATCCTGAGGGAAATTCGGTTGTGGAGAGGAAGAACTGGGACCTAAAGCAATCTTTAACAGCTAGGGTATTAGGCAAGGGCGGTAGTTGGGTAAATCACATATATGGGGTACAGCGAGCCCTTAATAACCAGCCAAGAAGTTCTCTAGGGGGTGTCACTCCTTACGAGGTCCTATTTGGGACAAGAATGTGGGTACCTGATCTTGATTGTGAAGGCACAGTGGCGGATGACAAACCATTTGATATCCATGATCGTTTGGCTGTTTTACAGAATCTAAATGAATCCAGGGCACAACAAAGTAACGTCCTCCAGAAACAGACTGCCACTGGGGAAGTCAAGGCAAACACGGCAAGACCTGTCTGGATCCCAAAGGTCGGGGATCTAGTCAGAGAGAAAATAGTGGACAAAAAAGAATTTGGACCATCATACAGAAAGCCTGTATCTGTCCTAGTAGTTCAAGGAACAAGAACTGTCCTTTTGCCACCTCTTGCCGGAAAAAAGGAGAAAAGATTTGTCTCAATCGACTTAATCAAACCGCACTATGTGGCTGATACTGAATAGTAGGCCTTGTGGACTCCACAGTAGCAGACGCCCTCCTCTAGCTACCATCCAAGAAGTTCAAACAGAAAGACTCATCACGTTCAAAGAGCCTCCTGTATGGAATGAAGGACAATGCAACAATGCTATGGAAGCTGTTCCCCTTGAACCAGAAGTTCATCTTTCAAAATTCAATTCAAAATAACACACAAGTTGCAATTAGACCAAATACAGACGTCTACGTCAACATGCCTCGACAAGAGCAAAATGCGATTTCAACAAATCCCGATGCAATTCCTACAATTGATCGAACTGCTTCTGGCTACTTCATGAACTTTGATACGCTTTCTTTGGATCCAAGTGAAGCTGAAACGACGCCAGCCCAAAAATCACGCAAACAACAAGCTAAAGACTTTCTGAACTTTCTCAAAAAGACTTACCTGGTATCGCCTTGGGTAGAACTCTGGGTAATTACTGGGATACTATTTTTTCTTTTCTGGCTAGGCTTAGTTATAACTTTTAGCATGCTTATTAATGGACGATACCTTCAACAAAGACCTGAAGCCAAGAAAGTGAATTTGATTCTGAAACCACATCAATCTTCTCATCGTGAACAAAGAGACTTGTCATCAGTGAATATTACAGCAGTTCCTATACCGGACGGTATAGTTTGGGACAAGTTTGATTTTGATATATTCGGACCTACTAAACTTTAAAAAATTTCTCATATATTAAAAATTTCATTGAATGATATCATTACCTCGAGTACATTTTCTGATGGTTGGGACTCTGAAACTCTTAATGATATGTTGTCTGACTTAGAGAAAACTGCTGCATTTCCAAACACTGAAATGTTAGAAGGTACTTCAGACTATGACACTTTGTACTGTTACCAACATTGCGGTCATCATTTCTTGCACAAATCTATATCACCTAGAAATGTTTTTGAGTACCACCAGTGGGAACATTGCCCTACACCACCAAAAGGTAGTTTGCATACATTTGCACAGAAGTTTTCATATTTTTCAGGGTTTAACACCACTGACCCGACCTCGTATTATTACAAGGTTGCACCGACATCAGCACTGAAAATTATGTTGACAAACACCTAACAAATATACTCTGCTTCCTTTATCACCCAATTGTCTGAACAGGGTTTTGACCTATGGAAGGACACAATAGACTTAAAATCAGTCTGGGGTTCTAGAGACTGGCAAGTCCAGGGAACAGAAGCGCTATTTAGAGCATGCCTCATTCCACAGCAGATGATATTACTAAATGACACTATGCAACAGATGTCCTGTCTTGGACTAGCCAAAAACAAGGACCTGAACACACCTCGGTTTCCAACACCATCACAGATGGAGGGGTGGCAAAATTCAACTTCACAAGAAGGGGCAACAGTAGATGACATTTTACAGTACAACAGATCAGACCCTAATTGGAAGAAATGGGTAGTTTGACCTTTAGACATGAACACATGTCAGAGAAGATTCGGGGGTATAACCGAAGAGTTCAATATCCACAGGCCAGACCCACGCTATGTACAAAGAGAACATCCAGGGGTAGTGACGTCCTACAGTGTTGGGAAGTTGGGCCTTGATTGGCTAGAGACCTCAACACTCACAGAAGTGAAACAACACTTGACCTTACTCACACAAGAAATGGATCTTAGGGATGTTTTACTAGGTTCCAGGAAACCCCGTCAAAAACGTTTCATATATGCTGGTATTTATGCTGCCTACAATGAAAACTGGAAAATTTCCCAACAAGAGGCCGCAGAGAGAATACGGGAAATAGACCGTATTAACTTAGAGAAGGCATTAGCAGTAGTAGATAATGGGTTAACAACTTTGACATCCAGGATCTATTCCTTAGGCAACATTGTATCTTCTGCGATAGACATACTGGAACAGGATTTAGCCATATTACAACACGGGCAATCTCAGTTACGTTCTATTATGCTGTTAAGCTGGACACTGCAATCTTTGCATGAAGGCTATGTGCCTTGGCGTTTTATCAACAGTACGTCTCTGTTTTCTGAATACATTCTACTAGATACACAGGTAGAAATGGCACAAAGGGGAGCAAAATATACAATGTTGCGCATTGAAAAGCTGGACAGATTACCATTTGCGGTAGCGGAATCACCATCAACGGAATGGCTAATCCATGGTCACATAACTCTACCGGTCACTACTTTTCAGTTTCAATTTTGCCTTGAGCAAAGGCAGGCAGGCAAATATGAAAAATTGGGTAAGGAATACATTAAGAAATCTTGGGAATTACCGTACAGATTTCGATGCCGGGGTGGGGTTGTAGAAGTGTTTCTAAGCGGTACAAACTGCAAGAACGCTTTAAGTGGTTCTCTCATGCGCCAGGATATTTCCCTGCACGGAGCTTGTAATGGTTCAGTAGCGAACTTGTCCTGCCACATGAAAGGGACTCCAGCGGCCGTGATTACTCTGGTATTCAGGCTGCTCTCGAATGGGAGTTACTTGATGCTGAACGATCAAGGTTGCTGTGGGATGCTTCTGGGCATTGCCTATCTGGTCACTGTGAACTCCAGGGTTACTTGCTGTATGCAAGTATTGTTTCCCCCAGTGAATACAGTCAGGGAGGCGCCGTTATGGCCTTCGTTGAATGTTTCCTTTATACAGTTTGATACTTTGAGCAGACTGAAAGACATGCTTTTACAGCAAACCGTACCCTTAACTTCCGCTCGAGAGACCTTCGATCTTCAAATCGCAAGGACCTCGACTGAGATACAGGCACTTATACGTACAAACTGCCCCTTTCAGTTTCACAGAAATGGTGGGTCCTATCTTTAATATGTCTGATACGAGTGGTATTGTACACCTATTTAAGACCATAGGGTCAGAATTTCTAAGCACCTTTCAGACAATCCTCGGAGTTATTCCAAATTTTATACACTTTGTATTGGGAAGCGTTTTTGGAGGTCTTCCGCTGATACTGCTTTCTGTCGCAGGAATCCTGATTGTCATTTTTCTGCTCCGCAATGGACGGCCCAATCACCAACGAGATGGCAAAAGCGCTCCTGGAGCGTAAGTACCGTGAGCGCATGGTACAACATCTGGGCACACCTCGCCTACGGGAACTGAGTGCCTCTTGGTTCCTATCGTTTAGACCAGTCTGGATGGACTGCCTCTTACCTGTACTTCGATGCCTGTTTTGCAGTGAAGAATGCGTGTTGGATCTCTGTCTGATACTTGCATCGGACACGCCTGCGGACTTGAATACCAGGCTGGAACCCCTGAGGGCCCATGCTCGGCAATGTCCCCAGTGTATTCCCATCTTGATGGCTGCATTCCTCGAGAATCCGCAGGTGCCTCTTACAACTGGGTTGAGCATCAGCTCTTCCACTAGCACTCAGGTTTCGACAACAGCACCAGCTGCCTCTACATCAGTTATTGGCAGCTCTGAATATCATTTGTGCTCCATTGACGTACTCTGCGAGGTGTTACAAGGACCGTCCTCTGCAGCGGCAAGCGACAACGACGTTGCTTCTCCCAGCCAGGCCACTTAATGTATAATTGGCTCATCGTGTGCTGGTAATGGATTCAGAATTTTATTTTTCTAATTTTAAGCCTCAGCTAGATTTGGAACACTTCCTCAAATTGACACTTTCGCTGGAAAACCATGGCCATATGACGCTTGTAGTGGTTCGACTTGTATAAAGGATCTCAATTGGGACTTTGGCTTAAAGTGACATTTCCAATATTAGCTTTCGAAAATAATTTTTTCTTCACCCGATTAGACTGTTTTTAAATGGTTTTTAATGACAACATTTTATGAAACTCTCTGATAGTTTTATGCGCTGCTACCTAGTAAAATCAGTAGTTCGCTAGCATTTTTATCATTTTTATCATTGTTGACTGTTCAGAAGAGGAGTGGGTGTTATGTTTCATATAGGTACTCTAATATAGGCCCGGGTAGTATCATACACCTTCCCCTACATTATCTCCTTTATATTACACAGTAACGAGCCTTTAGGATTGAACCTTTACCTAGTTCTTGTCCTGGGTGCAGAAGGAGGGTTTTCACTGAACAATAGCGTCCTATAACTCCATCAATAGACTCATACAGTATGAATGAATATTTATGAGGGTTCTTGGAAACCAGGCAGGGGCTACACCACCTGCATAATATCTATGTACACGGTTCATCCCATACGTCATCCTCAAATCCAACAATGGCTAATACAAGAAACAAGGGACAAAGAAACCCGACATACTTTTTGTATAAAAACAGCACATCTTGCTAGGGCTGGTAGAGGGAATCAAGACTTCCAGGCCGACACACTGACCAGAGACGCTGAGGCTCCTGCATGCAGATGCTCCAGCTGACAGTGGTCTAACACATCCCTGGCGAGGTGTCCAACTCAAGACCAGGACGGTGTCCCACACACTCTCTCTCCAGGAAATGGGGTTCAACCAAATCTTAGAGGGATTCTTGGCTTCACACCTGCTCACATGCTAGGTACACTTAGGTACATCCAGATAGGCATCGTAGGAGTACGCGCATTTTATCAAGCATTTTATATTCATGTATGTATTCATGATTATTGCAAGATGGTAGAACTGTACTATCCTTTTATTTTCACTGTATTGCTAATCATATATATCTGCTACTGTCTAACGGTTGTGGCAGCACATATATTTTACACTAGAAGGACAACTGTGCAATAAATTCTTATTGTAACACGCCCAATTGTTTCTTCTGTGTAAACTCTCTGAGATCAGATAAGTGAGCATGAGTGACTGAGCGAAAAGTAGTATATTGTTTCCACGATCCTGAGGGATCAGGGTATTCATGTTCTAAGGTTGCCAGAAACTATTCTCTCCCCGATAAGAGGAGACACTAGTGGCACTGTGAGCTAGCTAATGCAAAAAGGCTAACATTTTCGGTGGGGGTGCTCAGAGTCAGTCTGCCACCAAGCCCACAGTTCATGTTATCCAAACGCGCAGATTCTGTATAGGTTATATATACGAACTACACAACAATGTTGTTGCACCGTGTATGGAGAAATGAGCAACGGGCCCCAAACAGAGCGATTATTTACGATTTCCTTGCTCTGGACCATGGCCTCGTAATTCCTTGGCTGGGGGCAGTTAGGGTCAGGGCATTGGCCCTGTCCAGACTTGATTTGTTTGAAAATCCCACAATTTTATCCTCCTTTAGCAAAAGGTCATTGACAGACATACGTTACTCACTGTACGGAATAGAAAGTTGGGATAAAGTTGTTTTTTTTTTTAAACTTTATTTATTGTTTTTAGCAATATGGCATACAGTAATTAAATAACATTACAGTAGACATTTCGTGCGGTTAGCTATTATACAGTAGTTGGATTCACCAGTGGGAAGAGATGATGTTACTTACAAAGCGTTTATACAAGTGTGACATGTCAACGGGTTATACCTTTTAGTCCCCACTTGGGTGGAACTGCTGTTATATCTCCTCCTTCCTTACATTCATATGCATGCTCCTTCCTTTCGTGGCAGTGGCTGACCTTCTTGGTCTCTCACTATAGTGAATATGTGGATAATTTTACCCCCTTGTTACTAAACGCAGTTTACCCAATGCCCGTGGCCTCTAATGTTGTATTCTCTTCTTTATCTGCATCTTTCCGTATTAGGTACTGTTGATAGGGGCCCCATATATTTTTAGGTCTGCATCGTACTGGAAGTAGGGCGTTATAATTATCTGTTTGTGTGGAGCATTATGCTAAGTCTGTGCCAATCTTGTAGGTTGGGTACTGGGCCCTGCATCCATCGCATGGCGATCCTCCTTTTTGCCAAGAGAATGCCAATTGCTGCCAGCCTCTGGCCTGATTTGGTTATGTCTTTATCATATCCCAGCAGTGCAATCATAGGGGCCTCAGGCAGCTGCTCTCCCAACATATCGCTCAATGCCGCGAATACCTCACCCAAGAATGCTCTCACCCCTGGACATTCCCACGCCAGGTGCATAAACCCGGCATTGCCTACCCCGAAAGTTGGGATAAAGTTGATACTTTTCCATCAGTGGTTTCTTATATCTTGCTGCCCCTGCTGATGGCCCTCAACCACTTCTGTTACTTAATGCTCAGCCTCACCAGAACTTTGTTCTACTGAGGTTTATACCTGTTTCATAAGCTAGTAGCTTTTCCTCATTGTAAAAATTGGTAGCGCATTCTGGCCCCATGCTCCTGTGACCAGGTGTCCGCACAAATCACTTTGCACATAATGGGGCATATTTACAAGCCCTATCGGCACAGGAATGTCACCTTTAAAGATGTTCCTGTAGTGATACGGGCTTCACCTTATTTACAAGGCAGCGTTAAGCCACTTAACATGGCTTAACGCTGCCTTCTAAATAAGGCAATGGGTGTTGCAGTGGGCGTCCACCGCAACACCCATTGATTTTGACTCAGCCCCGTGTTTACAAGGGTGGCGTAAATATAGGGCAGCGCCATAATTAAGACCAAAAAACACCTGGTCTTAACATGGCACAACGAGGAGGAATGCTTTATTTCTCCTCGTTGTTGCTGTTTCTATGTGTGCTGCATTGTGCAGGACACATAAAAACAGCAAAACGCCATGCATGATTGTTTATGTGCAGCAAGGTGTCCCTTCCTGCACATAAACAATCATTTTAAAAATGATGAGTTGCAACTTCTATGTATGCTGCACAAAGCAGTACACATAGAAGTTACGAATAACCATTTATGATTGTCATTCCCACAACACAGGCACCCTTGCACTATGGTGCTGGGTGCATGCATTGGCGCTAGGCAGCTACATGTAGCGCCAGCGCTTGGAGAATCGCAGGGCTGCACCGCATTGTTGTAAATACGGTGCAGCCCTGCGTTTCTAAAGTGACGGAGCACGGCGTTAGCCTTCTTGGCTTAACGCCGCGTTCCGCCACTTTAGTGTCCCTTCCTGCACATAAACAATCATTTAAAAAATGACGAGTTGCAACTTCTATATGTGCTGCTCAAATCAGCACACAATAGAAGTTACAAATCGCCATTTAAGATTGTTTATGTGCAGGAAGGGACACCTTCTTGCACATAAACAATAATTTCCACAATGCAAGCACCCTTGCACTAGGGTGCAAGGGTGCCTGCGTTAGCGCTAGGTAGCTGTAATTAGCGCCAGTCAGTGGGAAATGCAGCGCAGACCACCTATTGTTGTAAATACGGAGCAGCCCTGCGTTCTCAAAGTGGCAAGAAGGCTAATGCCATGCTCCGCCAGTTCCCTTGTAAATTTACCCCAATGTTTCTAAGTAGATTTTATTCTACACCTAGAACTTGCACCATTAAACCTCTTCTTAACAAATTTTCTCTCAGACATTGCAAACAGACACTTCATTTTCTCCAACGCCTAGCAACCGATGAAATTATAGTTACTGTCTATGCTTACCTTAGGCTTGTATAGACAACTAAGTAGACCCTTGAGCCTGATTACATTAATGAATGGGATCACATTGTGGACTCTTTTTACAGGAGGCTCAGAAGTCACATATTTTGAATTAGCCGATAGTTCAACGTACCTCTGGATAAGGAGCACTTGGACTTCAAATCTGAATTTGCACTTTTGAAATGTACTGTTTACTGTCCTGCCAAATTAGATTCCTAGAGCCTGTAAAGTTTTTATTGTCTTTTTTTTAAATAGCACTAACATTGAATATATGCCCTCAAATCTCTGCTATTTATTGCACAGCACGATCAGCACTTTAGTTATTTACTGCTCCTGAGTCAATCCATCTTATAAGCTACCTGTCCTTGTTATGTGGCGATTAGAAGTCGCTTTTAGGTTTGTGTTCTAGGGCCTGGGCTCCACCTAAGGCTCTAGATGTTTGTCGACATTAGTACTTGCTCACACGAGAAACTGGTTATGCACTTTTAATAAGTTCAGTTGATCATTTATAGCACAGAATTTTATATACAGGTGTTCCTTCTTAGCAGGCTCTGTGTTGACTGAAGGTATATTGTGGAGGTGTATTATTCGACCTTTGTTCTAATAGGGGTACATAGCGGACCCTTTTTGAGAGAGGTTTTTGTTCCCCTTTTTTTCTTGCTCGGGTTGTTAGTCTATGCCGTTTTTTCTGTGCAAATGGGTTGTAAATTTGAATTTGTACCTTCTGACCATGCAAATTTGAAATTGCATTTTTTGATTCTGCAATATGCTGATTTTGGGAGTAGTCCTACATTACATTGTATTTGCCTCAATTTTAGCTGCGGTTTTTTTCTTAACTACTATGATATGTTGGCATTGTATTGTATTTTATCGTAAGTTTATGGTCTAATATTTAGACCGAAGAAAGTTTCTTGATTGATTGAGTATTATATCTTTTAATAAACATAACTACTTATACGGCTATGCCCATTCAGTAGATAACAGCATGGCAAGTGATTTGACATCTGTTGGGAGGGATTGACCTTTGAATGAATGACTCTGGAGTCTGGACTCTTTGCGGTGCAACGCTATTGTTTTACCCGCAGTGAGCTCTAATCATGCAAAGGCACTGAAGATATTCTTTTTTACTAGGTCTAAGTGGTGGGGAGGCACCAAAATATATCCCTCTTGGAGATAGTGGCTGCAGTAGTCTCCACATCGCCTACCAGAGACTGACCGAGCCAGTAATGTAATTCTAGTGAAGAGACAGGCCTTTTACCTGTGCTCCTCTGGAGTTATTGCTATCTGGTTTCCGGATCACTGACATAATATCGACATACACAATATCGACCTACCAAAATATCGGGACAAAAATATCGATTACACTAATATCGACATGCTATACTTATTTTAAAAAATACACAAATATCGACTACAAAATATCGTGAAACATTTACATCGATTTCAACATTATCGAAGTCAAAAATATCGTGATAAATGATATCGAACACATTAAAAAAGCATACAAAGTGACAAAAATATCGATAACAACAATACAGACAACAAAATTATCGTTAAAAAAAATATATCGACATGTTAAAATAATTTCTAACTCAATATATACCCCCAAAAATAAAAAATAGCAATAACACACACAACATACATTATAAATCTCCTAACACATATTTAAAAAAAATCAAAACAATGTCATATAAATTTATAAATACACAAATATTATTTACTACTTCAAACATTATATATAAAATAAAATATAATTATTTAACATTTAAAAGATTATAAATAACAAATAATCTACTACACCACTTTAAAAAAAAAAAAAAGTAACTGAAACTTACTTAACGTTTTCCATATATAGAAAACAACTACCAAATTAATTAAAACAAGGAGTAACAACCAATGAAATACACATACAATTGAAATTACCCAATAAGATTGAAACAACAATTAATAAAACACTATATAACCACACGCAAAATCAACATTATTTTACCTTGCAACCAAAAAAGCAATAATAAGGAGAAACTCTGCCGGATTGCTGACACAACATTAAACTGCAGTATAGAAAACTCTGATTACAGCTCCACAAAGTAAGTAAAATAGCATTTTAAAACTACTGCTACTAAAAATGTTCTTAAAACTATTTTGGACGAACAAAATAATATGTCCTTTTAAATTATATCTCCTCTACAGATAATTCTGAACAGAGTCAAAGAACTGCAGAACACTTTGAAAATGCAATTTGCAAATAAGGCAAGTATTACTCTCAGATTAAATAAAACACATTTTTAAAATGCCAAACAGAAGTACTAGCTAACCACAACCCCCCCCCTAAAAATCCTATTAAACAAATTAATTATTATTATAATTCTGAACAGAGTCAAAGAACTGCAGAACACTTTGAAAATTCAATTTGCAAATAAGGCAAGTATTACTCTCAGATTAATTAAAACACATTTTTAAAATGCCAAACAGAAGTACTAGTTAACCACAACCCCCCTCTAAAAATCCTATTAAACAAATTAATTATTATTATCCTTTTTTTCTACAGGAATATCTAAAGAAATACCAAATGCAAACAGCAAAGAAAAAGCATCAGCATTGAAAAAAGTCTTCAAAATTCAAAATTGCAAGTTTACTTTTGACAATGTACATGTTTTAGAAAATAAAACAGAACAGGAATACTTTTATAAATTTTTATATACATTTGTCTTAGCATTTGAAGCATCACCACGACTGAAGGGGCCCAATTTACTACTTCCCAGAAAGGCAAATTGTTATTATGTTATATGGGGTATGTGTACACCCAAGAAAAGCAAACAGGGGACAAAGTTATCTGGAAATGTAGCAAATATTATTCTAACAAATGTTATGGAAGGGCTGCTACAAAGGAAACAACTGTATTATATGTTAGAGAGCATAACCACCCCCCTAACGTAACTGAAATTGAAGTTAGAAATGCTTTAGAAACTATAAAAGAAATTAGCACTGCATCTCAAAAGCCCACAACAGAAATACTTAAACACATGCTCCCCAGAGTCCCAGAGCATGCAACTGGCCAAATGCCCTCAATATCCTCACAAAAAAGAACAATAGCTAGAACTAAAAAAGCTACTGCTACCACCACACCTATCTCCAAAACTTTTGCTGTAGTCGAAATACCACCTGAATTCACAGTTACTCATACTGAAGAACAATTTCTTCTTTATGACAATAAATCAGCTGACAAAAGAATAATAATGTTTGGGACTCCCACAAATTTACTAAAATTACAAAACTGTGAAACATGGATGATGGATGGGACTTTTAAAATATGTCCCAAACCATTTTACCAGTTATATACAATACATGGACTTTATCAACATAGAAACATCCCCCTTCATATATGCTCTATTACCAAACAAGCAAACCACCACCTATGTTGAACTTTTAACCAAAGTAAAACAAGAAAGCAATAACTACTTTCCCCAAAAAATCATCATTGACTTTGAACAGTCAATCATACAAGCCATACTAAAAAACTACCCTCACACAGCAATCCAAGGTTGCTATTATCCCTTTAACCAATGCATTTGGAGGCACCTCCAAAAATCTACACTAAGGGCCCGATTCCGATCTCGCTCGGAAGGCCTCCGAATCGGATTTGGTTTTGCCGGATCCGGTTCATAGCCTTGTTTACGACCGAATCGTACATAGGTCCGAACAACCAAGTACGATGCGAAGATCGCGTAAGCGCTGACTGAATCATTTCCGGACCCGAACCACTCCGTACAACTCATTCGCAGCCGGATCGTACAGCGCAATGGAGCCGAATGCCGACCGAGCGAGTACGATGCACGATTCGGACAGCCGCTTCGCCTCGGTCTCAGTGAGACGAAACGGCTGTCGGGAGCGTACTTTGGGGGGCCATAGCAGGCCCCCCTGCACCAGGGGCCCTCCAAATCTGTCACGGGGTGTGCCCATGGGTCCCCCCGATATAGGCATGCACAGTGTGATGGGCAACATGGGGTGCCTGCCACAGGGTGTACACTTTTCCCCACCCACCCCTTTTCTGCCATGGGAGCCTGTGTACGCGTCTGTACACAGGCTCCCATAGAGTTCAATGGGAGTCCGAGCGAACCGAGTCCGTCAGCATATGGCTGCATCGTACTTGTTCGGTCGGACTCTAGGAGCATGTCTCGCTCGGAAAACCCTCCAGATCTGAGTCGTATGGAGGGCTTTCCTAGCAAAATCGGAATCGGGCCCTAAGTGTAGAATATGCAACAAATAGCATATCAAATTAAAAAACTAATAGCACTAGCATACGTACCAATTACTGACTTAGCCGAGCACTACAATTTATTAATTGAAGGTCCCTACTACCAACAAAATGAGCAAAAACTAAGTCCCCTACTTGACTACTTTGACATACCTGGGTAGGAAGGCTACACAGATCTGGACACAGAAGACAGCCTAAATACCACATTTCATGGTGGAATGTATAGAACAGTGCCCTAAACAAAGAAGCCAAAACTAATAATGCTGTGGAAGGATGGCATAACGCCTTCCAAGCCACAACAGGCAGAACTACACCCACTCTACATAAACTATTACAATCTATCCAAAAAGATCAAAGCTACCAACAACTAAGAATGGAACAGTCTATAACACAACTAGGCCCAAAACTAACAAAGCAAACTAAACAAATGTTTGAGTACTTACAATACAAAGTAAGACTCTACCCAACAACTAAAGGACTAGAGTATCTTGAAACAATAGCTAAAAGCCTACTTTAACCCCTTTGCTTCTAGGCCTTCCCCTCCCTCCCCCCCCCCCCTTGTGCTAAGCCTTTTTTGGCTATTTGGGGTAGTTCGCGCTTAGGCCCCTGTAACCTTTTGACCACATAAGGCATCCACGCCAAATTTGCGTCCTTTTCTTCCAACATCACAGGGATTCTAAAGGTAGCCAGGGTTTGTGGATTCCCCCGGAGGGGACCCAGAAATTAGCCAAAATACAGCTAAATGTTTTTGGGAAAAAGGGCTACAGATGAAAGTGTCTGTTTTTTTCCCTGCAAATGGTATCAACAAAGGGGTTGCGGTGCTGACATCACCATCTTCCCAGCTTTCAGGGACAAGCAGACTTTTGTCAGAAAACCAAAAATTTTTACACAGTTTTGGCATTTTTCTGGGACATAGCCTATTTTTGCTATTTTTTGTGCTTTCAACCTCCTTCCTGTTAATGGTAAAAATTGGTATGAAAACAATGATGGATCCTAGAAAGCTATACATTTATGAAAAGTAGACAACATTTTGAATTCAGCAAGGGGTCATTTGTGTAGATCCTTCAAGGTTTTCATATAGAAGCTAACAGTTGAAAATAGAAAAAATTGAAAATGAGTTAAAAAAACAGCCATTTGTGCCAACGTTTTCACCTGTAACTCCTACTAAGTATGACAGATGTTTGAAAGCAATATACCGTTACATCAGCTGGACCCTTCTGGTTGTAGGGATATATAGGACTTGTAGGTTCAATAAGAACCCGAGGAACCCAGAGCCAATAACTGAGCAGCATCTTGCAATGGTTTTTTATTGTGTACCGGGTATATAGCAATTCATTTGGAAAAATATAAACAGGGAAAAATCGGTATGAAAGTCATCTATGTTTTTCTGAAATGGGAACAAAATATAGAGTTTAGAAACAGTAGCTATTTGCACATCTCCGAAATTGTGGGTACCCATACCAGCATGTGAATTATAGGTCATTTTTCAAAGTGACTTCTTTTTTACACATTGTCTTACATTTGGAAGGCAGAAATGTATTGAAAGTCAATAGGTAATAACAGTTGCTCCACAATTTTCTGTTCCCCTAAGTCTCCCGATACAAATGATAACTCACTTGTGTGGGTAGGTGTAGTGGCCGCGACAGGAAACGGCCCAAAACGCAACGTGGACACACCACATTTTCACAGTGAAAAAGGACCCTTTTTTTGCAAAGTGCCTAGCTGTTGATTTTGAACCCTAGCTCTGCCGGCACCTAGGGAAACCTAGCAAACCTATATATTTTTGAAAACTAGACACCCAGGGATTCTCCAGGATGGGGTGACTTGTCTGGCTTTCACTAGGTTCTGTTACGCAGAATCCCTTACAAACCTCAAACTTTGTAAAAAAAAAACACATTTTCCTCACATTTCTGTGGTGGAAAGTTCTGGAATCTGTGTGGATCCACAAAATTGCACCCACCCCGCATTCCCCAAAGTCTTCCGGGAAAAATGGTACCTCACTTGTGTGGGTAGGCCTAGTGCCCGCGACAGGAAACAGCCCAAAAAGCAACGTGGACACACCATATTTTCACAGTGAAAACTGACCCTTTTTTTGCAAAGTGCCTAGCTGTAGATTTTGAACCCTAGCTCTGCCGGCACCTAGGGAAACCTATCAAACCTATACATTTTTTAAAACTAGACACCCAGGGTAATCCAGGATGGGGTGACTTGACTGGCTCTCACCAGGTTCTGTTACCCAGAATCCCCTGCAAACCTCAAAATTTGTCAAAGAAAACACATTTTCCTCACATTTCTGTGGTGGAAAGTTCTGGAATCTGCGTGAATCCACAACATTTCACCCACTCCGCATTCCCCAAAGTCTTTCGAGAAAAATGGTACCTCACTTGTGTGGGTAGGCCTAGTGCACGCGACAGGAAACAGCCTAAAACGCAATGTGGACACACCATATTTTCACAGTGAAAACTGACCCTTTTTTTGCAAAGTGCCTAGCTGTAGATTATGAACCCTAGCTCTGCCGGCACCTAGGGAAACCTAGCAAACCTATACATTTTTGAAAACTAGACACCCAGAGGAATCCAGGATGGGGTGACTTGTCTGGCTCTCACCAGGTTCTGTTACCCAGAATCCCTTGCAAACCTCAAAATCTGTCAAAAAAACCACAGTTTCCTCACATTTCTGTGGTGGAAAGTTCTGGAATCTGCGTGGATCCACAAAATTCCACCCACCACGCATTCCCCAAAGTCTTCTGAGAAAAATGGTACCTCACTTGAGTGGGTAGGCCTTGTGCACGTGACAGGAAACAGCCCAAAACGCAACGTGGACACCCCACATTTTCACAGTGAAAACTGACCCTTTTTTTGCAAAGTGCCTAGCTGTACATTTTGAACCCTAGCTCTGCCGGCACCTAAGGAAACCTAGCAAACCTATACATTTTTTAAAACTAGACAACCAGAGGAATCTAGGATGGGGTGACTTGTCTGGCTCTCACCAAGTTCTGTTACCCAGAATCCCTTGCAAACGGCAAAATGTGTCCAAAAAAACAAATTTTCCTCACATTTCTGTGGTGGAAAGTTCTGGAACCTGCATGAATCCACAAAATTCTACCCACCCCGCATACCCCAAAGTCTTCTGAGAAAAATGGCACCTCACTTGAGTGGGTAGGCCTAGTGCCCACGACAGGAAACAGCCCAAAACGCAACGTGAACACACCACATTTTCACAGTGAAAACTGACCCGTTTTTTGCAAAGTGCCTAGCTGTAGATTTTGAACCCTAGCTCTGCCGGCACCTAGGGAAACCTAGAAAACCTATACATTTTTGAAAACTAGACACACAAGGGAATCCAGGATGGGGTGACTTGTCTGGCTCTCACCAGGTTCTGTTACCCAGAATCCCTTGCAAACCTCAAACTTTGTAAAAAAAAAACACATTTTCCTCACATTTCTGTGGTGGAAAGTTCTGGAATCTGTGTGGATCCACAAAATTGCACCCACCCCGCATTCCCCAAAGTCTTCCGGGAAAAATGGTACCTCACTTGTGTGGGTAAACCTAGTGCCCGCGACAGGAAACAGCCCAAAAAGCAACGTGGACACACCATATTTTCACAGTGAAAACTGACCCTTTTTTTGCAAAGTGCCTAGCTGTACATTTTGAACACTAGCTCTGCCGGCACCTAAGGAAACCTAGCAAACCTATACATTTTTTAAAACTAGACAACCAGAGGAATCTAGGATGGGGTGACTTGTCTGGCTCTCACCAAGTTCTGTTACCCATAATCCCTTGCAAACGGCAAAATTTGTCCAAAAAAACAAATTTTCCTCACATTTCTGTGGTGGAAAGTTCTGGAACCTGCATGAATCCACAAAATTCTACCCACCCCACATACCCCAAAGTCTTCTGAGAAAAATGGCACCTCACTTGAGTGGGTAGGCCTAGTGCCCACGACAGGAAACAGCCCAAAACGCAACGGGAACACACCACATTTTCACAGTGAAAACTGACCCGTTTTTTGCAAAGTGCCTAGCTGTAGATTTTGAACCCTAGCTCTGCCGGCACCTAGGGAAACCTAGAAAACCTATACATTTTTGAAAACTAGACACACAATGGAATCCAGGATGGGGTGACTTGTCTGGCTCTCACCAGGTTCTGTTACCCAGAATCCCTTGCAAACCTCAAACTTTGTTAAAAAAAAACCACATTTTCCTAACATTTCTGTGGTGGAAAGTTCTGGAATCTGCGTAGATCCTCAAATTTCCTACCACCCAGCGTTCCCCCGGTCTCCCGATAAAAATGGTACCTCACTCATGTGGGTGCCCCAAGTACCCGCGATAGGCAACGGCCCAAAACGTATTGAGGAGACATCAAAATGACCTATCACAAAACAACCTGGTTTTCCAAGGGGGCTCCCCTGGGTTTTTGGCCCTGGCTCGGTGGCCATCTTGGGAAACCTACCAAACTCACTATTTTCTGAAAACTAGACACCAGGGGGAGTCCAGCGAGGTATGACTTGCGATGTTTCCCCCAACGTTTTCCTATCCAGAATCCCCTGCAAACCTCAAATTTAGCTGAAAAAATCACTTTTTTCTAAAATTTCTGTGTGGGAAAGTTCTGGAATCTGCGTGGATCCACAAATTTCCTACCACCCAGCGTTCCCCCAGGTCTCCCGATAAAAATGGTGCCTCACTCGTGCGGGTGGGTCAAGTACCCGCGACAGGCAAGGGCCCAAAATGTATTGGGGTTCTGGGGAGGAAAGCATTGGGGGACCCAAGCAAGCCATACCTCGCTGGACTCCCCCGGGTGTCTAGTTTTCAGAAATGTGTGAGTTTGGTAGGTTTCCCAAGATGGCCGCCGAGCCCGGGGCCAAAAACCCAGGTGACCCTTCTTGGAAAACCAGGTTATTTTGTGATAGGTCATTTTGATCTCTCCTCAATACGTTTTGGGCCCTTGCCTGTTGCGGGTACTTGACCCACCCATGCGAGTGAGGTACCATTTTTATCAGGAGACCTGGGGGAACGCTGGGTGGTAGGACATTTGTGGATCCATGCAGATTCCAGAACTTTCCCACACAGAAATTTGAGAAAAATGTGACTTTTTCAGCTAAATTTGAGGTTTGCAGGGGATTCTGAGTAGGAAAACGTTGGGGGGCCCACGCAAGCCATACCTCGCTGGACTCCCCGGGTGTCTAGTTTTCAGAAATGTGTGGGCTTGGTAGGTTTCCCAAGATGGCCGCCAAGCCCGGGGCCACAAACCCAGGTGACCCCTCTTGCAAAACCAGCTTGTTTTGTGATAGGTAATTTTGATGTCTCCACAATACGTTTTGGGCCCTTGCCTGTCGCGGGTACTTGACCCACTGTTAGAAGGTGGTTCTGACCATCTGAGCCGCCCGGATTTTTCGCTTTTTGAACACCTATTTGTTGAGCTTTTACTGTGGGAGAGCCTCATCAGTTGGGACTCACCCAGAGTGAACTCATGATGAAAGGGACTGCATGTGTATTTTACTGGTGTCCACCTGGTGCGAGTAGGCAGCTGCGCTGCAGCCAGAATAAGGGCCACTGGGCTGGTTACATGCAGGCACGTGTGTACATGCGTGTGCACAAGTATAAGGGCTGCGCAGAAGATATTCCTAGCGTGCGCTACCCAGGAGAGGTTACAAATTGAATGGTGTGGCAGGACTTATGCAGAACTGGGTGGTGACATGGAATAGTCTTTCTACAATGGGAAGAAATATTTGAGGGAAAGTGAGTGTGCTTTACTGTTTTTATTCCATTATTCTCCTATGAGGATGGGAAGCACATGGGCTAGTTTTGCTTTCCTAGGGCCTACAAGTTCCAGACACGCACTAACGTCCACTGTAACTTATGTGAGAAGAAGTATTCTGCAGGGTCCAAAGTCATATTTGTACTGCTTTTGGGTCATCCAGAAATGTCATATTTCTCTCAGTCAGCTCATAACCAGGGCCTGGCTGTGGCTGAACCTGCCAGGCTGAATTAATGACCTTCGTGTCCAAGCTGTAGCCTCAGAGGTCCAGCCCTGCACAACAAGCATTCCAAGGGCGAAGGCCTCCACTCCAAGAAGAGAATATGGGTGGAGCTACAGATTCATCCATCAGCAGCTGTCACCTGGTGCCAGGCACCAGGGTGCGCTGGAGAGAAGGCAGCGAGGGGGGAAGGGGCTCTCAGAGACCATGTGGCATGAGACCCCTGGACAACCCCATTTTGAACAAACCCAGAGGCCTGGGCAGGAAGGAGGGAGCAGGGGCAGAGAAGTGATGTGTCGCTGTGTGATAGGGCAAACAGAGACTTCCTGCCAGCCCCCTCCCCAATTCTTTAAAAGAGTTTGCACAGGAAGAGGAGCTCTCTCTGGGGTGTGGTCTGCTGAGGACGACTGGTGCTGGAGCCTGGCTCCATGGGCAGCTGGAAGGAAGAACCTCCAGACTGGCCCAGGACCCTGACTTGCGCCACAAGGGGAGACCAGGACCAGTGAGCAGAAGCCTGGGCCTCTGTGCAAGGAGAAGAGAGGCCCAGGAGAAGAACCAGGTGAGAGGCTGGCGCAGGGAGTCAGGGAAGACAGCTCCCTGCTGGATCCCCCCTCCATGAGACCAGGAGGTCAAAGGAAAGTGCTCCCAGTGGCTAGGGCTGGCCACCAGGAGCGAGAAGAGGCCAGAATGGAGCCGATCGGTCGCCTGGGGGCCAAGATATGCCCCCCAGAAGGTAGGTGACCTTTGGTCTCTACAGGGACCGACGACGAAGCACGTGGGGCTCCGCCGCCGGTCCAATATGTGCCCCCGGGGTGGGTCAGGTCCTGGGGGCTGCCCCACAAGAAGAGAAAGTTGGGGAGCACCCTCGCGCTCCCCGTGAACTTATCCAAAGGGGGGTGCCAGGAGCCCACCCTGGCCCCCCGAAACCACGGGAGGAGGGGGAGCGCCGTCGCGCTCCCGGTGAAAATTGTCCAGGGGCCCGGGATCCCAACTCCGGGCCCCAAAGCAGCGGGAGAGCCGCTGCTATAATATGCACGGCAAGGAACACAAAGCACCCCATAATGCCTTGCAAGGCATGGGGAAATCTACTGTTTTTGTCGTCTGGTGGCCCCCAGAGGAGGGGCGTCACCCCCATTTGCTGGAAAGGTGCAGGGGGAGCTGCAGGAGCAACGCAGTCTCCCCCAGCACAAAGATGAAAAGTCCCTCCCTGAGTCTCTGGGGACTCCGAAGGAATAACCCCTCAAGGGCTCAGCCAGCAGTCAAAGCATCCTCAGGCTGGAACTTTTGTTCTACAGCTGGGGGTGCCTAAAGGACTGCACCACGACATGAAGGTCTGAGTTGGGGATGTCTGGAGAAGGGCATCCCCTGGAGGTGAAGAGGTGTAATTGCACCAGAAATGCATTTACTAAGGTTATTTCTTTTTAGAGGGACTGGAAGTCACATGTGTTATGTGAAGTACCTGTGTAAGGTGATGTCATAAGCAAAGTGGGGTTATGTTGCCAGACATTCCTGCTAGGGTGTCTGGCTGTAAATGCTTAATCCTGTGATTTTACCTGTGATGCCTTTTAGAGGCTGTGATTGCAATGCATTACAACTGTTATCAGCTATGATAAGTACCTCATTTAAAGTGATGCCCAAACATGTATTCTTGCTACTGCGTTAGGGAGGAACAACCCAGACTGTTAGCTACTAAGATGTAGAGGTGCATACTGTATGGTCAGTATACAATGCTCAGTCAGGGTTATGTGTCCCCAGGGCAGGTGTACCTATTTTTAATGCTTGTTGTTATGATGGGGTGGGTCGCCACTGGGATGGTGCCAGATGGCAAGGCCCTCGCTCCAGGTTGTGTCAACCCACGGCATTAGGGGGCAAGATGATGTGCATACATGGGAGTGGTGGTACTAGACCCCACCCCATCCCGTGGGAGGGGTGGAGACGTTATGCAATGTCACAAAGTAATTCCAACAGCTTATGTATATTTGTAATTTGGTGCATAGTATTGACTAGTGTGTGTGTTTAATAAATGTACTCTTACTTTTATAAAGCAAAGTACAGACTGGACAATCAATTATTGAGTGCTATTTCTGCGCACCTGTAATGGCGATTACTAGCCTACACCACCTCCCTTGAGTAAGCCTTAGACTGCTCTGCAACGCTACCCTCTGAGAGTCAGGCGCTACACTAGGGTGTTTGGTTCCCAGTGAAGGACAAATGTGACATGTTATTTGTGCAGGCCTCACAGATACTGCCTCGTTTTCCAACACCCACCCACAAGAGTGGAAACCTGGGGGAACGCTGGGTGGTAAGAAATTTGTGGATCCATGCAGATTCCAGAACTTTCCCACACAGACATTTGAGAAAAATTTGATTTTTTCAGCTAAATTTGAGGTTTGAGGGGATTCTAGGTAGGAAAACGTTGGGGGGTCCATGCAAGCCATACCTCGCTGGACTCCCCCGGGTATCTAGTTTTCAGAAATGTGTGGGTTTGGTAGTTTCCCAAGATGGCCGCCGAGCCCGGGGCCAAAAACCCAGGTGACCCCCCTTGCAAAACCAGGTTGTTTTGTGATAGGTAATTTTGATGTCTCCTCAATATGTTTCCGGTCCTTGCCTGTCGCGGGTACTTGACCCACCCACGCGAGTGAGGTACCATTTCTATCGGGAGACCTGGGGGAATGCTGGATGGTAGGAAATTTGTGGATCCATGCAGATTCCTGAACTTTCCCACACAGAAATTTGAGAAAAATGTTATTTTTTTCAGCTAAATTTGAAATTTGCAGGGGATTCTGGGTAGACAAACTTTGGGGGGTTCACGCAAGCCATACCTCGCTGGACTCCCCCGGGTGTCTACTTTTCAGGAATGTGTGGGGTTGGTAGGTTTCCCAAGATGGCCGCCGAGCCTGGGGCCAAAAACTCATGGGACCCCCCTTGCAAGACCAGGTTGTTTTTGTGATAGGTAATTTTGATGTCTCCTCAATACGTGTTGGGCCCTTGCCTGTTGCTGGCACTAGGCCTACCATTACAAGTGAGCTACCATTTTTCTCAGAAGACTTTGGGAAATGCGGAGTGGGTGGAATTTTGTGGATCCACGCAGATTCCAGAACTTTCCACCACAGAAATGTGAGGAAAATGCGTTTTTATTTTTACAAAGTTTGAGGTTTGCAAGGGATTCTGGGTAACAGAGCCTGGTGAGAGCCAGACAAGTCACCCCATACTGGATTACCCTGGGTGTCTAGTTTTCAAAAATGTATAGGTTTGCTAGGTTTCCCTATGTGCCGGCTGCGCTAGGGCCCAAAATCCACAGGTAGGCACATTGCTAAAAACAAGGCTGTGCCTAGTGGGCTTTCTGCGGCCCCTGATCTGCCCCCCAGGGGGTGTCAGAGAGCACACTAGGCGCCAGCGATTATGCTGGCTTTTTTTATGCGTGAGGGTGGGGGCTGCCCAGAGTGGGCATACCAATGCCCCCACCCCCAAACTAATAGCCACAGGTGAAGCGGTGTGCTCCCACCCCTGTTTAATAGCCACAGTCTTTATGCCCCCCTTGGGGGCATATCGGGGCAAACCCCCCCCAATTTCCCCCCCAGGGCTACTGCCCCAATCTGTCTCCTGGGAGGGCAGAAAGACTGTGGCATTTTTTGGGGCATGGTAGGGACTTTGGCATGCCCATTCTGGGCAGCCCACACCCCTGAATTAAAAAAAAAATATTCCCTGATGCCTATTGGTCTTTCTGCCCCCCCCGGGAGGCAGATAAGGGGCTTTTGCCCCTATCTGCCTCCGGGGTGGGGGGCAGAAAGACTGTGGCCATTTTTTTGGGGGTGGGGGCACTGGCATACCCAATCTGGGCAGCCCCCACCCCTACGTATATTAAAAAAAAATCCCTGTTGCCTTGTGGGCTTTCTGGCCCCCCGGGGGGGCAGATCAGGGGCTACTGCCCCCATCTGCCTCCTGGGGGGGGCAGAAAGACTGTGGCATTTTTTGTTGGCGGGGGTGGGGCATTGGCATGCCCATTCTGGGCAGCCCTCACCCCGAACTTTGGAGAAAAAAAATCCCTGGTGCCTAGTGGGCTTTCTGCCCCCCGGCGGGGAGATAAGGGGCTATTGCCCCATCTGCCTCCCAGGGGGGGGCAGAAAAACTGTACCATTTTTTTTGGGTGGGGGCATTGGTATGCCCATTCTGGGCAGCCCCCACCCCTACGTGCAAAAAAAACCTGGTGCCTAGTGGGCTTTCTGCCCCTCCCCGGGGGGCAGATCAGGGGCTATTGCCCCCATCTGCCTCCTGGGAGGGGCAGAAAGTCTTTTGCCTTCTTTGGGGGGATAGGGTGGGGGCATTGGGATGCCCATTCTGGGCAGCCCCCACCCCTGGCCTGTAGAAAAATAATCCGTGGTCTAGGGTACTTTCTGCCCCCAGGGGGCAGATTGGGGGCTACTGCCCCCATCTGCTCCCCAGTGGGGGCATAAAGACTGTTTGTGCCCAAAATGTATTGGGGGAGCAAAGGCCCTTGCCCAAGGGTCTGCTCCCCCCTCCCTGGTGCTAGTGGGTGGATCCCTGCTTGGGGATCGCCCTCCTGGGGTGATCCCCAAGCAGGGATCCACTAGGCAAAGGTACCATTGGAAAGGGGAGATTCTCCCCTTTCCAACGATACCTCTCCCATCTGTTTCGGTGCTCGGGGGCTGAGATAGCCCCACAAGCACTGAAACTGTAAAACTGAAACTAAGTTTCAGTTTTGTTTTCATTGCAATGACGATAGCGCGCCATGCGCGTGATCGTCATTGTAAGGAAATCCAAAAATAGGCCTGGGGAGGTTGGGGAAGCTCTTCCCCACCTCCCCAGGCAAAGAAAAAAAAAATGGTAAATCCCTCTGCTGTCTGCAGCAGAGGGATTTTCTGAGCATGTGCTCATGACGGAATGGTTCCATCATGAGCACAGGAGCACTGGTGCTCATGACGGAACCATTCCGTGCTGTCAGCAGCACCCGCCGCAATGTTAAAATGCAAGATGCGACCGCCATGGTGGCAGTCGCATCCTAATTTGGTGTGCGGAACCGCCGCATGCATTGCGGACTGTCCCGTTCACCACCACGATGGCGGACGGACTCCAGTCCGTCCGCCATCGTAATCGGCCCCTAAGTCAGGGAAGGTGCTGGATACCAAACATATATAATTTACTATTCCCACTCCAATTTATATTAAGTCAGGGAAGATGCTCAACACTAAACATATCTAATTTACTATTCCCACTCCAAACTGAATTAAGTCAGGGAAGGTGCTGGACACTAAACGTATATAATTTACTATTCCCATTCCAAACTACATTAAGTCAGGGAAGGTGCTGGACACTAAACGTATATAATTTACTATTCCCATTCCAAACTACATTAAGTCAGGGAAGGTGCTGGACACTAAACACATATAACTTACTATTCCCACTCCAAACTACATTAAGTCAGGGAAGGTGCTGGACACTAAACATATATAATTTACTATTCCCACTCCAATTTATATTAAGTCAGAGAAGGCACTGGACACTAAACATATATAATTTACTATTCCCACTCAAATGTATTTAAATCAGGGAAGGTGCTGCACACTAAACATATATAATTTACTATTCCCACTACAATTTATATGAAGTCCGGGAATGTGCTGCACACTAAACCTATATAATTTACTATTCCCACTACAATTTATATGAAGTCCGGGAATGTGCTGGACACTAAACATATATAATTTACTATTCCCACTCCAATTTATATAAAATCTGGGAATGCGCTTACACTAAACATATATAATTTACTATTCCCACTCCACTTTATATTAAGTCAGAGAAGGCGCTGGACACTAAGCATATATAATTTACTATTCCCACTCCAAACTACAGTAAGTCAGGGAAGGTGCTGGATAGCAAACATATATAATTTACTATTCCCCCTCCAATTTATATAAAGTCAGGGAAAATGCTGGACACTGAACATATATAACTTACTATTACCACTGCAAACTACATTAAGTCAGGGAAGGTGCTGGACACTAAACATATATAATTTACTATTCCCACTCCAATTTATATTAAGTCAGAGAAGGCACTGGACACTAAGCATATATAATTTACTATTCCCACTCCAAACTACATTAAGGGGCCAATTACGATGGCAGACGGAAAAGCACTCCGACCGCCGTGGTTGCGGCAAAACAACGTCCGCATGTAAGGCGGCAAAACCGCCGGTCTCATTACGATGCAATGATTGGAAAATCCGACCGCGGCGGTCGGATTCTACAAAACTCCGCAGGCAACGTCCGGAAAACCAGAAAATCCGACTGCGGCGGACGGTAATGCTGCGGAAAGAATCAAAAACGCCGATCCACTAGCGGAATGACCGCAAGTGAAATTACGATAAAATGGCGGAGCAAGCGGAACGATCAGTCGTTTCCGACTGCCGCAGTCGCGCGAAAAGATGAATGGCAGAGCTGGCGGAACGATCATTGCGTTCATACAGCTGCGGTCGTGCGGAAAGAGGAATGGTGGTCGAATGCAACCACACAACAAGGCTACCAAGTGTGGCTGATTGTTTTCTGCTGCTTTAAAAAATATGTGGCACACCCCAATGACACATCCCCGTGGCAAAAAAATACAAATCCCAGGTCAATCCAGATAACACACCTGACTTGAATACTCCATTTGGACACATCCACATAGCTGAGTATAAAACCAACCCCATCCCTGGCCAGCATCATTTGCACAACTCCAGAAGTGAAGGGCCAAACACCACAGCAGAAAGGAGAGGCAAATCATCACACATCACACCATCACAACCACCCACACCAACAATACCAACACACACCTCACACATCTCCACTACCACCTTCCCACCTGCACTTGTCACCCATTTGCACATCACACACCATGGCACAGAAAAAAATGCCAAAATTCACAGACAATGAGTTGTCAGTCATGGTAGATGAGATAATCAGAGTAGAACCACATTTGTTTGGAAGCATGGTCCAACAGACACCACTAGTCAGAAAAAATCAAATGTGGGAAAGGATAGTCAACAAAGTCAATGCAGTAGGGACCACCCTGCGCACACTGCATGACATCAAGAGGAGGTGGCATGACCTCAAGACCAGGGTGAAAGAGTGTGCCAACAAGAACCATGAGCTGGCTCAGAGGACTGGCGGTGGCCCTCCCATTCCACCACTAACATTCACCGAATTGGAGGAGAAGGTGCTTGCCATACTGCATCTAGAGAGTCTCACAGGAATACCCGGGGGAGTGGAGGCTGGTAAATACCAACAAATGTATCCCATTACACTGCCATGTACTGTCTTGCACAACTAGAAAGCTACACTTCCCAGACCAAAATGCACTTACGTACAACACACTCTTCCCAACACATTTCTCACATATCCACCATTTCCATCCTCTGAACCACCTCAAAGGTAGCTAGTAATATTTCCATGGGTGTATGTGTACAGGTAGCCAGCACTACAACTCGCACAAGGCACCCTTGTCCCACAGCTGAGCAAGATGGAGCACTCTCCCCACCCAGAACCGTGTGGCAGCCATTTCATTGCTCTCCTCAACCTTACAGGCAGGTAGCCTTCTCATGCTCTCTTGTCTCACCCCTGAGCAGGATGGAACACTCCCCCCACCCAGAACCATGTGGCAGCCATTTCATTGCTCTCCTCAAATGTACAGGTAGGTAGCCTTCTCATGCTCTCTTGTCTCACCCCTGAGCAGGATGGAGCACTCCACCTACCCAGAACCATGTGGCAGCAATTTCATTGCTCTCCTCAACCTTACAGGCAGGTAGCCTTCTCATGCTCTCTTGTCTCACCCCTGAGCAGGATGGAACACTCCCCCCACCCAGAACCATGTGGCAGCCATTTCATTGCTCTCCTCAAACTTACAGGTAGGTAGCCTTCTCATGCTCTCTTGTCTCACCCCTGAGCAGGATGGAGCACTCCCCCCACCCAGAACCATCTGGCAGCCATTTCCCTCCACTGGGTTACCTAACAGGTAGGTAGTCAGTGCATGCACCCTGTCATCCTTCTCAAAATGCATGGAGCCATATGACCACAACATCCCTCACATGTCAGCCAACTCTGTATAGATCCAAATGTTACATCCAGTGTGCAGACAGCTAAGCGCATGTAACTGTCACAGAAATTACACTTTGACTCACCAAGTCACATGTGAAGCAAATGCAGGGCCCAATCATGCACAGCACAGAATGCAATGTGTAAGTGCCATGGTGTCAGAGCATGAAGGCCCATATGAACACATGCACAGTCAATCTGTCAAAAAAACAACAGTACATGATATGAAAGAACATTTAAAATAATCAAATGTCTAGTTTTTGCATAGCTGAAACAGATTCTATGAAGAGTAAACAAAAACCACGCATTAACAAAAGTTGATGTGCACCAAGTTGGTAGATGATGACATGTCCTTGTAAACACACTATCTGTATGTGTCCCATGGTTGCAATTTACATGTCACACTAATGACAAGTAGTGTATGTACCGCATCATTATGTCATGATGCTGATAATCTTTTACCAATAACAAGTGATTGCAATGTAAACTGTTTGGCATATCAAATGAAACATCCAAAAGTCTGACACCAAGCCTGTGGAGTGCACTTAACTGACAATATAACCTATGTTCAACAGGAGATCCACAAGCAACTGCTGCTGAAAACACCAACAACCGGCAGAGCCAGTCTCCCCCCCCGGAACGTGAACTCTCTGATGCTGATTCTCTATGTTTCTCGGATGAGGAGCAACAAACTGGCCACTCAGGACTGCCAGGGCACACTCCGTCTCAGGGCCTCATTGTCCCCACCACCACCACCACAGCGACCACAGCGACAACCACAGCGCTGACCCCTGCTACAACGACCTGTGCGGCAGCCACCTCCACCACTGCTGCGTGCAACTGGGGGACAATCACAGGAGGACACTGAGACAGAAGCCCTGGCCATCGTTGCAAGAGTCCTTGGTGCATACCAACAGAACCAGGGACAGATGGGCCAGGTTGTTGAAGAAGTGCGTGAGCTCCGCCTGCTGCTGAGGTCAATGGACACACGTATGGGCCAACTTGTGGATCTCATGGGCCAGCTTGTGGGTGTTCTGAGGGACAGACATGCTGCTCAAATGATGGCTCAACCCCCCTCCAGTGGCCTGCCTGCTGATACTCCCACCACCTCAGCCGCGGCCACAGAGAGGGGTGAGCTGCAAGACAATGACTCCTCAGACACCGCTGAGCCTGCAGCAGAGGCCCCCCCTGCCAAACGCAAGAGGGGACATCTGAGAAACACCACGGGAGGATCACGTGGCAAAGCACCAACCAAAGCCAAGTCGCTGAGCCAGCCATGATGGCACTTGTGTTGCCCTGGACATTGACTTTGTTGATTATCCTATCCCACATTGCCATGTTGATGGCAGGAGTTTGTTGGACTGTGTGATTACATCAATGTGGTGACTACACTATTTGTTTCATTTACCATCACTGACAACTCATACACCCACTTTGCACAAATCTCATAACAACCACTTTAAATTTTAATAAAACCGATTTGAAAATAAACACTCTCTACACACCTATGCCTTTGTGTCAGTTCCATGTTTATCACAGTATGTACAATGTCAACTCAGATACCAAAGTACCACAAGCTCTGATTGTGACGAGGCATTGATGGGGTGAAAGAACCTAGAAAGACACAAGAGAATGACATTTAGTTGTCAGGTGATGCCATTACAGCAGCAACAGACCACTAGTCAACACTGTACAAAGGCCATCACACATAACAATGACCAACACCATCAAACTAGACATGAGGTATGTGGAAAACAATACACTGTGCCACACACATCAGCCATTAGCAGTGAGCCAACAACAGCCAGCAGCCAAAAACCTCATCTATGCCTTGCCACTACCATCACAGCCAACAGACAATGTCACTGTTGTATAATGTTACTTACACTCGGGAAGTAGTTGTCGATGAGCTGTTGACGCAGGTCAACATGTTCCTCCTCTCCACTATCATCGTCACTGGGCATGTGTGGATTTGCAGTGGGGGCCATCTGCTGCTCATCATTGTCCAGGAGCAGGGGGATCTCTTTGCGCAAGGCCAGGTTGTGGAGCATGCAGCATGCAACTATGATCTGACACACCTTTTGGGGAGAGTAGAGTAGTGCACCACCGCTCTTGTCCAGACACCGAAATCTAGACTTCAGAAGCCCAAAAGCACGCTCCACTACGTGACGTGTCCTCCCATGTGCATAATTGTAGCGGACTTCCCCGGGGTCCTTGGATTCCTCAGTGGGCTCAGCAACCAAGGACGGTTGGGATACGCAGAGTCACCTAGGTGTGAGATACACAGACCAATTTAGTAATATAAACAGTTGACCAGAACAGCATGTCACACATACGGCACACTACTTGACTCAGCATACTCACCGACAAGCCACGCATGCTCCGGATGCAGATTTTCCATCAATTGTGGGATGATGCTGTTACACAGTATGTAGGAGTCATGTGCAGATCCTGGATATTTGGCACATACATGGGAGATAATCACATCCGCTTGGCATACCACTTGCACATTAATGGAATGGAAATGCTTCCTGTTACGGTATATGTGCTCACGTGCCTGTGGTGGAACTAGGCCAACGTGTGTGCAGTCAATGGCTCCAACAACATTAGATATGTGTCCAAGGTCATAAAAATCACCCTTTACATCTGCCAATTCATGTCTCCTTGGAAAGTGGATGTAGCGGTCCTTGTATGTCAACATTGCGGAGAGGACATCACGCAGCACCATGCTGAACACAGCTTGAGACATTCCACCAGCGATGGCCACCGTGTACTGAAACAAACCAGTGGCAAAAATATGCAGGGCAGCCATCACCTTAACTGTTGGTGTCAAAGCTGTCGGATAGGTTCTGTGAGGCCTCAGATGGGGCTCCAACTGAGCACATAGCTCTTGAAGGGTAAGGCGATTCAGATGGAATTTTCTTATGATGTCCTCATCCTCCATGTTCGCCAGCACTGGGAAAGGCCGATGAACATTTGGTCGTCTCCTACATATAATGAAAGAGGACACATGTACATTGAATTCACTGATGAGATGTGGCAAACATCTTACATAATCACTAACCCAGCACCAACATTGACAGGACTGTAACAACAACTTAATGCACAAGTCACATGCACAGACACCTTGATCTCACGTAGTCATTCATGTGGTCAGGATGTACATACTAACTACTTCCAAATCGGAATCAGACTATGTGAATGGTAAATGGTACACTCCTACATCTTGTGTCACCAGCCCTGGGTGTACCTGACACAGCACATGTGGCAGACAGCAACACTGCTGACTTCTACGTAGCTCCTGTACCTGCAACACCTTCTTGCTGTAGTCTCACTAAGCACAGCATTTTTACACAATGAGCACAGTGTGTGTAAGCTGGTCAATTATCAAGATAAATACACCTCTGTACACAGTGATATAGGCACATTATGTGGTCAGTCCATCATTACTGTGGGTTGAGTAGCCATTTAACACATTGACATGTTCACAAGTATGAGACTCCATTACACATCAAATCTGTGTACATGCACACAAATATCATACTTGACATGTGAGGAAGTACATGCCAATGCATGTACTCATGTGTACTGACATCACATGTGTGGGCATCATTGAGTTAAATGTCACACTTTCCTTTCACTTTCCAACCAGGTGCAACAATATAGTGTGAATGTATAGTGATCAGTGATGAAAATTGCCAAGTGGCAATTCAATAGCACAATGTGTCCATAGGTGTGGTAGGCGTGCTCCGCCACTGCGGTCACGGCCATTGGACACAATTGAAAGATGCTGGATTGCGGTAGAGACCACCTAGCCCCCGCGGTGTGACACCGCCAATGACAATGCCATGGCAGCCAATGGGAACCGCCATCGCGGTAGCGCAATACAGTTTTGAAACTCGCGGTAGGCGTGCTCCACCACTGCGGTCACGGCCATTGGACACAATTGAAAGGTGCTGGATTGTGATAGAGACCACCTGGCCCCCGCGGTGTAACACTGCCAATGACAATGCTACGGCAGCCAATGGGAACCGCCATTGCGGTAGCGCAATACAGTTTTGAAACTCGCGGTAGGCGTGCTCCGCCACTGCGGTCAAGGCCATTGGACACAATTGAAAGATGCTGGGTTGTGGTAGAGACCACCAGGCCCCCGCGGTGTGACACCGCCAATGACAATGCCATGGCAGCCAATGGGAACCGCCATCGCGGTAGCGCAATACAGTTTTGAAACTCGCAGTAGGTGTGCACCGCCACTGCGGTCATGGTCATTGGATATAATTGTAAGATGCAAACCAGGCAGACCAATTGCATCAGCAGAGTACCACTGACACAACCCTAGGGGCCTATAAATGTCTGTGAGAGAGCCACACATGTCACTTGCATTCAGACACTGCTGCCTGCCATTCATCACCACTAACTGCTGCTGTACATGTACTCTGGACCCAGTGATGGCTCGAACAGAGAACATCAGGGCCTGTCCCTTCACCACAGAGGAGCTGGAGGTCCTGGTGGACGAGGTCTTGCCCAGTATGGGAGACTATATGGTGTTCCAGAGGTACTGGTAAGTGTCTGAGTAAATGTTTGAGAGTGCTCAGAATGCTCACATGATGTTACTGTACAGTAGTATGTGCCTGTGAGTGCAAGCCAATGTTCATGCATCAATATTTTGCCAACAGCATGGTCCATACATGACCTAGTACTTAATGCACTTGAGTATGTGGGGATGATGGCAACATAGACACTTGTGCAGCTCTTTTTAAGCCAAAAAAAACACATGTTGTTCTGAGACTGGGTAATGTAAATGTGTGAGACACTGCCTAGCATGCTGACTTCATGTCAATGGGGTGTGTACACTTATTTCCACAGATCCCTGACTGCATTTAAGGATGGGAATGACAAACTGTGTTTTAGCAGTTATACAGTTACACTGTTGGTTTGAGACACTCGAACTATGAACACACATTCCCTGTGCTATGTGATGTCATAGTCCATTAAGTGTTCATATGCCCATTTGTGACATTTCAAATGTAGATTGGCCCGAGGGTACTGGATAATGTGTGTACAGCTTTCAAATTGACACTCTGGAGATATGTTCATTCTGCACAGGAGTACAATGCCTGAGTCTATCACTCTTGATGGTAAATCACCTATGACACATCAGCTAAATGTGAGGTTGACATGTCATCCTACTATTGTTTCCATGATGTGTTGAGTCTCACATGTGTATGCACTGTTTCTCCATTCACATTGTACATGCATGTGATTTATGTGATGGACCACGTTTATCCTAAGTGTAAGGCCCTCTGGCCTGCACAGTAACTGCCCGATGTTACAAGGAAACATCACTAAAATGACTGAGTAAAACATATGTGTTGTCCACCACCCTATTTTCCATGAGCTATCATAGGCCTGAGGAGTTCACAAGACAGGCCTCCACCTTGTGAGAAGAGTGTGAGAATGTAAGATCAGGGACCTAAATGTGACCACCATGACACATGTAGCTATGCAATGGTCAAGGACATTAAGGGGTGTGTAGTGTAGGACACAGTGAGTCTGACCACTACACATCATTTCCAGTGTATTGTATGTCATGCTTACTCACATAGTGCATCACAGCTGAGGCCCATTATTACTTTTGTTTCTGTGCTGGCACTCTGCATGTGTATGAGATGGGCATGTAGTGTGTCCATCATCATAGATGTATACATAGCTATGATATGGGTTGATCCAAGTGTACTATGTGACATGCTGAATGGGCTCTGCTCTCCATTGATGTATTAGTGTGCTATGTATTTTCATGCTCCTGTACTGACACAGTGGTACGCAACACAGTGTCACAGAAACTTCCTCTTCTTGTCTCCCATGCCTGCAGCTTAAAGTACATCAGCGTAAGGCCATATGGAGGGCCATTGCCCGCAAGGTGCGGTCTCTGGGTGTCTCAAACCGACGTCATACACACTGCCACAAGAGGTGGGATGACATCTGCCGCCTGAGCAAAAACGTCGCAGAGATGACGCTGGGGGTGCTCCCTCGAAGTGGCAGGTTGGCGCGCAGCACCATGACACCACTAATGGCCCGCATCTTGGCAGTGACACAGCCAGAGCTGGATGGATGCTTGAGGTCCCATCGGCAGCAAGTTTGGGGTGAGTATTGTGCAAAGTGCGACTTTGCGTATGAGTGACTGCATGAATCCCAGCCCTGAGCAAGTGTGGAACTCTGTGATGTCTCTAGTGTGATGCAATGGCTTCTAAGTGGCCTCAGTGTTGAGTGCAGCGGTTCTGCATTCGTACCACATTTTGTTTCTCATGTGTTAAAACCCATGAACCTTGTCATATTAAATCATCTTGCCATGTTTTCATGTCACATTGTATGAATGTTGTCTGAACTGAGACCTTCATACACAGGATAATTCATTGTGTGAAGTGTGTAGCCCAGTACACTTGTCAGGCTTGTGTGTGCTGTGTGGCTAGCACAATAGTGTGCTCATGTGATGATGTGTTAGTGGCTAGAGACAGGCACAGATGTGGACTCAGTGAGCAGTGAGTTGGGAAAGGTCACACCTGTCCCATGGGTCCTTTTTTCACAATGATAGAGAAGACAGCACCATTGCAAAATATATTAGCATGATAACAGCAGCATGGCATAACATGCTGTATTTCCTACCATGGTGACAGCAAGTGCACACAGGTGCTGATGGGGTAGATGGTGATGATTGCAGTGATACATTGGCTGATTTGCATTTGCCATTTGTGCACATGGCAACTTTACTGGGATGGTTAGACTCTGTGATTTAAATGCAATGTAGCTGAAGCTGGCTATTGCGAAATTGTTTTGGCACTATGGCTTAACATGGTTGGATGTGATCTGTGTGTATGGCAAATTGTGATGTGACTGAGGTGTTGTACAGTAATTTGTAAAATGATAATGAACAAAGGTTACTCAGAGTGTCAGTCCTCAGTATGTGTGCATTGTGGAGGGGTGTCCATGTGCATCAGTGCATGGTGAAGTTGTGGCTAAAGCTTTTAATCAGTGAGTGACTTTTTGGCACATTGATGTGTCCTCAGTTTCATCAGTCAGCACAACGTAGGGATGTCATATGCCAGACCCTAGGTATTCTCACACATTAGCTGTCCTAATGGAGTGCACCAACTTCCTCATCAACAGAAGGCACTATCCTGCCTTGGATCTATGAGGGCCTGTCAGGCACTTGTGGAGATGTTGGTCTGTGACATAGCACAACCTATGAAGGCCTTGCATTTTTGTTCCCATTCTCATACTATTGTGCATTTTGTTTGTGACTACATTGTTACATGGGGCTCATTATCACTTCATTAACAAAAAAGATGTGGCCTTGTGACATATGCTGCAGGGTGAGTGTCAGAGACATCAACTGGCAGTGCAAAGCAGTGAGCATCATGTTAGTGTGCATTTAGAAATGTGTGCTGTGCACATCAAATGAATTGTAACATCTACACAGCTGACACCAATGGACAACTGGAGTTGTGCTTCAAAGCCCAACATGGTGGATTTCAGGAGGTGATTGCCCTTGCAAAAGGACATATTTGACTTGGTATCTGTGGTGTTCCATGAAATATACTCCATATGTGACAGAGACAACATGTTTTGATGTATAGCTATCTTACCTACAGGCACGTAGGTGTGCCTACAGACAATTGTATGTGTGGTTACAGGGAGGCACAGGCTCAGCTATTTGGCTGTGTCTACGCAACATGGAGCATGACTATCAACTATGCATGTTTCCATGCATCAGCTGATGATTGCATAAATGTAACTATCAAAAAAGGCTTGGGTCCTGTCACTACCTGGCCTGGACCACTATACTATCAGAAACAAACATATGACCAGATAGGATACTCAACAATTACTGTACTGTACCTAAACAGTTAATTTTAAGTACATGTGATTTATTTCACATTCATTTCGATTTTTTTTTTTTTTTCCCACAAATATTTTGAAGAAACATTACATGATGTCATACATAAACACACCAATTTTTTCAGTGTAACACACATTTGACAATATTCAACATGAAAAAATAAATAAAACAAACATCAATTTGACGATATGTACAACATAAACACCATAACTTTGTCCTCCTAAGAGTCGGAGGGCACCAGTCCATGTATAGAACAAAAAACACAAGCGGACTCTACACAATTCAAAAACGTCCTGCCTGTATACAAAGCTGAAGAAAGCGAATTAATCTGCAAACTGGTTGACTTCAGCCGCAATGCCAACGCGCCACCGGCCGGAATCTCCACAACCGGCTGGAATCTCCACCTCCGGGCCGGAATCTCCACCTCCGGGCCGGAATCTCCACCACCGGGCCGGACTCTCCGGCCCGAGTGCGGACATAAAGTTAGTATGAGTAAGTGCATTCTGTGAATACCAAAATGAGTAAGTGCATTCTGTGAATACCAAAATGAGTAAGTGTATTCTGTGAATACCAAAAAGTACTAACTTTACGTTTTTGACGTAAGTTATTTCTGTGAATCAGGCCCGTTGTCGCTGTCAGTTGTGACTATGCAGAGTGGTTCACTGCAATGTCTATGTTGTGATTTGTTGATCAGCCATGGCTCTTGCTTACGTTTGTGCTCACTGTGCTGACCTGCTCAGGCAAACTGACATTATAAGTGATGTTTCTCATACATTGGTGTCACTTTACATCATTTGTTGGACAGGTATGTGGTATTGCGAGTCAGACCATCCCCAATGGGGGCTTTTGATGGCTACACATTGTGAGTTACTCCTCTATGTGTTTTTGCTCTGTACACTCCTCACCTGTCCAATACTGATGTACACACCACTTCAGTCTAATGTCTTCCACCCCATGCCTTGCCAGTGTGTGACCCCCACCACCACTTCATAGTGTGACACTATACTGTGGGTGGATGATCTGTGTCGAGGACCAATGTTCCTCTCAGGACTGTTTCACAATTTGTTATGTGCTATTTCCTTCTACTTGATTGCAGTCATGGTTGCTCATGTACAGTGCAGATGTTTGTCCAGCACAGTCCTCTAGTCATGTTCCATGCATCTGTGTTTTCCAGAGTTGTGCAGCAGTGGGTGATAGCTAAGTGTATGTGTGTTTGCTGAGGTACTGCTACCCATCCTGAGTGTGATGTGATCTGTGCCTTGTGATGATTTGTGGTATTGAAGTTCATGGTGGAGCACTCAGATATGTGTGATACTGGTTTTGTTAGTGTTCACACACTGCTTACTGTACATGCACTGCTGTGAGTGTATGTTGCCTTGTCCTTGCCTGGTGCGAGTCCCCCTGATGTCCAGCTGAGTTTGCTATGTGATGATTTTGTATGTGCATATGTTGTGTACTTGTTGATGGATGCAGTCTTTGGCCTGTGTTGGCTCTTTCCACTGAAAGGTCAATGTGTGTGTAATGTTATATTTGCATGACATTGTGTGTGAGGAGTTTGTGTATTGGAATACATTCAGATGTGTGTAGCATTTGTTGTGTGCATTTCTTGTGTCACTGTCACATGCAGCAATGTGGGGTCTTGTTCATTGGCTTGTTTTGAGTGCACAATTGTGCTATGGCCTCCTATATTTGAGCAGTCACTTGTCAGGAGTGTGCATGTGCATGCTTGTGCTACACATTGACACCATGCTCACTTGGTAACTGGTGGAGTGTATATGTCTGTGTTTGCAGCTTTGTCCTATTGCACACAGTTGGTGTTCATGATTGGCATTTGATCATGTATTTTTTGATTGGGTTGGGTGATGGTGTCTGTGCAATTGGCCAGAGTAAAATCGTTATCTATTCCTGTGCTGTCTAGGGTCACATTGCCTATCCACTGTTTGCCTACACATGGGTGAGCTTGTTGGACTTCTTTGGATGCTGTTTGTGAGACATGTGTTTGGCAAATGGTTTTTGAACAGCTTTGGTTCATACATCCCTGAGTGGGATTCTGACATTTATAGATACACACCAGGGTGTGGCATTGGTTCTCAGGAAACTCACAGGACATTATTTGCACCTTTATCTGTGTTTCACACAGGTGTGGAGTAGTGAAGGTGTGAGATGAGTAGATGAGGGGTATGTGTGAAGGTCATACTTGGGTTTGACAGTCAGGGAGTGTGACAATGAGCCATGAGTGTTGTGCTGGTGGCATGCACATGTCAAGGGAGTTGACACAGATGTGGGGCTGGTCACTGTATGGCTTATGACAGTTCCTATCATTCCTGGGCCAATGCATAGCTTGCATTGCTGTAGAACAGGGATATTGCACAGATGTTACGTTAGTTCAATTTCATTCAATGTGCCACCCATGTCTGATTTGATGGCCTAGGTGTAGTGTGATATGTTGCACCTCTTGCATGTCATGTACAAATGCTATCTGAGATATCTCCATGTTTTTCATGCACTGTGCTCTCCACTTTAGGCTAGTTTAGTTATTGTCATACATTGCTGCTGACTCATGGTATGTGTATGAGGCTAAGTTTCAGTGTGTGAGCTGTCTGAAGGACTTGACATGCAGTGTGAACAGTTCCATGGTTGTTAATCTGCACAGTGACTCTTCATTTCTTAAATTACTCACTTTGATTCACATGAGTGTAAGGCAGGTGTGAGTAGGAGGAGGGTTGTCCTGAGTCTCAGGTCAGAGTTTCCTGCTGTCAAGATGGAGTCTTCCTGACACTTTGGCATTCATCCACTACTTTGTAGTTGGTGCTCCCTTTGTTGAGATGTAGTCATGGTGTGTAGGTGTTCTGTGATTTGGCAGTGTAGTCAGTGTTGTTGATGTACTGGACATACTCACATGGTGTCATTTATTGCAGCAGTACACTTGTGAGTCAAATGCACAGTGGTGCTTACTTTGAGTTTGCTGTTTGAGTCAGGAATTTCTCACTGTGCTGCATGATATGGGCTGTCATTGTGTGATATGGTCTGCCATTGTACGTGATGGGCCTGTCAATGTCTGCTTGGGGGCTGTCGTGATCTTTGATTGTGTGGCAGTGGTGTCTAATATGATGTGTCATCTACCTGGGCTCACTGACTCATTCCAATACCTTGTTGCCCTTCTGTGAAATACACATACACACCCTACTTGGTCTGCCCTCCTCTGTTCCACATTGTATGTGGACTGACCCTTATTTGTGTGCAATGATGAGTATGGTCATTTTGGAGGGACTCTTGCCTCACCCTACACTCATGCTACTATACATTTGAAGGTGTTCCTAATGAGATGACACTCTAGACAGTGTCCCTGCACATGACTTCTTGCTGCAGATATGTTGTGCTGAGTGGTGCTTCTTTTATGTTACATGTGGTGTGGATGTTGTGATGTTGGTGTTGCTTGTCTGGGACAATGTCCTGGACTCCTAGTACATTGTGGGCAGGTTTTCCCGCAGCTTCACTGCTGCGGTAACATGACCGGCATGACTGGGCTAGTTGCAGTGATTTCTATGGTGATGGGTGACCCCGATGCAGAGCTGTCAATTGTGTACTTGCACTGGGGGATATGTCTCCACCAGGCTGTCTGATGTAGACAGGACACGTACTTAAGCGCGACAGTTGTGTGTTGTGGTTGTATGTGGGGATGTGTTGTTGACTTACCTGCTGTGTTGACCGCGACGGCGTCTTATCTGCTGATAGTGGATGAGGTACAGCAGCGGAAGGGCTTGTAGAGCTGGATCCATGGCAGCCAGGAACATGTGGAGGTGTCTCGGATTCGAGTTTCTATCTCCGCAGTTGTGCTTCCGCCGTCTCCGGGTGGCTGATTTCTCTGCTGCGTTCGGATGGGCTGTTTGAGGCATCGTGATTTGTCCGGCGGTCGTAACATCATTCCGCACGGCGGTCTTTCTCTATTGGCTCCCTCCGCCACCGTTGCGGAACGAAAAATCTGGCGGATCCGGAAACTCCGCGACGGACGGGAAATGGGCTGTCTTTGCCCATTGTAATATGGCGGACGCGAGGACCGCCGCAGGAGTAAGTAAATGGACGTTTTCCGCCACCGCCAACACCACGGAGGTGCCTACTACCGCCATCTTAATCGGCCCCTAAGTCAGGGAAGGTGCTGGACACTAAACATATATAATTTACTATTCCCACTCCAAACTACATTAAGTCGGGGAAGGTGCTGGAGACTAAACATATATAATTTACTTTTCCAAATACCAATTATATTAACTCTTGTAAGATGCTACACACCAAACATATCTAATTTACTATATTTAAATATACATTGTATTTTAAAATATTAATATTTTTAAACATATATTTAACATTATATGACACATATCAATATTAATATTCAAATTATTTTTCTAATATTTTCAAAAATATTGTTATTATTATTACCAAATTCAAATATATAATCGGCTAAAAACAAAAAAGTTACTCTCATTATTAAATAAAAATATTAACATAAATATTTAATTTAAATTTGTAAATTTTATTTTTTAAATAAAAAAAATACTCAAATTTATCCCCTATAAACACAACATTCCACTACTACAATAATTAAAATGTAATCAGAAATCTTAAAATTTTAAAAAATGTAATACATTTTTTTAAAAACACTCACCACCCTTACCCCCTATAAACACAACATCCCACTCTTAAAAAAATTGCAATAATTTTTTTTAAATTTGATTTTTTTAAAACTCCCCAACCTTATTCCCTATTAACCCAACATCCCACTCCTAAAAAAAAATTTAAATTCATTTTACATTTTGAAATAATTTTTTTAAGTTTTCAAAAATTTTGAAAACACTCCCCACCCTTATCCCCTATAAACACAACATCCCACTCTTAAAAAATTATTATAAGTTAATTTAAAAATATTTACATTTTTTAAAACTTAAATTACAAATTTTTAAAACACTCCCCACCCTTATCCCCTATTAACCCAACATCCCGCTCCTAAAAAAATATTGTATATTCATTTTAAATTGTAAAATACGTTTTTAAAATTTTTGCAAAAATTTTCAAAACACTCCCCACCCTTACCCCCTATAAACCCAACATCCCACTCCTAAAAATTATTATACAATTTAAAAAAATGTTTTTAACAATTATTATAACATTTACAAACATGTAACACAATAAAAAATACTAAAACAATATATTTTAATGACGATATTTTAACAAACAATACTTTTTGCAACGATATTTTTACAACACACAAAATCGATATTATATACATAGATATTTTTAACATCGATATTTTGTACTAACGATATTTTCAACTCGATATTATGTCAAGTCGATATTTAAAATTAGATATTCTGACCACTTACCCTGGTTTCCCTCATGTATATGGTTCATTCAGTGAGATACTTTACCTCGATCATGCCTGGAACATGCATGGTGTATAGGTGTGTGTATGTTTGTAGGTGAGTTTGAAGTCTGATGTATGGCTCTGTGCATGGTAAAGTCCACTGGACTCCACATTAGGTCGCTCTTGTAAACACTAGGCGGGAATATGCAATAGCTGCTCAGGGTCCATGCTGGACCTGGCGGCCTGCATATTTGTTTAACTTTTCCTTCTTGCAAAGATAGTTTTTCCTGTGAGCTGGGGAGGTTTTGCTCTTAGCCTTAGAGGTAGCCACAGTGTGTCTGCCAGAGTGTTGCCAGCACCCTCTACTTTTCCTGTCCATAAGCTACATTACTAAAGCATTTGCCTGCTGACTAGGGCAAATATACAATCCTCCTGGACCAGACAAAACTAACCCACAAGAAAGAACAGTGTGCAACGACACCAGCATGCATTGATCACACTGTACAGATGCCCTTCTAGGATTATAGAGGACCCCCAAATTCAAAAGATGTAGATAATTCCATTGGTCAGGACTGACCATATGCAGTGGCGTCTTGACCAGCTCTTTGTTCCATATTTGATGCCCTTTTGAATGAGCTGCACATCAGTGTATCTGGAAATAACTGCAAGTCTGGGATAGGAATTGACAGGTTTCTCTCTCTCGATTCTAGATTAAGTCCAAGCCTGAAACAAGATCTTGAGAGAAGAACATCTTTTACTGACCTTTAAAAAGTGAGCCCTGCCTCCCTTTAGAAAAGGTGCTGTATTGCATCTTTGAGGTGAAGTCCCTACATGTCAGAGACGTCCAAAGCCTAGCCAAGTGAAAGGACCTGTGGGAGCCATTATGAGGCTATACCAGCTCATGGATTCAATGTCACTCCAGCCTGCTGTTCAGGATATCACCTGTCTTCATCTGCTGCTGCATATCAACATGGGGGCCTGGTAAAGAATTGTCGTCTGCCACGGTCATAAGGGTGAGCCTGATTCATCACTGACCCATGGCACCTGTGCCAACTGTGAAGAAGTACACAGTCTAATATTATCCCAAGGTCATGAGGATTCCCTTGATATCACCCAAGTTCAGAACCATTGACCAAATCTGTCTACTCTAAGTGGATCCGGAGATACATTCAAAGCTTGGTCACTATAACAGAAGGTATAGGACCACTGAAACCCTATTAATCTCCCAGGACTTGACACTCAATCAAGCAATCAATCACACTAAATCAGTGACACTAAAAGGACAACACATACATTTTCCCCATCAAGTGTAGCAGTTGTAACCTCTTGCATTGTGAAGAGGTACACGGAGAGGCTAAGATTTAATGCTACTATTTCCATGTTTCAAGTATTGTTGCTGGCTTTAGTGCACCAAGTCTGTTAGTTTGGGCTCCACAAACATTTTCCTTTCAGTAACCATAGGTCCCCACAGTAAAACGTCCTATGGCGAATGTAATGTAAATGGTTTTATACATTTTTTTATTTAATTTTACCCATCCCATTGTCTGTCGACTTACCCCCCAGCTCGCCCCGCCCCCGCTCACCGCTCTTACCTGTGCCGGCTGCCACTGCCTGCTCCACCTCTCCATGGCCTTTGACACTGTCTCTCACAACATCCTCATCAGAAGACTCAATGAGGTTGGTATACAAGGACCCGCTATCAAATGGATCTGTTCCTTCCTCACGGGAAGAACCCAAACGGTCAGCCTGCCATCCTTCACATCAGAGACCAAGAAACTGATAAGCAGAATCCCACAGGTATCGTTCATCAGCCCCACCCTTTTCAACATATACATGACACAGCTCACAAAATTTATCTGATCTCAAGACATCACCATCATCTCATACTCCGATGACATCCAACTCATCCTCTTCCTGATGGACAAGACAACCACCACCAGAACCATCTTCATCAACTGCATAACCATGGTATCAGACTGGATGCGAACCAACTTCCTGAAGCTCAACTCCCACAAGACGGAAGTACTGGTCTTCGGTAACAAGACCTCCACATGGGACTCCACACATTGGCATTCAGAGATAGAACCAATACCCATACCCACAGACAACGCAAGAAATCTAGGGATCATTCTAGACGACAAGCTCAACATGACAGCTTCTGTCAATGCAGTGTGCACCCCCTGCTTCCACATCCTGCGCATGATGAATAAGATCTTCGAATGGTTGCCTCAGAACACCAGACGGACTGTCACTCTAGCACTAATCACCAGCAGGCTGGACTACGGCAACACTTTCTATGCCAAAATCTACAAATAATTCCTACACAGACCCCAGACCATTCAGAACACAGCCACAAGACTTATATTTGACCTCCCATGCCGCACCCACATCACACCGCACCTCAGGAAGCTTCACTGGCTCCCTATTCACAAGTGCAGCCAATTTAAACTTCTCACGCTCACATGCAAAGCCCTACATAACACAGGACCAGAATCCCTGAACAGCTGCATACACTTTCACCAACTGACCAGACACTTACGCTTTGCCTCACTCTCACTAACACCACTCCCCGCATCTGCAAAAGCAAAACAGGAAGGCGCTCATTTCCTACATTGCACCTAAGACGTGTGACATCCTTGCTCAACACATCAGAGTCTCCTCCTCACTTCTTGAGTTCTGCAAAAAGCTGAAGACCTGGCTTTTTGTATAAGAACATTGGGGACGACACAGCTGCCCAGGCACCTGGATACCCTCTTGGGTGATTACTGCGCTATACAAATCAACATAACAAAACATAAACTCTTATGAATCAATAGAACTTTGTGATTTAAACACGGCTATTCCCACCCAAGTGACTTAGGGGGTCATTACGATGGCGGTCGGACTTTCGTCCGACCGCCATTGTTGTGGGGATCGGGACCGGCCGCCATGCATGCGGCGGTCCAACACTCCAAATTAGGATGCGACCGCCACCATGGCAGTCGCATCTTGCAATTTAACATTGCGGCGGGCGCTGCTGACTGCTGCACCCGCCGCGATGTTAAAAAGGCATGTGCTGCATTTCACTGCACTACATGGCAGGCACCACACGGTGCCTGCCACTTAGTGCAGTGAAATGTCCCCCCAGTGCACAGCCACCTCCCCCCAACAGAAGGGGGGCCCGCAACGGGCCCTCAAAACCAATATCCGCCAGCCTTTCAATGGCGGTGTACCCGCCATGGAAAGGCTGGCTGCGGCCAGCATCCTAATCTGGTGGAAGGTGCCTGCTAGGCACCACCACCATTTTACTGATGCTGACCACTCTGCCAGGCAATCCTAACAATTGCAAGTGACGGCTCCATGGCGGGCGGTCTTTGTGCCCGCCACGGTCACAGTAAGATTCCCCCCGCCATCGTAATGTGGCGGGGGAAAATTGCTTTCCGATGGCGCAAGGCCCGCCACCGCACTGCTGGCGGTGGCGGGCCTTCCACCATCGTAATGACCCCCTAAGTGTCTGTACAAGTGCAATAAACACATATTTGTTTCAAAATATATTTTTATTTTTGCTACGTACAAATTACTTGGTGCCAAAACTTTCTGTCAGTTTGAAACACTTGAAAATATTACATGATTTTGTTATATTATTCTGTCTATGAGACGCTTGAAATGCATTGTATTGTCAAGTTATTTATCATTTCTTTACTTTCCACTGGTGTGACTTCTGCACAGCCCAGCCTGTTCCACCCATATTGCTGTGAAAAGGGCATGCCCAGGCTTTTTAATTAGTGTCAGTAAATCACCTTATGAAGACTTCTTTCTCACTCCCTTCATTTGCTAGGAGAAAATGTGCCTATTGTGCTTGGGGTACCTTTGAGCTGTCATCTGGCTAGCAGAGTAATTAACTTGACCCAGAAGGGTAGTTCAAAAGTTGAATCTCATTAGGGCTTGTTCACCCAAATATTGCAAAAACAAAAAACCTGAAACAACAGAATTTGCTCTCGGGACACTATTAAACATTGAAAAAAATCACACAAATCATTTTTCAATGTTAAGCCAATCTAAAATTATGTTTTAAGTAGTTTTCGGGCAAAGTGTAAACTGCAACAGGCTACTTTTGCACAAACACCAGGATGAGTCATAAAGTAGTTTTCCTTGCTCAATCTGTGTAACCAGTGCAGAGCTTCTTACCTGAGCAGCACAGCTACAGGCCTCATTTTAAAAGGTGGGCACTGATGTTTACCACTCAAATCCATTTTTGCAGATGCTTACAGTGTCTGAGACTCCATTTTTTCATCTCACTCATGGGAGAAATCCCAAAACCAGGTGGTGCAGAATAAAATCAGAGGGCGTTAGGCAGGTCAGAACCAACTTTCTAACAACGCTATTTGCACGTTGTACCCCCGTAACTGCTGAGGCTTTTCCATCACAAGGTTGAGCACTTTTTCAGCGGTGGGGGCAATAAATGCATAGGCCTACGTAACTGTTTTTCACACGGGTTATCCAGGTCAAATGAGCATCCCTTTTTTCCACGTGGTGGGGATTCTGAAGGTTTGTTGATTCTCTTGGAAGAAACTTAGAAAATAGCTAAAATAGCAAAATGTGTTTTTTTGGAACACATGGGAAAAAAAGTGCTGTTCGAGAAGGTGTACGATTTTTGTTTTCTAAAAATGTCATTAACAAAAGGTTTGCTGTGCCTGCTTCCCATTTTTCAGGAACAGGCAGAGTTGGAAAAAAAAATCACATTTTGATCACGTTTTTTCCATTTTTAGGTCTCGCATATAGCGTTGCAGCGTAACGCACTGCTCGCTTTGTGAGGCATGCAGTATACACTATAGTGGGGGGAAGCTCCACCCACTTTCCGCCCATCTTTTTGATTGGCTTTAATCATAAATTCTGCATTGTGATTGGTGTTTGGCTTGTTAGTCCCGCCTCCTGACGCCTATGTCGTCATTTTGCTCCTTCCGAGGCTATCAGCCCCTTTACTCGAACACTATTTGCTGCCCTGTGTCCCCCCCTGCAGTTTGCAGATTTTTCACCCCCACCCCCACCCTCACCCCCCCCACTCCTGTTCGGGCCTTCTTAAACGTGGAAGCTCCCATTTGTAATGCAATACGTCTCGCGTAAATGCGAGTCGTATTGCATTGCAAATGCTTGTTTGAAAATAGTGCGCAGTCACAAGCACGCCCACCTCGCGAAAAGGAAGCGCAAACACCGGAAGTGAGGCGTCTCGCGCCTGAGTGTGTTCGGGGCTCCCGTGCACCGAGGAGAGCCCCGTACACCGGCCAGAGGAAGACAGAGCTTCCCCAATTGCTCCGATGGCGGAGAGGGGGATCGGAGCCTCGCAGGCTTCCAGAAAAAGGACCTGAGCCTCGCGGGCTCCATGCTGCTGATCGCCGCATGCCCCCAGTTCCCTCCGCAACACAGCCCGTACCTACATAGAATAATTAAAAACATAAATAAAATGTCAGCCGTCCCTGTTGTCTGTGTATTTGTTGTAGAGGGGTCAGCTGAGTTGTTGCTCTGATTCAGACAAATGGATTATGTTCACGTCAGTCACCCCCAAGCAGGAACACAAACACCCAGGCTGCTTTCTGTACATCATTGTTTGTTTTGAAAGGAGTGATTTTCTGTAGACATGCCTACTGGGTATGTGCACTTACAGTGTGAAGAGAATAGCAATCTTACTTTCCCCGCACACTACTTTTTAAGTCTGTAAGGAGTGTCTTCAGTAGAGACTTGAGGGTCAAGCCGTTCAGAAAGGAGGAGTTTTACATTTCTTAAAAGTACCGTGATGGCATTCTAATGAACTTGCATTTTATGAAGAACAACGTTTTTGGGTAAAATTTAGAAAAATAAAAAACATTGGCAGGCTCACTCGTGCAGCGTGGACGATTGTACAGCACCCTTGGGAGGCAGTGAGCTGGTCCAGTAAATAGACCCCTCGGCAGGCCCCAGGAAGGAAAACGCTATCCCAGTCGGTGTTCGCAGCGCCGCCACTCTCTTCAGGCTTTTAGATGCTGCGCGAACCGTGGAAACGATAAAGGGAAATGCCAGTTGCGGCTTAAAGCAAGTCAGCCCCTCAGCTAATGAGTAAGGACCACAAATGCGGCCTTCGAGACTTACGGAGTGACAGCTATGCCCTTGGTCCGGTAAGTAACTTCCATTTAGTCACACAAATGCATGACTGCTTGGAAAACATTGGGGACAAAATAATGGGGCATATTAGCAACAACTTGCGATAATTATCGCAAAAAGTGCTTAGCGCGATTTTTTTTATCGCCGCCTATCGCTGGATTTGATTGCGGAGATAACGCAGTATTACCAACGTTTATCTCCACGGCGATAAAAATCCAGCGATAGCGGCGAATCCCATCATTAACGTGAGATTTCCAGCGATAAAAATCCTATCGCTAAGGGGAATCTCGCTAATAGGCAGGTGGGGACTTAGCCGTAGAATCCACCTCCCATTGACTATAATGGCTAAGTCATGTTTTTACCAGTTCTAAAAAACCAGCGCTAATCGCGGTTAGCGCGCTTTTTATCGCTTCGCGGTTATTGCTAATAGGCGATAGCGATGTTAGCGACTGCTTTCAGTCGCTGTTAGGTTGGGAACGCCTCCTTTGCATGTCATTAGCGATAAATATCGCTGACATGCAAAGCGGCACCCAAACCAGTCGCTATCGCCTAAAAGCTGTCGCTAACACCTGTTAGCGACAGCTTGCTGATAGGGCGATAGAAATATCGCCGCTTTAGCGGCAAAAAGTGCCGCTAAAGCGGCGATAGAGCCCTTGATAATATGCCCCAATATTTTTAACATGTGGAAGTGAACGTGATGATGTTCAGAATGCGTATGAATGTGCTCTTGTGTAATGCACCTGGTGCTCATGTAAAGCACTCCAAACCCTTCGGGTCAAGTTAGCGCTATATAAAACTGCAAAACAATTGTATATAGTTAAGTAATCCACTATAGCTGCCATGGTTCCAGGGCCAGTGTGAGATGTTATGTTGGTTTGTATGTTGTTATGTCCCGATATGATCTGTGTTATCAGACCGACTGTGCTGCTATGAGTAATCAAAGGTATGTTCTTTTTGCTGACATAGGATTTAAAAACCGTCGTTTAGAGAATTCAAATAGGTGTAAAGTGTTGCACATGTTTATACCCCCTGGTGGTTGGGTTCTCGTTGACTGTAGTTTTAAAGGTAGAAAACGTTTGAATACCTTTCCCCTCATTTCAGTATTGGCATTTGTTTAACGGCTTTCAGAAGGTTCTTAAGAGCATGCTAGCTAGGCTGAGGAAACCTTCCTTTGACCATACCAAATCCTCCCATTTAAATCTTTCACAGTCTCTTGTACTGTGCGAGTGACTTTAACGTAGCACATTTTGTACGAGGTTTTTTATTGCGACAGAGCGCTTGACGGATTAATTTGCGCTTACAGTTGTGACAAATCATAGGAGGCATCTCAGGAGCAACAAACTAAACTGGTCGGGACTCGGTGGTGTAGTTATCCACATAAATCATGTGAACACTTTGAACGCTGCAAGTGCGGTTGTCATGGGGATATAAACACTTAAAAAGACTGACAGGGGCACAGAAAAGTGATGCTACTCTGGGCGCAAAGTGTCAGTTGCAGACTAGGAAGGGTGTGTAGTGGTGATCAGAGATATATGTAAACACGAGATGCCTGGTGGTGCTGTGCAGGGCTATGCCAATTGATATGATCAAGTTGGAGGAGTCAGACCCTTATTCTGTGGGAAATACACAGATCGCACGTTTTACATGGCATCGACAGACTGGATTAAATTGACTGGATAGGCCTTTCGGTCAGTCCAACTACCCATTTGTGCAGAGTGTGTTCTTTTGTACAAGAAATGCCCAGGCGCATGTTTGTAGAGAGTGGCAACCATAGTGGTCTTGCCACTAAAGATGTGAAGGAGCAAAAGGTCGGGCAGGAGAGACCCGGTTTTCAGCGAATTATCAGACTGGATGTAACTGTTTTTTCTGCACTTCTGTCTATGAATTTAACTGCAGCATAGCATTGGAGATGTTTTCCCGTTCATTGTTGGTATTTTATTTCGCTTAAAACGCCCTCTTTGTGTTTTTTTATATAGCTCAAGCAGGCTGTGTATCCGGATCAAAGATCTGGCAGATACTCTTGCACTGGGTGGTTGTCAGAGCTTGGCACCCAGCCGGCCTCCTGCGAACTGGCATGACCCTGCCTTTGGGCGGAGACGGGCAGGACCAAGATCTGACAAGGCACCTTACACACTGAGTTGGTGTATATGTGGGCCAAGTCCAGCCGGCTTTCTATCCTGTACACCGTGTACGACACCAGAGGTAAACTTGCAGTAAGAGGTAAACATGCAGGAAGTGCACCTGTGCAGTGCTTATGAGGAACAAATTCCTTGGGTGCCGAGTGAGATGGCTCATGGAGAGACAGTCCGAAGCTCCGGTAAGGTGTTGGAAGAGCATCCCATAACATGGCATAGCACAAAACGACGCCCCCATTTGTAAACTATGGGGAGGAGCTACCACAAATAGAATAGCTAATTCAGCATATCCAATGCACTACCCTCTTTCTCACCCTATACTTCTCTCAATATATCTTCTAACCCAACTTTATGACTCATCTCAAACTTCTTTCTACTACTCTTTCCAATGCACTACCCTATTTCTCACCCTATACATCTATCAATATATCCTCTACACCCACTCTCAATTATCCCAAACACCATACCACTGCTATATGTATATGCAAACCTCTGCCCCTCTTCTATCCCTCTGCTACTCTTCTCAATCCAAATAACCGACTAACATATGATCCACCACTCAAATTACTTTCATATTTCACTATAATAATTCACCACTAATCCTTTAATGGATTCCGGAGTAGCGTGCTACTCGCCAAAAAAGCACTTTAACACCCCAACTGGGGTAACAAGTGGTATATAAATGCAAACCTTTTTTCCCTCTTCTATCCCTCCGCTATCCTTCTTAATCCAAATAACTGACTAATATCCACCACTCAAATTACTTTCATATTTCACTTTACTAATTCACCACTAATCCTTTATGGGTTCCCTAGTAACGTGCTACTCGCCAAAAAAAGCGCTTCAACACCACATCAGGGGTAACAACTGCTATATAAATGCAAACCTTTTTCCCTCTTCTATCCCTCCGCTATCCTTCTGAATCCAAATAACTGACTAACCTATCCACCACTCAAATTACTTTCATATTTCACTATACTAATTCAACACTAATCCTTCTTGGGTTCCGGAGTAGCGTGCTACTCGCCGAAAAAGCGATTCAACGCCTCGTCAGGGGTAGTAAGAGCTATATAAATGCAATTACAATACAATACAATGTTGCGTTAAGTGCCATAGTACTTTGGGGTAGGAAAAGGGAAATTTTGAAGGTTCTAAATAATTTCTCAAAATACTGTACGTCTCAAAAAATCGAAATAAATCATAATATTAATTTGTTTTGTGGGTGGGTCTGGAAAGTGTTGTCTTTAAACCTTACTGCCTTTTTTATATTGTTTCATAGAGGGATTTATTCAATTCTAGCCCCCACCTTTTAGGATTTCAAATTAACTGTAACTTTCCGTTCAATCCTTGCCTCTTTACTGATTTGGCTTTGCCCTAATGCCACAATGCAACTTTTTACCGCCCTCACCCCTTTGACCTACTTACATATTTTACTACGAAAATACACATTTTTGAATTTTCCTTTTTTTTTTGTGCTGTAATGCATGTTTTTTTAAACTTTCACAAAATATGAGTTTTGTTTTCAATATCTGTTTTTTGGATAGTGTTTTTTTCCTATAATAAAATTGGTACCAATTTGAAGAGCTCCGTGAACATTCAGTACCTAGAGAAAGGTATAACCGAATCCACAGGAATTATGCGGCAGGAGAGGACCAAAATATGAGGCAGGGTAGACTAAATTATGCAGGAACAAAACGCAAGTTATGCTGCATAATGCGGCAATTTTTTTTATAGTATCACTTCATTATTTTGTCATCTTTACACGTTAACACTGTCTGGAAAAAGGTTTCACCTCATTAGTTCGAGATTAACACCCAGACTCATTGATAAGCAATTTAAAAGTGACCAGTCAAAATTTTAAATGGTCTTTCCATTGCTCGGCAACACATGTTGCAGCCTCCTGAGTAATTTTTAATCCATTTGAACTAGAAACACATTTTTTTTGTTAAAATCTATAGATTATGCAGTAGATGATGAATTATATGGCAAATGTGGCTAACCTGTAATTATGAGGAAAACTCTGGAGATTACATAAGTCCAGTGGCATTAAGTATACCCAACTGAAAAGGGTAGATGGTAATACAGCTGTGCTCATCACCAATGTGGTCACAGCAGGTGTATCGTTGTGAAGGCTCAAAGGGCCATATGTATCATGCATTTTACCGGACGCAAACAGCCCGATTCACAGAATCGGGCTGTTTGCGATTGGTAAAATGCATTTTGGTATCTCTGTCATATTGGTTTACTTCAAGTCTTCAAGCACAATTTCTTTTCCGTGCCCTTTTAAAAATTTCCAGCCCTCAAACTCACGCTCTCCTCCTCTTCTACAGGTGTCTTCTGCGTACACAGGGGCTCCTTTATGCGACTGTGGCCTGCTCTCCCCTTCTTTCTCACGCACTCTTTCTGCTCCTCTGTCTGGAGTTCATTCACCACTTCCTGCACAAACTACCTATCTCTCTCTATCTTCCTTTTTGTCTATTATGTGCAGCTCTCACTCCTATCTGTTCACCATACCACATAATTTCACTACACAAATACACTACACACCACACAATTCCAACCCACACAATTCCACAGCTAACAATTCCAGTTCAACCCACAAAAATCCACTCCAAACCACATGCATCCACTCCACTACAAAGCAAAACACATTGGTAAAAGGCATTGTCATTTACAATGCCAATAGCTCTAACTCTGACAAATGCGAGAGCGATGCATTGCAAATGCTTGTTACAAGTGGTAGTCCATTTTTTCTTTCTTGTGATTTCTACTTACTTGCAGTTTGTGTGGAACCTCCTGGGTGAACCTGTAAAGCTATTCATTGCCAAAAAGTAGATAACATTTGGAATTCAGCAAGAAGTATTTTGTGTAGATCGATCATGGTTTTCCCAAGCAAACGAATTGATAAATAAAAAAGAATGTAAAAAAATGGAAATTAGAAATAGGTGCAAACGGTTTATCTGTACTTTTTTGTCCCAGTAGCCGACTTACAGAAGTAATGTACCATTATGTCCCTTAGACCCTTCTTGAGGTGAGAATATATAGTGTTTGTTTGATGTCCGAAAATAGTTGATACCCCAATCCAGCTGATCTGCTGGTTACAGCGATATTTCATTGTATATTAACCATACATCAATTCAAATGGTAAAATGTGATGAATTGAAACCTATGCAATTTTTAAATGTTCCCGGGATACACAGTTTAGGAAGAGTGTTTATTTGTACAGTTCTGAATTTGGGATTATCCATACTGTCATGTGAATAACAGGGCATACTCTATGGCCTCAATTATGAGTAGGGGTGGGCGGAACTCATGGGGTTTTACTTCACAGAATTCCATGGAGTTACCTAAAAACTCTGCAAGATTCCACGGAGTTCCATGAGTGGCGTAATTACGGTCTGTAGCACTGCTTGCGCTGATTTTTAGTGCCAGGAACTTGTCGCGCGCTGTAAAAGCAGCGCGAACGACACTACGAATCGCACCAGAGGGTGCTGCTTCTTTCTGTTGCTCGAGTAGAATTTCTGCTCGAGCAACAGCTTTGGCAACGCGACCGCCCGCCTTGAAAAATCTTGCCGTCAGGTGGACTAGTGCTTGTTTTTTCTTGCTTACGCTTGCCAAAACTCCGCCATGTGGCAGAGTTTTTGCCGAACAAGTGAGTAAAACTGAGCGAACTCTGCTAGAGGTCAAAATTTACCGCTTACCCCTAATTAGGAGTTGGTCAGTGTTTACTGGCCCATGCGCAAATGCCTGTTTGCACAGAGGTCAGAATTCCGAGTTGTGTGGTGTTTACCACACCTGGTAATGACCAGGTTCATTAAATACCTCACCGTTCATTACATTTCGGCCGGTGTAACTCTTCAAAATTTATCAGAGGAAAACAATACAGTAATTACCTTAAATTCGGATTTCGGTTCGGTGAGCACCAAAATCTTAATGTTATTCTCTAAAAACTTGGAATACGTTCTGTGTATCACACCTGATAATTAACGAACCTTGGAGAGTCAGATGTTATCCGGTACAATAAAATATCACGTATTCCTCCACCCAACTCATAATCATTGCAAGCAATAGGTCTTTCAGGCAGCTGGGCTGTCTGATGCAGAGCTATGTTCGGCACTGGCGAACACGTTTATACTATGGCCACAGAAGGGATGTCACCCCTCTGCATATAAAAGGAGAATATATATGCATGAACAAGATATAGATCTTCTGTTTTTGTGGCAGTTTCTGCTTTGGATGGCAATGCGAGATTTCATGAACTAAATACAGCCTTCGAACATGCTCTGAGAATGTGCTGGTTTTTAGTGTATTATTTTATTATAGAGTTAGATGATCCAACTTTAAATCTTGCCGTGCTAGTGTGTGGAAGTATTCGGGGTGGACTATAGTATCCAGGCCCCGGCTAATCAGCTGCACCTGTTGGGAGGAAGTGCTATATAGCGCACTCGTGTGCACCGATGCACGGGATTTTACATTTGCTGTGCTGGTGTGTGGAAGTATTTGGGACAGACTACACTATCCAGTCTGCCCCACGGCCCCTGGAGGCGGCCCCTGCAAATCAGCTGCATCTGTAGGGAGGAAGCGCTATATAGGACGTCAGTGTGCACCGCTGAGCTGGACGTACCCGGGCGCGTGCTCAGGCAAAGACCGGGCCAAGAGCTCTGTGCCTGTCCGAGGCTGGATGAGGCTGGGACTGCACTCCTGGCCCTGGGATATCGCCAATAGAAGTGGTCTGCCTCTGTTGGGAACGCAATGTTTGGATTTGCCTCCCTCGTCTTCCTTGGTTTGCATTTGAAGTTTTCATTTATACGTTGTTGCCGCAACTATTCTGCATGTATTGCAGCTTTTCCATCGAGTTGGTATCAACTGGCCCAATGTGTAAAAGAAAGGCATTGGGCACCAAATGTGTTACGGGTACGAACCATACAACTATTAACTTTTTTCTCACCAGAGCAGTTGGAGTCATCTCCCAAAAAATCGACCTGAGTGAACGTCGTTTCTCTCAGGGTCTCATTGGCCTAGTTGGCTTCCAGAGCCAGATGGTGGGTGTGCTGCAAATCCGGCTGTTAACTTGGTGCCAGAATGGATTGTGGACCAGGAAGATTTGGGGGCATATTATCAAGGATCTGCGATGTTTATCGCAAAGCGCGCTTAGCGCTGTTTTTTTTATCGCCGGCTATCGCTGGATTTCCTCGCTGTGATAGCGCAGTATTATCAGCGCGTATCGCAAAGGCGATAGGAAATCCAGCGATAGCGAGTTAACCCAGCAATAGCGTGAGAATTCCAGCGCTAAATTCACTGCGCAAATGAAAAGCTTGCTAATAGGCAAGTGTGTACTTAACCTAACAATCCACCCCCCATTGACAAGATGGTTAAGGCAAGTTTATTCCAGGCGTTAAATTCCAGCGATAAGCGCAAATTTTCCTATCGCTTCGCGGGCATTAATAATAGGGGGAAGTTGTGTTTGCGACTGTTTCAATGGAGTTTTAGTCAGGAACGCCTACTTTGCATGTCATTAGCGATATATATCGCTGACATGCTTAGAGGTAAAATAACGGCCACTATCACTACAAAACTCATGCTAAGGCCCGTTAGCTGCAGCTTGTTAATAGTGTGATAGAAATATCGCCGCATTAGTGGCAGAAAAGTGCCGCTAACGCGGCGATAGAGGGCTTGATAATATGCCCCTTGGAGAGACCTGCTTCCATGTTGGTCTCGGATGAGCCTTCCCCTGGGCCTTGCTCTACCCGGCCAATTGCTGTTCCCCCTTCCACAGCTCCTCCATCGTTGGTATGCTCACCTGTTATGAAACGCAAGCGTAAGAGTCGTAGGGATACTGAAGTTTCTCCCAGCCGGTCTGACTCTGTTAGCTCCTCAGCCCTTCCTATTGACGACTCTTTATGGGCTCCTGTTTTCCACAAATTGGCAGTTACTGTTAAAGACCTTCTTCCACCACTCTGGGAGAAGCTGGACAAGTTGGGGACTGAAGTCAAGCAGATTCTTGCTCTATGTCAGAACGAGCAAAAGTCAGCTGCAATAGAACCCCCACTTTTTTCTAAGGATGCTGCTAAAATCCCTTCAATATCAGTAGCCGATCAGCCACCATCTGTGGCACATTCAGCTCCCCCATCAGCTTCTGAGAGCTCACTCTATCCGCCCCTTCTCTCACCTGAGCAATGGTGGGCATTGAGCCCAGCTCATCGGTATCTGGCAAACACACATCTCAGGCAACCCAATGCACCATGTACTGTATCTTCGCTGGAGATTATTAAACTTCCACTTGCTTGCTGCCCATACACTGTGGTTCTGGCTGGCATCCTCCTGCTGCTCAGGAGGGTACCGGACAGCTTCTGGCTTGCCAATCATTCCAGATCCGATACTAAGGACCATAAGAACATTCTGATGATACGCCGGGTGGCATGGACTGGGCCTACTAATAAGACAGTACAAAACGACTGTGTGGTAATAAACTTTAGGTATCCTGCCTTGGTTTAAAGTATTTTTCCTTCGGGCCCCAGGACCGACTTGTTGCTGGGAATATCAATATTCTACCGTTGTGCTTCTTTTATAGACCCCTTTATACGCCCTAAAACCCCTCAAAACCATTAGTCGTGCATGGCAATAGTTTCCCAGAGGGTAGCTGTATTTTATGGAAGAATCAGTTTGCGCCTTTAATGGATTTAAATGAGTTGGGTTGATTTTGTCTGACTGAATGGTGCCCTCAATGGGATTTGGACAGCGGTTCACCCGCTCTGATTGGGTCGAGTGAGTCCATAAGTAGCCTAGATCTGTTAGCACACCGTATGGTACCGTGATGAGCACTACTCCAAATTTGCAGGCCCTCCCGAGGCCATTTGCCTGCAGTCACCTCTCTTGCCAGCCAATGGGTACTCTGCAGTCTCCTCTGAGAGTGCAGCCTTGGAAATAGGTCAGTATTTAGGCGGGATTTCCCCAGGTGTCTCTTTGACTTTTACTAGTTGGAATGTGGCAGGTCTTAAAGATAGAGTTACAAATAGTGATTGGGTAGCTTTTATTGAAAAATATGACCTGGTAGCCATGCAGGAGACCTGGGCCATCTCTTCCATCGGATGCAAGGGCATTTCTTGTTATTCAATCCCTGCGGTGGCTTCCTCCCAAGGGAGTGCTAGGGGTGGCCTTGCCATTTGGGTTAGGCTGAACCTCAGGATAGACGTGCCAATAGTTGACACAGCCAGTCAATCTTATCAAGCCTTGTACATAAGAGATAGATAGGCACAGCACCTTCTGCTTTTATTTAGTCAATATTTATAACGACTTTTCTAGTTCGTATTTTTGTTTTGTTTGAGGATTTATTTTCTTTTGTTATGGGCCTTGAAATGCGAGAGGCGGGGCATGCACAGCAGCCGAGGCTCCTTTTATGTGGGGATTTGAATGGCAAACTGGGGGATGGGATAGTGGAGGTAGGCTGTGTGAGCTCTGTCGCAGTTTGTGCAGCTCGCAATACTGGGGGCGGTGGGTAGTGGGGGGGCGGAACTGAGGAGACCCATTGCCATATTGGACTTAGTTGATGTTATAAGCTATTTTCGGTACACCGGGCCTGGCGAACCCACATATAGGGGAGGGGGTCGGGGTCCGGTTATAGATTACATCTTTGCCTCTAGGCAATTGGTGCAGTGGTGCTTAGCTAAGAAGGTGGTTGAAACCCAGTGGAGTGATCATAGTGCACTGCCGATTGTTGGGGCCTTTCCTCTGCTGAGAAATGATCCTGCCCCAAAGCGTGACCTATTTAATATAAACATTCCGCAGATGGATTGAGAGTGGTATGGTACCTTAAAGATACTGAGGCCACATTGGGTACCTTACTTGAAAACTATTTGCCTACTTTTTTGTGCTGCTTAAGTAATGATCCAGGGGAAGGTCTCGCAGATTGTTGTAAGTTCTTATGCGTCACCATCAGGGGCCATTGTTGAAACCAGCTGTACCCAAGACCGAGCACCCATGCAGGTTTGAGGCTAGCTGCTCTGTGGCTAATCATCATTTGAGGCAGACTTTCTCCGGGATACCCGGAGATGTTGGGGCAGTCAGAGCAGCAAGGCAAGCCTGCAGGCTTGCTTTAAAGGAAAGGAAACATGCCTTGTACAAAAGAGACTGGGAAACTCTCCAGCATGCAGCTGCGCGCAAATTAATAAGGATTTTTGGAACACGGTTAACTGCCTTCGTCATCGTGATGCTCCCCGAATCATCTCCTGATGGGTAACATCTCAGGATTGGGTTAGGCATTTTACTGGGATAATGTATGTAAAAGCAGGATTCAGGAACTCTTAGCGTACTCCCACCTCTTCAGGTTTCCTGGCAATACCTGTTGCACACACTTTACTGGTGCTAACCCAAAACAGACCATTGCCACTATGCTGCACTTGAAGGTTGTCTATAATAAGTTGGAGCAGAATACTAGCAAATTATCCGCAAAACTAAAAGCCATCTAACACATTTGTACACAGATCCTGAATTTATTAAACGAGATCTCATTATTTGTGCTCTCAAGTGTTTCTTTCATACTCCTTTTGAATTTGTGAAGTGGGAGTTCAGAGTTTATATAAAATGTTCCCTATTCTGTCTGAAGCCCAAGAATAAGTCAGATCCCCATAAATTAACCAATTCATCCAGAGTGATTACTTGGTAAGCAGGCCTCATTGCACGCTTAAAGTAAAAGAAAACAGCAGCATCAACTTGAAACTTTGGGGGTTATCATCCAAAAAGAGGTATTTCCTTACTCAGTGCCAATGTAATAAAGAGCAAGCATGAAGCAGACGCAAAGGCGAGGCTCCAGTGCATTAGGGTTTATTATGTAAGCTGCAGGTCATTAATGGGGCAGGCAAGCAGGTCAGTAGAAGCAATGTGAAATGAACAAAGACAGACGGAACGCCATGCAATTGTAGCGCAATACATGCAAAGGACAAAATATGAAGGCATATACAAGTTTGTGAACTGTGCAATGCAGGAAGACAAACAAATGATTAAAGAAGTTTATTGGTTCAACTAAGATGACCTATAACATGTAACCAAAACATCTGTGCTAGTAGTGCAGCCTGATCAAGCCTCGCGTTCTAGAAATATTCAGTTACTGTTCATCACACAGCCTGGGATGGACGTTAGCCATGATAACCATGATTCTAAAGAGAGGTATAGCCATCCACAGGTGATACAGCACAGACAAATGAATAGCTAGAGGTTCTGTAAATGCACATGCAAATGATGAGACGTGTTTTATGTCTTAAGTGAAAGCTGAAAGAGTCTATTGTCTCAAAAAAAGAGAAGGGTGGTTTATTTTCTGCCCAGGTGCTACTTGGAGCAACTATACAATAACCATAACAGATATTTACTGGACAAGTCTGATGGTTCGTCTTTGATGGAAGTAGTATTTTGGATGACTCATAATAAGTTAGATACAAAGTCAAAGTGCTCCTGTGGTCAGTAATTAACACCAGTGGAGAAAATATACCAGTTGCACCACATATGCAGGGTAGGTTTTGGTGCTCCTCTCCAATCATGCCTATATGTTGTGTGCTCACCTCTCAACTACATAAGGGACATGGAAGCAGAGGTTCAGTAACTATGCTTGATGCCTGCTAGCCACACCAAAAGTAGTAAGGGATATGTGTTGCTAATGGTATGATATTTTTACAGATATTTACAGGAAGCTTGTCATGGGTGGTCTTTGTCACAGAAGAAAATGAATGTGGCTAAGCGGTGAAGGCACAAGGAAAGGCATACAGATTGGCATAGCAGTGACTAGAAAGGGGAATTGGGCGGTGGTTGCAAGGGAGACTGTGGCATTGCGGCAGAGTGTGCCTAGAGTGTCACAGGAGAGCACACAATACATGGATGACCTAGGGTAGCAGGACAAACTAAATGCAAAGAAAGCCATAATGCTACCACAGGAACTGCCAGCACTTGCACCTGTTTATGAGGGATTGCCACTATGGTCAAGTGGTCACTGTTAGGGGTCCCTAGGAAACTTCTCTGCCATCTTTTTCCGACATGGTTTTGGGATGAATATTATTTTTTCCCTGGCAAGGTGGCATGACTAGCAGGATCAAGAGCAGTGTGCAAGTTGAGTGTAGAGGCTGTAAAGCATAATAAGATACAACAGAAATGGTTTGTGTTGGAAATGTCAATTTTTGCACCCGTTTTTGTTGGCCATGGGACTGTGCACACTTTACTCCTGCTAACCAGTTGTAAAGTGCTCGTGCTCTCACTCTTAAACATGATAAGTTTGGCATATACCTAATTGGCTCATTTAATTTGCTATTGAATCCCTAGTATATCATACAACAGGTACCAGGGCCTGTAAATTAAACGGTATTAGTGCACTGCAGCACTCATTGTGCCACCCACTAAATAATCACTGAAAAACATGTCTACAGGTTTGCCACTAGCGCCTGGGTGGGCAGTTTTAAACTGCCTTTTCTCCTGGCAAGACAAACCTTTTGCCAGGCCTAAACCTTCCTTTTTAATAATTGTAAATCACCTCTAAAATAGGCCCTAAATGCCCATAAGGCAGGGTGCATGATATTTAAAAAGTTGGGCATATATATTCTTCTTCTTAATTCTTTATTTTGGTTTGTGAACCATAAAAGAACATACACAGATAAGTACAAACTTTACGAGAACAGTTAAAAAGGCTAAAAATCAAGATAAAAACAATGATGGGTATATATATTCAAAGTTGTACTTATCCTGGCAGGCTATCTCATAGGGAAACAGTGGGTAACATTATGCCAAATTATAATGCTACATTTCGGCTTGAGAGCAGCTAGAAAAATGATTCAAGGACATGTTTTAATAATAATGTAAAATCCAACTTAATGGTAAAGTCAGATTTTATATTACTACTTTGAAAATCACACTTTTAGAAAATTTTCATTTTCCTGCCTAAGTCAAATGTGCCTTTCTGCCCGTGTTCAGTGTCACCTGACTGGTGAATAGCTCCTCTGTGGTGAGCTGTGAATTGCTCCTAGATCGTGAAAAAAGGCTCCTGTGTGGAGAAGTGTTTTTCTTCCTTGAATAGGATGGTCTTAGGGTGGTGCCCAGCCCCTTTCTGGGATTCAAACGGTGCCTACCCTTTCACTGGCAAATGTAGCTCACAACTAGGCCTTCCTCCCTTTGTCTTCCTAGTAAGCTTGGCTCCAAACCCAGAGGGAGGGAGGAGTTGACCCAGAACTGGTTTGGAGTGACTACAAAATAGGGTTTGCTCATTATCATAGCCACACATCCGGGTGGTCACAGGAAGCTCTGACCAGGGGAAGAAGGGTTCTGTCATGTTGGAATTAAGTGAAGAAAAGCACTGTGGGATAGTTACAGTAAAACACAGGAATTTTAGCAAAAGTGGGTAGAGTCACCGCTGGGACCTTTTACCCCCTTGGTTATCTAGTGGCTAGGAGTTTTTCCAGCCCACTAGCTGACACTGGGCATAGAAGTGGTATTCATTCTCAGAACACTACTGGACCTGTGAAGATCAGTAGAAGGACTGCCCTGCCTTCTGAATCCTGAAGTAAGACTGGACCTGATTGCCTTGAACACAGGACCCCAGAAGTGACTCCAATGGTCAGTTGGCTGACTTCATGTTTGAATCACAGAAACAGAAGAAGTTTCCAGAGGCCTTTTCCTTGAAATGCCCAGTTGACGTGCTCCGACTGGACCTGCCTAGACCCTGCTGCTGGCCTCTGAGAGAGTCAGTTGCTTAAATGTGAATTTACCTTGAAAAAATAAAAGACAAGAGGTGTTTGGCAAAACAGGAACAGTTGGTTTAATTAAAGGCAGCGGCCGGGAGAGCAGGCAACAGAGTTGGGGTCTGAAGACTGGCTCAAAGCACTTTGGTTTTGGCCATCATTTTATACATTACATGAAGTCTCATAAAGTAATTTGTACATTCCTTTGGAGACCAAAATCTGGGCCTAGTCACGGGCCATAAATCTGGTCTTTTGATAAGAAGCTCAGATGTGTCTCGACCTTGCGTGGGCACAATCTGGGGCCTGTGGATACGTGTCCTCATGTCTGGCATGGGGAGCACGTGATCACTGCATGTAGTGTGGATGCTGTGTTCTGACCGGCTGAGTGTTCCTAACTAAGTGTGGCATCTGACTTTATGGTGTTTTGGGAACGTGTGCCCCTCCGGCCAAACATGTTTTATTGGGGCCATTCTCCTAAGACCATTGTGGTGTCACTGCCTATCTGTAGGATCGATCCGGGTCTTCCTGCTCCCGCGTTTGTCTAAGAGTTACGTCACCCCAGCTGTGATCTGTCAGTCAGTTGCTTCAGGCCTAGTTTGCAGGGTCGGCCTAACCACATACCTCTGACTCGTGGTTGAGGGGGAAGTCATATCAGGTGATTTCAGCAACGGTGATGTGAGTTCGTTATTAAACGTACATGTATCGTGACGTGCATTGATATCGTATTTTCCAATATTAACAAGACTTAACCCCAAAGTGGTACCTCCTAGATCCCAGACCCTTAGCTTGTGTTAGAGTTTATCCCTCTTGTCCAAACTGCAAAAGCTAGCACTTAAAAACTTTTTGCCAACTTTTCCTCCAGAGAGCCAGAGTAGGCTGCCATTGAGCCGAATCCATCTACGTCGAATCACTGGTCAGATTCAACTTGTGAGTTTGCCCAGCTGAAAGAGAGCTGACTTCCAGAAAAGGCCAAATAAAGAGGGCTTCAGTGCGACTGATGCTGAGCAGCAACCTGTCAAAGTTGAGGCTCCTCTAGCCACCGATTTTGGGCTTCGCTCTCTCAGAGCTTTCCCGCCTTCGTTGAAGACCGCTCTTCAGCAACTCACCGTTATTGAGCCCTATAGTGGATACAGGTTGAAGCCTGCCCCGCGGACGACTCATTGACAACCACTTTTCCCCCTTATCTAAGTTCAAAGGTAATCTATCCACGCGGAGGAACCTGGTCCCTGTGTCTGACCTGTGCTCCATTGCGGTCAACCTTAACTTTTGACTTTTCCCAGTCAAGCGCAACCATATGACTGCGGTTGGCGCTTAATGTTCTGTGGTGCTATTTTGAACTTTGAAAATTCATATCTCTGGTTCTACTTACTGGATCTTTATTGTTTTGTTGTCATTTTATTTATTAAAATGTACTCTATTTTCCTAAATTGAGGTGGGATTTTTCTTGTGCTGTGTTTTTACATTATTGCTGTTTGAGTACTGCATAAATAATTTACAATTTCCCTTTAACTTAAGCCTGGCTGCTTTGTGCCAAACTACCAGAGGCTTAAGCACAGGTTTAATTTATGACTTTATTGGTTCACCCTGACAAAGAGCATGATTTTTATTTAAGGTGAGTTCTCAACCCGTCAACTAATACTCCAATTTCTTATAGTTTGCCACCAGAGGGTGGTGGTTCTTTAACATTAGTCTGTAAATGAGTTATTATAGTCCCCGCAGAATTCTGGTAAGGTCTTCCTGTTTTAGGCGGCTTTAAGATTTGATGAATGCTTTAAGGAAGGCATATGTTATCTATATGACAGCAATAGGCTACATTAGCATATAGCTGTAGTGTTAGTGGGGCCCCAGAAAAGGTGTTCTGATCCAGGTAGAGCTCTGTTAGTTAGTGGAGGGAGGTGACTGTCCACAGACTGACTGGCTACAATAGCTGCCAGCTGGTTGGCCTAAGGTGGTACCAGCTAAATCACTTGGTAAATCAAATAGTCCCTGGTCCAATTTCGCCCAGAATTTTCAACCTTAGAGTAATTGTGATGCATTGCTATTGTTGCTGGTTTTTGAGGTTGAGGTGGCATCTGTCCTGCATTCCTGACTAAGATGAGGAACATTTGCCCTACATTTACAGCCATATTTTCTATGAGAGACATCCCCCAGTTGAAGATGCGAGCAATGCTAGTCCTTCTAAGTACCTACCTGTCATCCGAAGGCAGATGACTTAATTAATGTAATAAAGCTTGATTGGATTACCCCTGCAGCCACTAAACAACTTAAAATGTAAATGGTGAGATTTATATATATATATGGATGTGGATGTTTTAAACCCAACCATATGACTGTGGTCTGTGTTTCCATGTTGAAATAATTCAGAGAAGAGGGTTTGGTTGGGTTGCATGTTGGCAGGCGGTCGAGTGGATGAAGGCATTAGGGGCAGTTGGGGGGGGGGGTGCGACCCCTTTGTCCTATCCCTTAAAATTCACCACCTGAGCAAAAGACATTGAGTACAGAGGGAATTTTTTTGGGTGGGGCGAGGAAATTCATCTAATGGGGAGCACACCCTCTAGATGACCTCCCGGTGCCATCACATTAAGGGGCTTATTACGATGTTGGGCGGACTTGCGTCCACCCGACACCATCGCAGATGCGGGTCCGACCGACCTCCAGTCGGAGGTCCTGATCACCTAATTACGATGCAACCACACATAGTGTGGTCGCATACTCACATTTCCTATTGGAGCATGTGCTGCGGCCATAAACCGGCCATAGCATAAGCTCCCATAGGGAAATGTGTTCATCCCTGCACAGCATGGCAGGCACCTCAGGGTGCCTGCCACATGGTGCAGGGATCAACTAGGGTGCCATCTCGACCCCCAACCGGAGGCCGCAAACAGAAGGGGGCCCTGCTAGAGAACCCCAATCTCACTTTCTGACAGGTTTTCCATGTCAGAAAGCCCGGCATGGAAACCATACTGGAAACAGAGCATCGTAATCCAAACGGCGTAAAACACCATCCATATCGATTACGGGCCAGTCTTCGACTTGCCGACAGGCTCCTTGAGCCCGTTTAAATCCAGCCAGAATGACCGGCCGGTTTCACTTCCGACCGCCTAAATTGAAATTTGGCAGTCAGAAGTGAAATAGACAATCTCAGTCTGAAAGCCTCCGATCTAAGGTCGGAGGCTTTCCGACCAAGATCGTAATTGGCCCCAGAGTGTGCTATGAAGCAGTGATATCATGGTGCCTCTGTCTGTATATAACCCAACCATGGAAAATGGAGAAATCTCTTGGCGTCCAGTGGTGTACATTAAAGAGAGAAACCTCTCGCCATTGGCTAGAGTAAGCTGTAGCACATGAAGAGTAATTTGTGACAACTGTAAATAATGCAAGAGATAGAGGTGGTACTGGCTGAGTTTACTAATGGCACCAATTAGTCCGGGACCAATGTTGGTTTGAATTTTAAACTTTAGAGTGATTGTGGGGAGTGACTATTGTTGGTGGTCTGTGGGGCCAAGTGGCCTTTGTATTGTATTTCCAGTTCCAGGTCCGACTCTAGGGCAGTGGTACCGGTGCAGTCACACCAGGTGATGAATTCAGGAGGGTGCGTAGTGTTTCCAAGTATTATGGTTTTAAATCACCTGCTGACGAGTTCCTTGCCTCCTGCAATTTTCAGGCAACAATAAAAATGTCAAGATAACTCTGGTAATTAATGCACCTGCTGACGAGATAGCAAAGTTTTGTCTAGAGGAAGTCTTGACTCCTCATAAAGTTGTGTAGATGCTTAACCGGTTAACTGCTTAGAACGTTCCGCGCCAGTGCGGAACGTTCTATTAAGCGGGCGGGGCCGCGTCGGCCAACGGACGTGCGCAGCACTACCGAGGTAGTGCTCGCGACGGCCGTTGGCCGACAGAAGCACTTAACGGGTTAATATGCGTGCTGCAAAGCATGTGTAACATGCAAATCACAAAGTACTTATAATGTAAATAGTTCTGTGGGTTAACGATTATGCCTGAGCTAGATCCTCTTGTCACTTGCAGTTAATAAGTTAAAATCCTTACATATAACAGTAAGCTATTAACTGTCATCAAAGAGCTGCGTGAAATCTGCAAGCTATAGGTTAGAGCGTTAGGATCCCCCCCCTTTCATTATACTAATGTAGCAAAAAGGGTTAATTTGGGAAGAAATCAATTCTTATAAGTAAAGACGACCCCCGGCCATGGTGTTACATTTTAAATTCTGAGTTTGTGCTTCTCCAGACCAGGCCCTCTTAAACTATATTGTCTACCAGTATGGATGACATGTGACTCCTACACCTTGTGGTCCTCTGTCTTATGTAACATTTCCTATGCACTGGTTTACACATGCATGATTCTCTGTCTCTGTGTAATGTATATGTGATGTAAAGTGCTCTGACACCCCACACTGTTATGAGTGGAGCTATAAAACAAAAGATATGCACGCGAGAGAGTGGTTATGGAGACTTGAGGGACACTGTTAAAGGGTGGTAGTGAGGGAAATCTCTGGAGAAGGAAGTCGTTCGTGGGCACCAACAAACACTGTTGCACCGGGCTCCACCAGCATTAAAGCCGTCCCAGTCCAGCTATGCCAAGAAGCATTCCAGGAACCATTTTTACTGGAGGTTATTCCTCGCGTTTAATATGTGAACACACCCTAATCCTATTAGTAGTTAGCATGCTTATCTGCTGAAAACTTAGTTCAATTAACGTGATGCAATTGGGATGGGTTCCTCCTCCACCAACTAAACAGCAAACCAAGCAAATGCTAGTAAATGTATATCCGGCTTCGGCTGATTTAAACCCAACCTTGTGTCATGTTTTCATGTTGAATGAATGCAGGGAAGAGACTGGGTTGAAGAGTGTGTTTCCATGTTTACGGGAGTACGAGGAGCAAGAGCTCGTGTCCCCTTTCTTCCGTCCCGTAAAATGTCATTATCTGTCTGCCTTACATCACCTAACCACCACCGATCTCGACATATCCTTGAACTACTGCCGGCCTACTCCTAATTAATTTCTCTTACTCTGCTTTCTGCTCCTCCTGTGCGCACTCTACTTTGGCCATATCACCTTTCCACTGGGGTTGACACTGTCCTTTAGGACGCTCAACATCATAGCTACTCACAAATATTTATTCAGGGGCCAAATAGTTGGGTCTGTTGTGTAACCAAGAGCCGCACTGCCGCTGCATGAAAAAGAGCATAGCCTTAAAAGTCAACTACAATTGAGGTCTGAGGGAGACCGCCTAATATTTTTTTAAAAAAGAAGTATCATAAACTGGTTCATTTATAAGTAGCACTTGCCCACGGTATTGGTCTAAAGAACATATGTTTCAAAGACAACTAAAAAAGAACATTTTGAAGATCTACCGCAAGAAATATTTCAAAGGATTACTGGAAAACATTACATTTTAAGTGGGAATCGCCCATCATAATGCTCAAGAGTCTGTAGGTTTCAAAAAATCGAAAGATAGTATGGGTGCCTCTCCCAAGAAACATTCATACAAAAAAATATTGGCTAATGATTATTTTTATATGGCAATTGCCGTCTATGCATGTCCAAAGTGGATAGGCCTGTGAGACTGTTGTGGGTCAACCTTCCCCCAAGTTTTGATTTTGGTGCTCAGTAAATGTAGTGAACTCAGACATTGTATGCAGGAGGGAATCAAACTGGCATTGTAGAGTGCATTCAGCGTATATCTTCAAGCACTGGTGCATCTACAACACAGTGGCCTCCTGCACCACCCCTAGCATCTACCACACATGACAAGCCAACAAACCTACATCCCTACTCTGAGACCTAATTGAATAAAACACCCACATTCCCAATCTCTGAACCCGTGCATCGCTTAGCAATATCTAGATAATCTGCACCATGGATTTGCTGTAAACAAACCATGCATCAGATTTCCAGGATTAGTACATAGTAGTCAGGCCCATAGTCTCTGTTCCTCAATACCTGGAGCAACATGAACCCCGGCTCTATGCACCTGCAGCAGCTGCCTGGAGAACTCCTTGAAATCGGACAGAGGCGCCCAAGACACTGAACCTGAGTAATCTGACTGAGAACCATGTGCCAAAGAAGAGTCATGGCACAAGTAATCCTATTCATCTTCCCCTTTCCCATATTAGAGTGACCAGAATGTCACACCAAAAAACCAGAGCAGACTACAGTCACTTCCACCAGTTGGCAATAACCACTGATACAGGAAGAAAAGACCACTTACTAGTGGGCATATCAAAAAACAATTCAAGAACCAGGCAGTACTGCCATGATTTTAATGCGACTTTACCTTTATTCCTCAATAGGTCTATTATGTTTTGAATCCTACCTACTCCTCAAGCACAGACCTGCAGGCGGAGACTGACCGGGCACAGGTTTCCTTGTAACTGTTGCCTCCCACCGCGTCACTCAGGCATGGTACTGTGTAAAAGCCACTCAATAGCAGATTTTTCTCTCAAAGCTATAATATTTTGAAATCTGCTCATTAAAGATCTTCTTTGGCTATTCATCCATGACTGACTGTTCACATTTATTTAAAAACTGCTCGTTTAAAAATGTGTTAAATGGTAGTTGGAGAAAAATTAAAAACCTCCTTTTTGTACAAGGAGACAACTATCCTCGCAGTACAAGCGCCACTGAATGCAGCACCAGTGTTCAATACTTAATATAATAACCGAGGCCCACAGAGTCTGTTGTGCCTCATTTGGCATTCATTTAATCTTTGCAAAGGCTCAGAGTAAACTATACAAACCTCATTATGCTACCTCTGTAACACTCGCAGCGCCCACAGTTCCAGCGGAATTACAATGCTTCGACAAAAGAAACAATTTGGTTATTGTTTGGACGGATCACAGTGCTCGTAGAGCCGGGCTGTTCAAGTGGAACGCTTACAATATTAATTGAGCGGTTCATAAAGCTCTTTATTCAAATATAAACCTTTTACCGATCCCTTGCATGCTGTTTTCATCACATCTTTTATTTTAAAAAGCAAACAATACAGTAAATTATTCCAAACACAAGCCAGGACAGAGCTATTTCTCTAGAATCCATATCAACGTAAATGGCAGTTGCAGGCTAAGCCTGCATAACCTCCTTTGTGGGGAAGTGAATGGAAAAAATAAGGTATCTTACAGAAAAAAATAATTAGTACCGACACTGTAGAATGTGTGAGCAAAGTCTGCAAAAAGATAGCCATAGGTCTAATGGGTTCTAATGGGCGCATCACCCACCCCCGTTCAGGACATTGTGGAAGGGGTTGAGAACGCTCTGGGTGCTTCTTTCAATTCAACTCTGGTCAACCTTTGTAGTAGCATGAGAGGAAGAGGGGTTAACAACAACTTAAATCATTTGTAAATGACAAAAGATCACTCCTACTCCAAGTTACATATATATCACCTCCAATAGGTACCTCCCATAAAGGAAAGCTTGTAGCTCCCCCCAAACCCCTCCAGGAGGAGGTGGAACCACCATTGCTTACTTGGGAGTCGTTCTTTTTGGCCATTTAACTTCCCACTTCTCTAATTCACTCCAAATCTGGATGCTGTGGATTAATTCTCGAATTTGCATCTTCATTCCTGGCATTCTCATATGTTCTATATCCTGATCACTAAAAGCGAGTAGGAGGCTCTTCTGTAAAGCCTTTGTCCACTCTAAATGTATCTCATTTTTTAGCCAATTCAGATAATTTGTCATGTGCTTGTTTTGCTCTCCTAGTAACATCTTTATCCATGAACAAAAGTTCACTCTGCTGATAAGTTTCTATTCGATCCAATGCAAGACAACCACTTATCAATTCATCCAATTCCAACTTCAATTTTCCCACATCCACCAAATGTACTTTCAAATAGACTGGAGAGTCACTTCCGTACACCCACTCTCATTCAAAGTAGCATTAAAAGCTTTCAAAAAGTCTTTCAATTCCTGGACATTAAGTCCAGGATGTACCTTAGAAGCTTTAGATACTACCTTTACTTCAGGTGTACTGCTTTGCATTTTTTAAAGGCGGTTTCCAGGTAAGTGATCCCAGATCTGGTAATCCTGAGAATGACCTTAAAGGTTCAAATCCAGTTTGATGCACCGATGGGTCTGCACTTTCACTGTATGGAGAACTTGCATTAATCGGACTTAAAGGAACAAATTCCCTTGCTCTCTGACTCATGGGTGTAACTTCTGATGCTTGTTGTTGAGGGGGAACAGCTGAGTTTTGAATCCCATTTCTCCTAGAACCAGGTGTACATATAGAAACCACTGGGCCAATGGTTACAGGAACTGTAAGTGCACCTGGGACTCTACAACCAGTGGAGGTCCCAAGGAAGCAAGTCCCTGATTTTCCCCCTATCATGTTTTGAATCACTGTAATAGTCCCCATCCTGCTCTGGTCCTTCTGCACAGGCGAAATCCCAGTCATACCAGGACTCATACTGACTTGTGAAGTAGGCAATCCAGTATTCCCACCTGAAGCCTCGCTCCCACCTCCCTCTGTTCGAATCTCATTATACAGGTAGGTCACTCAGACATTAATACATCTAAAAGACTATTACTAGTATCGCTATAGCTGTTTTCATCTTTCTCTCCAGATTCTCTTACTTTATCCTTCTTTCTCTTTTCGGTCCTTCTTTCCACTTCTCCAGTTTGCAATAATGGGTATAATTTTCCTCCCTCTATCCTGTCAGTTCTCCACCTTTTCTGCCCTGCATTCCACCTCACATCTGTATAAGTACTCACTGCCTTTTTCACTCGTCCCTAATATGTCTCTTTTTCTCTTGCATCAGCGGCATGTTCCCAATCGTTAAGCGCTTTGAATTGCACTTGGGAGTACCATCATGGCGTTGCCTTTCAACATCACTCAACACTGGGCTTTACTCAGTCCCCTGGGCTCTTTAGACACTCCTTCCCAAGATTCAGGAGAACTGCAATTAATGCCTTATTAGAAAGGGATGCTATACTGCCTGTGTGTTCTGCTTCCTTATGAACTTCATATGCCATTTCCACTGCCTCTTCTTTGACCTACTGTTAAATTTCTCCTGGAAAGCCATAGTCTCCCAGAGCCTTTTGGGAAGGAGGGCCAGAATTTCCCTGCACTATTTCACCCTTGGTGATTTCCCCTTCCTACCTTATTTCCTATGCCCTACCATTCTCATTGAGTCATTGAAGTGTTTGGGGGTGTAAAACCGGTCCTCAAGTTCTCTGCCTCCCACCAATTCAGGACTATAGAGCCCCTTGTAATAATCTGCAACGACTGTAGCAATCTTCTGCGACCCACTAACCAGCCAACCCTTGCTGTCACAAATTGCAGGAATGCCCACCATCGCCTCCTGCTCTCTTAGTTGTAATGTCAGTAGTCTGCCCACCTTTTCACCTTGCTCGTAATGGCGGGCTTTATGCTTATACAGCATATACTCCACCTTGGCATTGTTTACATTTTTCAGTTGTATTTTTGCCCATTCTAAGTTCCACCTGTTAAAATATGAAGGGTCTGCTTTATATTTCTGCAATAGTCACTTAATATCCCTTTCTATTGCTGTCTTCTCTTTCACCCCACTTCTATTCATCAGCACAGAGTCTCTCATGTAGCTTTATTTGCTGCTCACAAGCTTTGGACTGAGCCCACTAACCCTTTGTTGTCCTTTTGGAATGTTACTATATGGGACTTCAGTTGGCCTTTTTTTGAAGTACATTTTGTGGCATGAGACCTTAATGCACCAGGGGTTTCTCACTGGTTTACTCAATTATAGTCAATGCACAGGCAGACAGGTGCATGATCCATAAGTGTTGGAGGGTGGTTTATTAGTAAGGGCAGATAGGTTCCTACACTTAGTAATAACACCACAATGACAAATAAGGTCCAGTCAAGTTCTCAACAAATGAATACTTGCTCAGCCATTGGCAGTTTAGTTGCGAGTAGACAGACTTAAATTAAGGAGACAGGTGTGTAAAGCATTTAAAAACACAAATGCAGTAAATAAGTAAGATACAACACACAATAAAAATCCAACACCAATTTACAAGCATAAGAAATATTTTTATGATTTAAATGGCACCAAAATGGCAAAAAGCCAATGTAGGGAAACCGGTGATATGAATTTTTAAAGATTAAAAGAAAAATAGGGCTTAGAAGCAAACTGCCCTCAAAGGGTTAAAAAAGGTCACACTGGATTGGGACAAAGTCAAGAGTTCTGCCTGCCCATGATGTAACAGTTTTACACTTATTTCCATAAGTGTTTCTTGATGCAGTAAAATGGTCCACAGCACCAGCCAAGGGTTCAGAAGCTCTGGTTTGCCTCTTGGGGTCTGGGACTACAACTCCCACAGTGCACCTGGTCAATCCAAGTAAAAGCAAGGTGAATCTTGTCAGCTGGAGTTGTCCTTGTTGTTGATGTTGCAGGTAGCCCTTCCAGCACCTTTCTACCTGTTGCTACTCGGGGAGTCCACTCTTTATCCTTTAAGATATGCAAAGTCCTTTTGCTGTGAAGCCTTGAGAGTGCAGCAGCTACAGCCCTTATGAGTGCAGTCCTCTTTTGTGCAGTTAAAGGGTCCAGCAGGGCAGTCCATCTTCTCCAATGTTTCTTTTGGGTCTTTGAGGGTCCACAACATCAGCCAAGGGTCCAGAAGCTCTGATTTGCCTCTTGGAGGTTTGTGACTACAATTTCGCACAAGGCACCTGATCAAATCCTGTAAAGTCCAGTTGAAGCTGTTCAGCTGGGCTTGTCTTGATGGAGTTGATGCAGGTGGCTTCTTGAAGCTCTTTTGTATCTGTTGCTTTCGGGGAGTCCACTCTTTAATCCTTTTTAAGCCAGGCAAAGTCCTCTTTTGTGAAGCTCAATGTGCACAGCAAGTGCAGTCCTTATGTGCGCAGTACTTTTGTGGTGCAGACCAGGGGTTCAGCAGGGCAGGCCTTCTTCTCTTGATATTTCCAGGCAGGGATCTGAGTTGCTGGGTAGCTCTCCCATATTTATTTCAGTTTGTGTGCTGGCAAGAGGGAGGGCACCACTGACCAATGAGGTGCAGGGTGCCACAATCTGTGATAACTTACTTAGAAGTGTGGCATATTTTTGTTCCAGAAAGCACTTCTCAACAAAATTCAAAATGGAGAAAAACTCTCTTGGAGGTTCTGGTCTAGCTAACCCAACCCATAGGTGTTGCTAACTGTTTTCCGACACTCCACTTCCAGCCCCTCTCCTAATCTAATTACAGGGGCTCCTATCTGGCTGGGGTTGCAGGAAGTGGAGGTGGGCCTGGTTCCTGTCCTTACTGTCTTTCTCCCTTTGAAGACCAGTTTGGCTACCCAGCCCCCTTCCTGTCCTGGTATTTGCAGTAGCAGAACTCCTCCCAGTAGATGTCTCCTTTGTTTCACTCCAGGCCACTTCACACCTAATCATGGAAGCTTGGCTAGCCAATCTGACGTGGCTGCTACGGAGCTAAATTGAAGAACTTTAGGAAAGCAGTTGTATAACTTCTTTCCTACACTAGTTATAATAAATCCAACCTTGGCAAGTTGTTGGATTCATTGGAACTAATAATGTATTATTTTAGCTCGCTCCTGTCAAAAGATAGACTTTATTAATGCCCTCCCATGTTAGACTATTGAGCTAATGTACTACAATGGGGAAAATGAAATTGGCAGGTTTTCCCTCACCAGGGCATATAAAACACATTTTATGCTGTCCCTGCCTATTTTAACATGGCACCCTATCCTTGGGACACCAAGGGCAGATCTAATGGGTGACTTATATGTAAAAATAAGATTGTTTATGTCTTTGGAAGTACCTTAAATTCCTATTCGAATTTGAACATAGTTTTATTTTAAAAGCAGCCTGCAAGGCAGGGCTGCTTTTAAAATGACAGCAGGTACCCCAGCAGTGCACACTTAAGAGCATTAAATCTACCGGACCTCTAAACCTACATGCCCTACCATATACTAGGGATTTACAGTTAAGTTGTCCGTACCAATTGTAATTACATCTAATTACCATGTACATTTCAAATAGAGCACTGGCCCTGGGCCTGGTTATCAGAACCCAGGGCACAACCAGGGTCAGAAAACTAGCATTTAGTAGGCTAAATGGGGGCAAAAGTGGGGTAACACTGCAAAAAGCTCTATTTTCTCACAATTAAGGACACCTCCAAGATATCACGTTACCACTAATCTTGCTTGGGTTCAATGCACATTTCAGAGGTAGGAATGCTCCATATGAGAGGCATGCAGGACACGTCAAATGTCTTGTAGTCCATGGTCATCCATAATATCTTTCAGCACAGCACTTCCCTGTCTCAGTTATTGACCATATCGATCAGTCCTGTGCTGTCCATAACTAGGGGCTATGTTCCAATTTCCCCCTAGGATCACGGGTGCTGTACTTAGTTCAGCTATAACTCTGTTGAGTGGAAAAATAAAAGCAGATTGCCTGGATAAGCAGAGTTTCTTCGAACTCTCGAATCCCCGCTCTCCCACTTATATTGTATATGGAAAGTCTAAGCTGCCGTCAGCATGTATAGAGAATATGAAATGAGGGAATGTGTATGGCTACAAATACAGAGTTGGGTTACTTAAACTGGGCACTGACTGGTCCAATATCGTGGACATTTGATCAGCTTCATGGCAGGTCCTTCCTTCCTCTATGTTTGTCTCCAGGCACAATGGGAGAAGTCACCAGCCCACCAAGAAAAACAACTTCTAGGACAATTTTTCAAGGATAATGCAGGGACGTGGGATGGAGAAGGCTACTGGAGGGGGGAAAGAATGACAGTGGGTGGGGCACTGAACTACCAAGTGAAAAGTAATTAGGGGATGTCCATCTCAAGCATAGACCAAATACTGCAGGCACTGATGTCCTGGAATAGCACATGGAGGGGCAATAGGAGCAGGGGAACAAGAACAGGCCCATGTCCAACTTATATGCTTAACAATGTGTGGATTTAATTTGATAAATCAGAATAGTCGGGATGACCATTACACAAGTAAGTAAATCCACAGTACAATAACTCGGGTAAACAAGAGTAAAAATAATACCAAAACAAAGTAACATATACAAACAGGATGGAACAGTCACTAATTGAGGTTACAACATCACTGAAACCCACCACATTTTGTCATCTTTGCTATATTCATCTGTCTCTCTTGTCAGTCAATAGGGGCTAATGCCAGTTTCATTTTCCAATGAAGTTTTGCTTTTAAAGGTGATCTGGAATTGTCATGTGGTTTATCATGTGTGATTTCCTCCATAGTCCTTATCACTTTCTCACTCTCTGACTGCTTTCTGAAGAAACGTTCCTGAAGTCTACCAAGGAGGATGCTTCTCTCTGCATTAAGAGTTACCATTATCCTTCAGGGGTGGCATTGCCATGTCCATGTCCAGATCCTATAAGTTGTCTAGAAATCTTTCCAGATCTGCAGATTCTTTGTAGACTCGGAACTTCCTGCCATCTGTCACCCACATCATTGCCAGTCCAGGAGGCCATATTTAATGTCTCATTTTCGGAGTCTGGGTCTCAAAGACAGAAAGGTTTCCTCTTCATATTAGTTTATATTGAAAAATCTGCAGCAATATCATTTGGACCATGCTTGTATACTGTCATCAAGTCTTGCGGTGTCTGCTCATTTTGAAGGAAGCAAGCTGTGATCGGGCAGAGCCTTTTGGCATCTCCGTTGGTTTACTTTTGTAACCAGATTCTATAGGACCATTGTCACTCCAGGAGTGGTTTGAAGTCTAGGTCAAACAAGAGTGAAAGGAGCAAGGAGCTTAATCAGAAAATCTCTCATATTGTTGCTCTCCTTTTTCCAAAAGAACCTGACATTGTTACATCTTGCCCCGTCTTCAAGGTCAGTCACCTTCTACTTCAGGTGCCAAATGTTAGGTCCTCAAGAGTCAGCGCTGTCCAGTCTGTCTTTAATGATAGCCGTCCTTTTTTCCATCCCCTCCATCTTGTTGTGGAAGAATCACATTTCTGCCTTATTGTCTTCAGTTGAGTCGTAGAGTCAGACATCTTTGCATCCATGGAGCCCAACCGGACCCATACTGCTGATGTTTCCTTAAGGATGGCTTCAAGGGAGACTTCCTGCATCATCTTGGCACTCCTCACCACCTCTGTGAAGAGCAGGTGCTGGGTAGCTTTATTTAGAAGCCATAATGCTTCAGCACTTCCCAGTATGACGAGATTGTTGAAAAATATATGAAGGTGGGGTCATCCAGCCTTTGCATTGTTGAAGCAACATATGCAAATTCTCATTTCCCTGTATGAGCCCACACAAAGCAGGTGGCTAAGCAGGGTCAACTTTTCTGTTGTTTTATAGTCCAATATCAGCACTGCAGCAGATATTGCCCCCTTGAAGTTCTTGGGTTATTCTTCTAGCCCCCGCACTGTGCTCAAATGTGGTCGCAAATACTTTGCTCTTACTGTGACATGTAATGAATGGTGGAGCCAACCGAGAAAGGGCAGTGGATGACAATCAGGGCAGCATGGCATCCTCTCTGGAAAACAGCAATGTGGGTAAGGTAGGTATCACAGTGAGGGTAGGTGGAAATACAGCAGTACAAACAATGATAGGCCTAGAATTGATAGGTTTCACAGTGCACAAAAATAGGCATGGGACCGAGTGCCTCATGGGCATTACTCTCCTTGTCTTTCTCATGCCCTCATCCAGTGCCAAGTCTTCGCTAAGTCCTCAATTTCCTTATTTGTCCATGATAGGGCCACTCCCTGCATACAGTATTGCCAGTTATGTAGGTACTTCAGTGGAGGTATGCGGACCAGTAAGCTGGCTTTGGGTTCGGGCAGTCAACTAGTCAGTTAAGGCCAGGACACTCTTTGAGTAGCTGTGCGCCTTACAAATCTCTTGATTGATTGATTCAGTATCAGACTTATACTTCTCCTGAAGGGGCTAAGGAAGAGGGAGAGACTGCTGAGTACCAAAATCGCACTCAGCAGGTCTTAACCCAACCCTCATGGGCATTACTCTCCCTGTGCTCACTACCTTGGCCAAAACACATTGATGGAAGAAGGAAGCTGGGTCTCCTCTCTGTGTCTTTATGACTTCTGGGGAGGGGGGAATAGTGTGCAGAGCACATGGTATTGAGTGCTTGGTATGAATGGATGGATATGAATATATACCTTTTTTTAGCATGCGTTTTCAACGCATGCCATAACAACGCGGTCGTTACAACGACTGTGTTGTTATTTCGCATACCGTTACAACCCAAGTCGGAACAACGACTTGCTGTAGGGGGCGCTGGATGTTGGAATAGTATAATTTACTATTCCAACTGCAGTCTGTGTGGACACTAGGGAAGGTGTTGGATTTTAAATCCAACACCTTCTGCCCCCTAACGCAAGTCGTTTTTCCGACTTGCGTTGTAACGTTGTTTTTTTGTTTTTTTGTTTTTTTGTTTGTTTTTTTTTAGTCCTCATTCTACAAAACATGCTCGAAATTCAAGAATATGAAGCCGGTCAGTCCGAGATATTACAGCCCATTGTAACCATGAAAAAATAAGAAAATAAGAGGCCCGGTCACTTCTCATTGAAGGATGGGAAAGTTTAACCCCCGGGCACTTTCCCTCTTTTTTCCTCTTTCAACAGGGCTTGTCGGCAATAACCAAGGCTCCTCTTCTTTACTGGGCCCTTTACCTAGTCTTAGCTAGTTTCCCAACATTTAAGCCACACGAGCAGATTCATAATCATTGAACCACCAGGAAAAGTAAATATAAAACTAGCAAAAGCCAGGTATGTCCGCGTCCAGAATTAATTTAGAAGGGAGAAAAAGCAAAAGAGCATATTCCCATAAGGGGTAACTCTAGCTGAGTTAACCCACAATGATAAAACAACAATTTAACAAAACTAAGTGAGAGCGAAAAGTGTGAACCAGCTATCCCATAGATCCCAGAATTTTGTTTTTTTGGCCCTGCTACTTGCTCGATCAAGGATTGAGATACGTTGTACCGAGCTTATCCATTCTAATTTAGTGGGTGAAACGGGTGAGATCCACTTAATGCAAATCTCCCTGCGTGCCAAAAGGATCAGGACAAAAAGTAATGCCCTCTGGTTACTTGAGAAAACAGTATTATCTATCTCACTTGAAATTACCCCAAAAATAACTTTCGACGCTGTTAACCCAACCTTTCTCCCCAGAATTTCAGAGATGATGTTACTCACGTGGACCCAGAAGAGCTCGACCGAAGGACATTGCCAGAACATGTGTACCTCGTTTACATTGATGTCATCACACTTCGGGCACTTCCTTGTCGCTCCATTCCCCAACTTAGATAGCTTCAGGGGCGTCCAGTAAGCTTTATGGAGAGTGAAGAGATGATTTCTTTTTAACAGAGCAGCTTTCACATATAACCAAAGGGTAGACATGGATACTTGCCCGAGAGTCTCGATGTCTTCAGCCGGCATGTCCTTCTTCCAACTCTCTGTAAACACGTTCGAGTTTTTATCTCCAGTCTCGATCATTTGCCAGTACCATACTGCTACTTCCTTATGTGTTGATTTTGCACGAATTGTTTTTATTAAGTCCCCATCCCCGGCTAGTTCTCTACTCATTGATTTTGTCCATCCGAGAAGTTGCAGATATTTAAATCTTGATACTGAATTATTTGTTAAAGCAGATAAACACTGCCATGGAATTAATTTGTTTTCCACTAGTAGTTCTCCCCATCTTACTATCCCAGCTCTGCATAGAGGGAGAGCCAGGGCATCTTGCAGACAAATCGGTGTGCCCGGGGAGTCCCAGATCGGCGTTTCTTGATTATAGTAGGGTATGTCAAATAATGCCCTCACTTGAACCCAAACTCTAATGGCGGCTCTCAGAATCTTCAACCTAACTTTCTTAAAGAATTTGGGGTGACCAAATTTTAAAAGAAAAAAGTCAACTTGTGTGTTATGTGCCTTTGTTAGGGCTTTGAAGAGAGGCTGGTAAACTTGACCATCGTTTAAGAGTTGACATGAGTTTTTGAGATGGAAAGCGCAATAATAAAAATATAAGTCAGGTGTAACTATACTGCCATTAGGTTTTTTTCTCCTTAGTTTTTTCTGAGAGATTCTAGGGTTTTTCTACCCCATATAAATGAGGAGAATAGCCCTTGCGCTTTCTTAAACCAAATTTTGGAAAATTCTAAGGGGATGGTATCAAAAAGAAAAGTAAACTTAGGCAAGATAGACATTTTTAACAGGTTAGATCTCCCTATAATAGAAAGGGGTAAAAGCTCCCATACCTGTAACTGTTGTCGTACACTAACCATAGTTTTATCAAAATTTAGTTGAGCTATTTTATCTATGTTCTTAGTAATTTGTACCCCAAGGTATCTTATTTGTTGTTTTTCAAGCGTGCTTTTGTATGGAGAATTCCATAACATCAGCTCGGTCTTCTGCTGATTTACGGAGTATCCAGCTATCTTCCCAAAATTCTCCAACTGATTACAGATCTCTGGAAGCGCTTGTTCTAAGTTCCCTGTCAGGATCATGAGATCGTCTGCATAAAGACCTATATTTTTTTCCCAACCCACACAGCTGAAGGGGGAAATAGTTTGACTTGATCTTAATTTGCATGCCAAAGGCTCAATATAGAGATTGAAGAGAAGGGGGGAAAGGGGGCACCCTTGTCGGGTCCCTCGCACGATTTTTAGTTGTTTTGTCAGGTTTCCATTAACAAGAATGCTAGCTGAGGGGTTTTTATAAAGAGCCTTTACTGCCGCCACAAATGTTTCTCCCAGATTGAAGCGATTAATTGCTTCTATTAAAAAAATCCAGTTAACCCTGTCAAAAGCTTTGGCAGCATCAAATGTCAAAACTGCCAATGGAATTTGATATAAACTTGCCAAGTCTATTGCCCCAATGAGGTCATGTGTTAATTCTTTCAACTGTCTTCCCTTCATAAAACCCTTTTGATCAGATTGTATAATGGAACCTGCTACTTTATCTAATCTCTTTGTAAGGATATGAGTATAAATTTTATGGTCACTATTTAAAAGTGAGATAGGTCTATATGATTCACAATACTGTGGATTTTTATTTGGCTTTAAAATTATTGTAATTGTGGCCTCATTCCAGGATGCCGGTACCGCCTGTGCGCCTGAGTACACTGATTTAAAAAGTTGGAGAAGAAATGGTGCTAGTTCTTCTTTCAGGATAAGATACACTTCATTTGGGATAGCATCGGGGCCTGCCGCTTTCCCTTTTTTTAGCGATGTAATAGCTTGCAGCACTTCTTCTAAAGAAATACATTCGCTCAGTTTATCCCTATCAATAGCTGATAAAGTGGGAAGTTGAAGATCCCGAAAGAAGGCTTCCATCATATCTTCAGATGGAGTTAAATCTTCAGAATATAGATCTGAGAAGAAATGAGAGAAGGCATCCTCTATCTCCACATCACCTTCAATAATCCTCCCCGTGTTTGGGCATTTCAGACTTTTCACGGTATTTCTGACGAGGTCAGATTTTGATTTCCACGCCAGGAATTTTCCGCAGCCTTCTCCATACTCATGGTGGGCAAGTCTACTTGCCTCCCATTTTTTTTTGTTTAATGCCTCTAGATAATCAATCAATTCATTTCTAGCTAGGGATAACTGTTGTATTTCAACTGTGTCGGTTGGCATTAATTCTACTGCTATGTATTTTTGAGCAATTTTTAATTCCATTATTTTGATATCTTCCTTTATTTTTTTGTTGTGTATAATAGAGAGGGAAGTTAGTAAGCCTCTTAGAAAAGCTTTGTATGAATCCCAAACAATAGGATGGGCTGCTGAGTTTACGTTGATTGAAAGGAACTCTTTTGTCGCTATCTTTAACTTATCAATAATTGACGGCTCAAGAAGTATTACACGATTCAAAGTCCATCTAGGTGAAGTAAGACGATGAGTTAAAATAATTTCTAATAAAACAGCAGAATGATCGGATAAGTGCTCCGGCAGATGAGTAATTTTGGTCGTATCTCTACCGGTAACACGATCCACCAAAAAGAAATCAATTCTTGAACGGTGAGCGTGTTTCTTGTTATGATAAGTAAAATCTCCCCCTGTCGGCCCCCGAACATGCCTTTTTTCTCCCCATACATCAAGGAGACCACCCTCTATCATTAGACGTTTCAAGGTTTTCCGAGTTTTTGGTGTGGCCTCCGCGGCTTTTTTTGACGTGGAATCAGAGTTGGGGTTTAACACGACATTAAAATCTCCTCCCATTATAATTTGATCGTTTACCTCTCCCAAATTAAGGAATAGGGACTGGAGATAAGACGAATCGTCAATATTGGGGCCATAATAGCTAACAAAGGTTACCCAAGTTACATTGATCTTAGCCCTGACAATTACCCATCTACCATGAGTGTCTGCAACTACCTTGCCGGTGACTAATCGGTTAATTTTCCTAAAAATAACAGCTACTCCCTTTGTCGGAACCGTCTGTGTTGAGACAAAACAATGGTCTATCCATTTATGTTTTTTTATTATTCCTGCCCACTCTTCCTTTACAAGGTGCGATTCTTGAATAAGTATAATATAATTCGTGTGTCGCAGATATTCCAGGACTTTCTCTCTTCTGGCGGGGAACCTAAGCCCATTCACATTCCAGGATAGAATCTTTAAAACTTGAGAGCTACCCATAACCACTAACCAAACAGATCTTAGTGGAGAAGCCTTCCAGCCTTAAAATCCTACTTCCTAACGCATTATTTTGTGAATGAGAACACTTTTTTATTTTTTTACCCAAAATGCTCCCCCACCCTGTGATTAATATTTTTTCTTTTTTCTTTTTTCTTTGGTGCTTTCCCTTGACCCTACCCTCCCCTTCCCTCCCTGGGGAATCCTCCCTCATCTCTAGAGGCATACTGAAGCCTCTCTTCTTTGTCTCTCACACTCTCATATCGGATAGGGAAAATGAGGAAGAAAAATTGAAGGAACCTTATTTGGATGAGCTTTTAATTTGCTGAATCCAAGAGCTAACCTCTTCAGGGTCTCTAAAGGTATACATTTTATTCCTCCACATCACCTTCAGGGAGGCGGGGAATTGGAGTTTCGCATTGGCTCCTAGACTATTCAGCTCCTGTATCTGTTTACCCAATTCCCACTGCCTGTCCTGTGTGGTACGTGATATATCCGATCTTATGCGGAATGTCCAGTCTCCCCTGTTGTACACTCCCCTTTTTAGCCCCTGAGAGAGAACCGCCTCTTTTATAGAGTATGACTTAAAATTCACTAATATTTTCCTGGGGGTTTTCTTTCCTACCCGTCTATTAAAGGGGTCCCGGTGGATCCTTTGGATGTCATTTTCGAGAGTCGCCGTCTCGATTTCTGGATGGAGGTCATTTAGGAGATCGATTATAAAGGTTTTAATGTCCCCCCCCTCAAGGTCTTCAGGGATATTTAAGATCCGAATGTTATTTCGTCTGCCGCTATTTTCCAAACTTTCCAACTTGTCTGCCCAGAGTTTATCTTTCAGTTTTAATTTCTTGATCTCCTCTGTATTTTTGGTGACCTTTTCGAGAGATCTTCTACTGTGGCTTCTACCACTTCCACTCGGCCCATGATATCGTTTATTTTGACTTCCAATGCCTCACAGGTCCCCTGAATCTTCAATTGATTATTTTCAGAAATTGTGAATTTTTCTCTCATCTCCGAAATCAAGTTCAGAAGCAGGTTCTCTGTTGTAGAGCTGGCCCCCGCTGTCTGTTCTCCTGGCCCCCCCCCTTGGTCAACTAATTGCATTAGTGATCCAGCTAAAGTGGAGTCAATACTCAGGGAAGTGTTCAAAGAAGTAGAAGGAACGGAGCTAGCAATAATGGTGGTGTTTGTAATAGCGGAGGTTTGCTGCGCAGTTTCTGATTGCGTACACATTTTTTAATAAAGTCATATCCTCTGCTAAACAGGAAAAACTGTTCTCCAATAGAATCATGTTATTTCCTTGCTCCATAGCCCCTGAGTCTCTACTGGCGCTAGATTTTCCGGGAGACACTATGAATGGACTCTCAAGTTTCTCTAGATTTTGGGTTAACTGTGTGCCTGAAGTTCTAGTTTGGACTTGTACTTTAAAATAGGTGCGCAGGGAAGGAGTGACGCAGGAGCTCCCTGATTTAGGTGGTTTGTCTTGTTTATTTTTTGCTTTTATAGTCTTTTTTTTGCCCCCCACTTGTGATCTAGTGATTCCTTTCTCCACTTGTATTACTTTTGGCGGGATACTACCTAAAAGGCTCTCTGTAGGCAACAGATCCTGCGCCCAAATGCCTTTACTGCGAAGAGTGTACCTATTTAGGCTATTGAAGATGCTACTGCTTGTTTGAGATACACTGCAGCCTCCACTAATACCTTCTGCTACTTTCAGACACCCCTCTTGTTGTAATGGCCCGGGGGCACCTGACTTGCTCACACTAGCTTCAATTACAGTGCTATTATCTTCTGAAAGGAGCCCTTGCACCCCCTTCTTCTTTCTCCTTACCGGGGTCATCGGCGGGAGGCTCCCATTCTCCGCTGTTTTTGTTTCCTTTCCACCACCAAGCGTGGCCAAGACCGATAGCGGTCTACCCGTGCAGGGAAAACCCACTCTAGCCGCCGCCCGCCGCCCTCTCGCCAGCTGCAGTATCGCTTCCGCCCAAACTCCACCCCCACCTCGCGGTGAGGACGTAGCAGCTTCGGCGGCCACAGCCGCAAACCCCGCCACCCTCGCACTCGAACAAAGTCCTGATCCAAGCCCACGTCCCGCAATGGAGATCGACGAAAGCCCAAACCCAGCCGAGCCAAAGCGCCGAGCCCAGCCAAAAGATCAGAGAGAAATCGCGGCGACGTGACCACAAGTGTGCCGCATATCTCCTAACGCCGCTCTGCTTCAGGTACGATCATCCTGCATACTTAGCTCCTCATCCGTTAGAGAGGTGAGAGCCCTCGACCGCTCAGTGCTTACTGACGGCCGCCATGTTCCCCCCAGACTCCCGTAACTGGCCTGCGTTGTAACGGTATGCGAAATAACAACGCAGTCGTTGTAACGACTGCTTTGTTATGGCATGCGTTGTTCCGCATGCGAAATAAACGCTGTTCACCGATGGATACGGTTTGTGGCTTTGTTTTAATTCTTTCGTTTAGAGAGTGACAACATTGTCACTATGGAACATTATACTTCTAAAGTAAAGTAGACATATAAGAAGCAATCATGTTGAATATATGCAGCAATGGAGTGTGTTTATTAAATTACAATTCATTTTGTATGTATATTTCACAATCAATGAAATAAAATATATTTTTCTGAAATAATAGTGGGTTAGTAGTGATTAAATTGATTAACTCATTGCAAATTAATTTGATAGCGGGTTCTTTGAGTACACATTTGAAGGACTTTGGACATCCAATTTCACAACTTACGGTTCAGGACAGAGGAGGACATGTACCCAGGTAAACATGGATACAATGCACGTAGAGAGAGAAGTAAAACCTCTGACCAAAGGGATCCTCTGGGGGTAGAGCGCAAAACTCTGCTGCTCAGAGAGACTGTGGAAGATAGGTAGGTGCCATTCTCCGACCTGTGAGAGATGTCACTCAGAAATGGGAGGGTTCTTCCACATGATTTGGTTCTGCCCCACAATTCAGAAACACTGGTTGGAAGCTAAGGACACACTAGCCAAAGTCCTGAAGTGCCTCTTGGAACTTCCCCCTAAGGTGACACTTCTTGGGTTAAGTGGAAGTGTGGAGGTATCCCCTGACGGCCATCCCTGGTGGGGCCAGGGTTTTGGCCAATTGCAACACTGCATGATATTGGAGTTCCGACAATGCACCACCCTTGCAGACTAGCTGAGGGGTAAGGATCACGGCGTTTAGAGTGAAGAGGTAATCTGTCATCCCAGGGGTTGATTGGCCATGCATCAAAACATTTGGAGCCCATGGTGCGATCAAGTGGATAAATTCCAAGGCAATGTCTTTAGGGAGTTAGTGCCCTCACTATATTGTATTCATGTTTTATGCGCAGAACAGTTTGGTTCATGGGCAGGCACGGCCCGTGGTAGGAGTGCCGGTCGGGCGGTGACGTGGGGCGGGGGAGGGGCAGGGTGGGGGGTAGTAAACTACGGATTAAGGCCGAATACAGGTAAGTGAACATTTAAATAAATAAAACGAATTTCGTTGTGAGCGCTGCATGCGATGCAGCGCTCACAACGAAATTCGTTTTATTTATTTAAATGTTCACTTACCTGTATTCGGCCTTAATCCGTAGTTTACTACCCCCCACCCTGCCCCTCCCCCGCCCCACGTCACCGCCCGACCGGCACTCCTACCACGGGCCGTGCCTGGTCAGATGTATACCATCAGTGAAGGAACATTTTCCACACTGAACCATCTTATGATGCCCCTTTCTGACTGCTTTGCAATAAATCTGTCAACCCTGACTGCCATGCTTGGTCATTAGACAAGATTATACTTAATGACTTTTAAATACCAACTTCCCATTCATCCATAACCAGTCTTAAGTGATATGCAGAGCTTCGTTTCACCACCATTGTTACATTTGCTGGTTAGTCTAATAAACATATTGAACCACTTTCTTTAAAAAAAAAAAAATGGTTTTAATGGTTGCAAAACTTCAACTTAGTTGCATTTACAAAGGGTTAAAAGTCGGACATATTTGGTGTCGTACTTGAGTTGCAATTTGGATGCTTTAAAAGCGTTGCTATATAATTCCCAATGACTCTGGCTCCTGAATCCTTTCCTGTGGGAGACTTCTAAGCAATGTGTTCCCGAGATACTTCAGCTGTGACTTAAAGATGATTGTTTTACTTCATTTAACATTCCGGTGTCTACTTTGCGACACCCATGTGTTTAAAATGGGCATTATGTACTTTACCACATACTTTATTGTCTATTCGGTCTGTATCCACAGCTAATGAGAACATTTGCAAAGTATGTGGATATAGTCTTAAATGGAAATTAGTTGTCATGGTCATACCACCTGTGATTAGCATATTTCTCTTTTATTTTCTGTAATACAGGAACAAGGTGGTTCGATCAAATAAGTTTTGTCTTATTTTATTTTGTTTTTACTGTTCACGTCGAAGTTTGTATTGTTTAATTAACTAACAAAACGCGTGCTGTCTTCTTTTAGGGTACCTTTGTATAGCATGGTTACTGTAACACACCGCAAACAACTGAAATGGAGAGATCAATATCTTGCTATTAGAGACGCATGGCTTGGAAACCCATGTACATATGGCAGACATTCTCATGCAGATTGCTGAAAAATTAGACTGCCAGAAAGAAGAATTTGACAAGGCAAAATCAGCATGTGTACAGGAATCTATGAGCTCCTGGAATTAGAGGGCAGCTAGAGATGGTCTTCTCTTTCGGTACACGGGAAGGGTGCTGTACTCCCTGCCAAATGCAAGGAAGAGGGTGCCTGCTGAAATTCATATATCGAACACTATGCAGTTAATTGTGAGTCTGTGCAAGGCCAGTGACACCACATATTAAGTAATTTTGCACTGAGAATGTTATTGCTTAGTGCAGGTTTCAGAATAAAGATACACATTTTTTGATGTATTTTATATAACGCTTATGCTAGAGGGAAAATTAAACATTATAAAAACTCCAATAACAAATCTGTTTAAAAAATCAAGGAGTCAGACAATGCAGAAAAAGTCCATTAGCTGTGCAAAACCACTGGTTTGTTCTGAATTTTGTTTTGAAGTTTGCAGTGTTCTCCACCATTATCTCAACACTATAATTCTAGAGGTAGGCATAACTCAAGCAATATGGGGAGATATTCTCAAGAACGTGCGATAAACATCGCCAAAATAGGTTACCACAAGTTTTCATATCGCCGTCTATCGCGGGAAAATAACTCTGTGTTAACGTCGTATTTTCAACACGGCGGTAACATGCGATAGTCTCCCGATATCGCGTCAAATGTCTGCGATAACATTACCGGGACGGCGATAAAAATCCAAAGCCGAACGTGAAAAAAGTTGCGATGGGCCCAACCGCGATAAGACAAACAGCGAAAAGCAGTGCCAGGCCTGCAATTCACACACGTCAGGTGTGAAAAACCACTACAAAAGCTGAAAAAAACCCACAAACAAAACCAAAACAACTGCGAACCACAATGGAGGCATCCGGAGCAGGTACAGATGACGACCAGAGCCCCACAAGCCCCCCGTAGTACCAGCCTGGGACCTCGAGGTCAGGGAAGGGCAAAGACAAGAAGAAGAGGAAGACGCGGTTCAGTCCGCAGGAAAACAGTATCCTGATCACGGAGGTGATAGAACACCATCAACAACTGTTCGTCACCTCCACTGTGTCATTGGCAACACAAAATGGGATATGGCAGTCCATCGTGGACAAGGCGAATGCAGTCGGAGTGCTGAGGAGGACAATGGAAGAGCTCAAGAGGCGCTGGAATGATGTGAAGCACAAGACCAAGCAGAAACTCGCCAACAACCAGAAGGCAGCAATGCAGACTGGAGGTGGGACTCCAGCCCCACAGGAGGAGCTGGATGAGATGGAGGAAATGGTGTCCACAGTCATCAGCGGGGAGACGGTGGCAGGAGTTGGGGGACCGTACACTGCTCAAAATGACCCGACACAACAGCAACAGGGTGAGTAACCACCAGGGACTGGGGGGACGGGAGGAGATGGGCACAATGGCACACATGCACAATTAAGTAGAGCACATCTTCGGACAAACCATGGCCAACAGTCACAACTCCAACCAAGAGCCCAATTTACCCAAGTCTGCAACAGCACAGCACTGCATAAGCACAGAAGTGAAAGCCACACCGCCTGAAAGGGAGAAGGGCCAGCCAAATCAGAGCTGAAGGGGCAACTCACCTACAATGCAGCACACACACATAAGATCCAGAGCACCGCAACATTTACAACAATGTTGAACAAACAGCAACACCAGCACAACAGAAGAGAGGACACAACTGCTGCCGCTTGTGTGTGGAAAATGGCCATTCGCATGTGGCATAGCTGGAAACTGTGAGATGATGATGTACTAGTACAACCCCATATCCCTGATGGTGTAGTAATGCATGTATGGCCGTGACCCAGATAGGCAGTGAGACACACATTGTCATACAAATCAACACTCATCACAGTTGAATACAAGTGAAGGTGCGTAGACTTTATTAGCATATGCGTGTCAGTACGGCCAAGATAAGTGCCACAACATGCAGACCAATGCAGCAGTATGTCAGAACGTGGAACGTTGCCAAGCGCCGCTGTCGACTCCGGGGGAGTGCCTCACCTTTCACAGGTGTGTGTCTACCCGCGTTGTTGTCCGCTCATGTATTTGGAGTCCAGGCGAATGCAGTCATGTCCACTGTCGTCGTGGGAGATGTGACCAGAACACCAAGTCCCAATAAGGTGTCGGGACATGTGCAATGGGTTCCTAACTGTTGTGTCTGCAGGTACGTAGTTACACGTCCATGAAAGCGAGTGCAGCTTCGTAGGCTATCATTTCCAACATGAGGTCGTGGTCGACTTCATCAAACAGGACGGCGAGGCTAACCATTAGCAGGTCCGGACAGATGTGCTGCGTCCACTCCCTTTCACCAATTAGCACTACAGCCCAATAGGGGAGCGGCTCAATGTGATCACTGCACACAAGGAGTTCTGCAAACTCCCAGGTCCAGCTGCCAGCATGTATGCCAAGTATCCAGGCATCCCATAGACGGGTGTCACGATGACACTCATGGTCGTGGGCCAACAGGAGGCGCACACACATGTCGAAATCCAGTTCGGCTACCGTCCTGTTGGATAGGCAGACATCCATGGACCACTCGAATATGCACGAGCGACAATGCAACACAGGCTGCACGGAGGTGACGTTGGCAAGGCAGAAGCTCAGCCGGTAACTGATCCGCAGCACTACCAATGGCAGTGCCCCCAGTAAATGCAGCATACGTGCACGGTACAGTTCCACGTGACAGGGGTTGTGCATGTGTCCAGGATGGTCTGCCATAGTGTTAGTGGCTCTGGTTGAAGCAGCACTGTTCTGTCCTGCGCCAGTTCTGTGGATGAAATGCCACAGCTCGGATCAATGAGTTGTTTAAGTGTGCAACGGTTGTACGCCTGGGATGGTGTGGAAGTAAGTATGAAGGCCATTCCATGCAAGATAACTCAGAGCAAGGACTTCTGTGTGTGGGGTGTGTATACGTTGTTCTGTCGTCGGGCTGTGCGTAGTGTGGGAGTCGTCCTCAACTGCTATCGTATCTGTCAGGGGGTGCCGGGCACATGCAATTCTGAGGTCGGATGTGCAGATGTGCTTCCGCCTGATAGTTCAGACAAAGGAGCTTTCATCCCTAAAGTCAGTTTGTCATCTGCTTGCATTCATGAAGTGTGATGTGGCTTGTTGGGTGTGGGGTGGGATGTGTGCAACTTTGGGATCCATGTTTGACATGACTTGCATGTGGCAAATGAGCGGCATCACTGTGTGTTACGTTGCCTCACAGCTGCTCCTCCCTCCCCCAAGCCTATTTACTTGTGTGCGCTGCGTGGTTGCATCACTTGCACTCCTAGGACACACCATTGTCATGCCTGTCTGTGCATGTCCACAAGCCTGACAACGACACTGTGATGTTGTCCGTTGAAGGCCTATGGTAAGGTTAGTGTGGACACAGATGTAGAGTTCATGCCTGGCTGAACTCGTACTGCGACTAAGGCTAGGCATTTGGCTCATGCTGCTGCAATGCAGATACACACAACACTTGGCATGTATGAGCCAAGACCCCGAGCGGTCATGCGCTCCTTCATTTCTCCGTTCGTGCGAGACCGCCCTCCGGGCGCATGCTACATTGCAACATTGTCAATTGCGGGCCGGGTGGCGCCGACACTACAACAGAGACACACGCATTGGTGACTTCCTTGTCCAGGCCAGAACTGAACCATGACCTGAGCCCAAGGCTAATTCTACACACCCCTGCGCTGGACTGACGTACGCCGGCCCAGCACACTCCGCTTACGCTTACAGGGGGGGACGACAAAGCTACATGTCCATGGTCTTACCCGCTGCCTGAGGTGACATGCTTGCGTCCGCTGTCCACAGCACGATGTGATGTGGTAGGGCCAGGGGCCATCATGCATACATAATGACCACACAGACACACTTAGATAGATAGTGGAACTGGCTACGGGCACGTGCGCCCGGCCCCTTTTTATTACCAGGGTCACATGTCCAGTGACGCCTGTGCTGGATGGGTGTGGGGTGAGTGTAAGCCAGCACTCAGGGAGTGGTTGGTGCTGGCAACAACTAGAACAGTGATCATCGGATCACACACACAGAGTCACTCATGAAGGGTCCATGACTTGCAGTGCACTGAGGTAGGGGCACCAGAACTGGACTCACACTCATATGATTACATCATAAAGGGTCCATGACTTGAGCTACACTGAGTTCGTGGCACCGGAAGTGCTCGGCGGGTGCGCGGCCTGCGATGATGCGTCGTCCGGGCGAGCCGCCCTGGAAGCAATGTCTGTTGCCTACTGGACTGCACCATGAATAAATGAAGACTCAATTTGAATTGTGAGCCCTGCTGACCGCAGTGTAGGCCGGAGGCAGCGGTCAGTGAGGGCCCACAGCCACGTGGCGATGACTTGTGGTGCACAGGGTCAGTGGCACCTGGAGCGCTCAGCGGGTGTGCAGCCAACGATGATGCATCATCCGGGCGGGCCACACTGGGGGCAATGTCTGTTGACTAGTGGTTTCCTCCATTAACAGAAATGTGGCACGATTTGAATTGTGGGAGATGCTGACCGCAGTGTAGGACTAAGGCAGTATCCAGCACACAAATGACTCCGTGTTGCTGTGCCACTGGATGCACTGGGGGCCTGTGTCGGGGAGTCTGGAGGTCACGGCGGCGGACTCGTGGCAGGGTGAAGCGCGCCCTGGCAGATGCATTGCCCATCATGGAAGAGAACCACGCCCAGAGCCCTGGCCTTTTTATCCGCACTCCTACGCTGGAGTGGCGTACGCCGGCCCAGCCCACTGCGCTTATGCTTACAGGGGTGGGCCGCACAGCTACATGTGCAGGGTCTTCTCCATTGCCTGAGGTACCATGTTTGCGTCCACTGTCCACAACACTACAAACCCCAGCAGTATATGTTCACATGGACATGTCTGTGCTCTGCATTCTGTGGTCTGTCCAGCACATCACCGCCACACTTGGCATTGTGTACATTCTTCTTCATGGGTGAGTTGCCTCCTTCACACATGCTTGGTTCCCAACTCTCCCCCCATTCTGCACTGGTGTGGCTGAGGGGCCATGCCATTTTCGGAAGGTCCGCTGTCTTGTCCTACGCTGCCTCGGTGGTAGTCCGGCAGGGGGGGTCCGGAGGGGGGGTGGGGTCCGGAGGGGGGGGGGTCCTGGGGGTGGTGGCGGTGGGTGTTGTGGCCCTCTTGGGCCTCCGAGCTGCATGTTCATTGGCTCCATGGCATCTGTGGGTCTTCAGTTGTGGCTCTGGGCTGGGCTCCCTTTCATGCTGCAGGTAGTCGTCCTGCTTAGCACCAGTTAAAGCGATACAAAAGGGGATGATGGACGGAACGTTTGAGCCAATCAAACACTCACCCCCAGTCAACTGATCTGGGTTTAATCCATCATCATTCTTTAGCTCACTCCACCACCCCAGTTCAGACATGGCCATATGCAAATCAGTCTGACCCTGTGCCTCATGGGAACAGTCCAGCCCGAACTGCCAAGCCATGTCTTCCCTGGACCGGAAACAAGCATCCTAGGACCGGTTTCTGGCATTTCAGCCGTCATCAGCCAGGCTTGCTTGAATCCAGTGGCAAAGTGAGCAAGCACCAGTTAAAGGCAGGTGTTAAATCCCTGCAGCTAACGCGCCTTATCGCCTGTTCTTGGTTCGCATCGCAGATCTGACTGGTCGTTAAGAATCGTGCGAAGTGATGTTTTCATGTGTTTTTGCACGTGAACGCCTACTCTGCATATCATTAGCGTTAGTTGTCGCACTCATCCGTGGCGATGTTTTTTGCGGTAGCTATCGCTGGTAAACTGGCGATGTCGGCAGTTTGCACCAGCTTGAGAATAGGGCGATAAATCTATCGCCACTTTTGCGGCGCTAAAGTGCCGATAAATCGGCGATAAGTCCTTGAAAATATGCCCCATGGTGTAGTGTGATTACACAAAATTACAATGAAATTATGCGAGATTACGTAGAATTACATTATCTTTTAGCGCAAAATGCACCTTCATGTTCAAAATAGATCTGTTGATGCATTTTGTGCTAAAAAAAAAGCGCTAAATACAACAGAACAAGAACAGCAGCAGCTGCTTCCGCTTGCTAAACTCATTGTTCCCTTGCTCCAGTGGTAGGATGTTTGTGCAAAATTACTCATAATTACATGAACAGGTGTAATTTTCCATAATTTTGCATCAATAGAGTAATGCAAAATTACCGAAATTACTCCAATTACTCTGCCATAATCAAAAGTTTGTCCAGGCCTCTATAATTCCTATGCACCACACAGCTGTAATACATAACAATGCCTTGCAACTGGTTTAATCTGCGTGTGCTACCCATTACCCTTAATACAATGCCCTGCAAATGCACATTCATTTAACTACTTTCTCCTTATTAGCACTGTGCTGTAAGCATTGACATATAGGTGTATTAAGGATTCATGTAGCACAGTTTATTTTGTAACGAATAATGCTCATGTGAGGATTGACTGCCACAAACCATAATGCAAAATATTGTGGCTTTCATCCAGGGCCAGACTAGCACACCGGGCAGTAAGGCAGTGCCTGATGGCCTGGTCTGACAATTCAGTGTGTAGGCTGTACTTTTGGCTGTTTGTAGGCCTGTTTTATGGTCTGCTGGGCCGCTGTTTACTGTTGGTTTCCCGAGATTAAAATAAACATTGCCTCCAGCAAGCTCAAATCCTTGAAGTCTTACATCCCTTGCAAAAAACTTATACAGCATTTCTTTACAAGTTCAATACTACCAATTTGCAACCCTGGGCCACTTTTCAGCCATCTAATTCACGAATGGGAGCCACTTTTATTTTGGTACCCTGGCTTATTTTCTGTCCCAGAACGACCCTGCATTCAGTCACTGTTCTGTTTGAAATAAACATGAGGAAAGCTTTATGAATAGTTTGACCTATGCTACATTGACAGCATATTGTCACCATATTCCTTGTGACTAAATGCTAATTTGTCACATCAAATGTGTCCCACTGAAACTAAAAGCAATGAAAAATAGAAATTATAATTTTGAACTCTGCTTCTGACCCCCTCAGCTGCAACGAAAGGCATCTGCTGTTGTGCTCAGGTATGTAAAGCAGCATAGAAACGTCAATATCACTACTTGTTTCACTCGCAGAATAAATAGACGAAGAGCCCATTAAATCAAGTTACAACCTAAAAATGGCATAATTCTGCCCCTAGATTGGGCTGCTTGACACTGTAGGGATACAGTGTCTGTAAATATTCAAAAACAAGCATTTGAAATGTAAATAGGTTTGACTTTATTATGCTGTACCCTTCACTCTCACAGGCACACCACTCATCCTTCACTCACTTGAGCAGCCAACAAAGAGTGTCTTCCTGCTCTGGTGCAATAGAACATGGGCACAACCAGGAATGCATGAGAAAAGGAATGAAGCATGTGAGAAGGCATGTAGGGTTGAAGGAGAGAGCTGAGATGCTCAGGGCAAATACCAGCAAGTGTCCTGTGCACCATGCAAAGAATCCTAAAATAAGACCTGTTTATTCACTAGTAACCTGTGGTGGCAGTCCAACTGAGATTTAACAGAAGGTTGCTGAGGTAAATCAAGTAACAGATGTGGCTGCTGTGTTTTTCATAATCGGAATGTGGCAGATAAGATATTTAGGCAAGCCAAGCATGACTGCATCCATAATATCCATACAGGATGATATAACTGCCTGAATCACTAACCTTCTGCCTTCAACTAGGAGGCAAGGAAGAATTTCCCTTAAACTTTTCAAAAAGGAGTAACATGTACTAGCGATCTTGTTGGCACATGGACAGAATTGTCGAGAATAACACCACATGTATTAGTCATAGTAAGAGGGGCTGGGAATGGGTCAAGAGCCAGTGCCTGCCAAATGGAGGTCGATGTCAAAAGACAGTTCTCTATAACAAACATCTCCATTTCATCAGCATTCAAATTCAAAAGGTTATTGGCCACATAACAAGCCTCGGAGACAAGACATTCCCAAAGTTTAAGGGGAATGTTAGAGTTACAACCACTTGGATCAAGTAGCATTGTTAAAAAACATAGGGCCTGATTTAGAGTTTGGCACATCATAGATGTAAGAGATGGGGGGTGTGGCTTGACGCCAATCGAAGATGGCCGCTTTCCAGTGAAGCTCCGCGGCATCTCGGGAGGGTTTTTCAACCTCCGTCCGCTTCTCTGCAAGCTCAGCTGCCGGAGCCGATGTCTTTCGCTCCGTGAACTGTTCCGGTTTCCAATGGGCACTTCAGAATAAACGGTGAGCAGTCCGGTGACTTCATTTTCTTCATTATTATGTGCGGCGCGTCTTCCTCACAGGATTCGCGTCCACCATTTTAAGTGTTTCCAGACGAGGTCCAGGCGCTCACCGCACCGTACCTATTTATCTTGTCTGCCTTCTTCAGCCTCATTTAAGGATTACTTCTCCTAATCATTTTGAGTGTTTTGCCAATTTTTGACGCATTTCTTTGGCATTACATGTAATTTTTGGGCTTTGCATGTCCTTACCTTCGGCAGCCTGATACTACAATTGCCTCTTCAGTTCGTTTTTCCACCTGAATTGTTGGCTCATGTAATTCATCTTCCTTAAGTTTTCTTCGTATGTCAGAGGATATGACCCTTTTTATTCACAGACATTGACTCTTTGTTATTTATTGTTATTTTTCTTGACAAACACTCTCAATATATCATCTTTTTGACTCTCAATACTTTTGCAAGAAGGTCTCTTCTCTACTCCACACACTTGTGTTATTTGCGGTGTACTCCTCTCTTCAAAATTTGTCCTTTTTCAAATATTATTGGCTCCCTTACTTCTATTATATGGTTTATGGGGAGAACAAAGGCCACACGACGTTTTACGCAGCCAACTACTTCGCTACCTCTTTTGGAAGATTACAACCCTTTCAACGTCCTTCAATTCAACATGGAAGAGTCTTCCAGCACTTCTGTTCCATCTTCAGTGGTTGCTTCGTCATCTCCCTCAAATATACCACTTCCAAACTCGAAGTCTACGCTCAAATCAACGGTTTCCGCTGCTCTCCCATCTGGCAAACTTGTCAAGACAAATCCTCCATCACCAGCCACTTCTCCTCCTCCTACATCCCTTGATTTACTGTTGGACGAAATCCATGCTCTACGTCCTCTCATGGAGGAAACTAATAATCATCTACAAGTTTTGGAAGACAAGTGGTCACATATGGAATCTAAAGTAGTACAAGTTGACCAACGTGTTGACTCTCTTCAGGTTGTTGTGGACCAAATCGCTGTAATGCAAACTGAAATTGTTTCTCTCAAAAAACATATTGAAAATCTTGAAAACCGCAACCGCCGTAACAACTTGCGCTTATATGGTCTGATGGAGGGTCAGGAAGGTTCACACCCTATAACTTTTTTCAAATCCTTTCTTCCGAAAATCCTGGGTTTACCTGAGTCTCCGCCTCTTAACATCCAAAGGGCACATCGCTTAGGTCATCCTCCTCATTTGTCGTCCCCTTCCACAAAACCAAGAGGAGTCATTATGTATTTTCTGGAGTACATCGATCTACTGAGAGTCTTACAAGCAGCTAAACTCAAGGGCTGAATATCCTGGCAGGGTTCTAACCTCTTTTTCTCGCAAGACTATGCGAAAGAAACTGCAGATAAAAGAAAACAATTCTTGAATATGCGACCAGCACTACGTACTCTTAATGCTCGTTTTGGCATCTTTCATCCGTGCCTTTTTAAAGTAACCTACAAAAATAAAACATCGACCTTTGAAGATCCGGCTTTGCTGCAACGTTTCATCGACAGCTGTAGAGTAGAAGACATGGACGTTTCCAGAGTCTCCAACGCTTGATGTTTTTGATGCATAATTTTTTCTCTTTTTTTGCAATAATTGCTGTATATTATTCTTCTGTTGCCTTGATATTAATTGTTCCAGTTTCAAAAGTGTTTCTTCATGTTTCCCTGTTCTCTTGTTTCTTCTATCACGTTTTAGGTACGGATTCCCTTTTTATCTGATCCTTGTGTTTAATGGTTTTGTTTTGGATTGAGTGTCTTATCCCCCGACCTCGCCCTGAGATGTCTGGTCAGTTGTGTTGTCTTCCTTATGTGGTTTCACCACCCTCGTTTTCTGTATGTCTTTTTGAGGTTTTTGTCTTGTCTTTGTATATTTCTTACTTGTTTTCTCTTTCTCCCTCTTTTCCTCTCTCTCTCTCCTTTACTTTTTCTTTCCCGGCAAGTACCCTTTCTTTCCTATCATGGTTCTCTTTGCTCTTTCTTTTTTCTCTTGATCCTATTATAATCCTTTTCTTCCTCTACAATCACATCCTATCTCTTACTCTGTGTATATTTCAGCTTCTTGATATCTCTTGGTTTCTTGATCATACGTATTTCCTCTACTTTTTCTACTTATCATTTCCCTTTCTTGTTTTTCTTTTTCAACTTACAATGTATAATCTGTTTTCTCCACTTTAAATGACTTTGCGCATTGTATCATGGAATGTTAAAGGTTTGGGTTCTCCCATAAAACATCAAAGGGTTTTATCTTATATCTCTAACTCAAAGTGTGATATTGCTCTGCTTCAAGAAATACACATTGTGGATAAGGAAATTGCTAAGCTAAAACGGCAATGGGTTAGTCATGTTTTTGCCTCACCAGGTAATGGAAAATGTAACGGTGTTGCTATTTTATGTCACAAACGTTTAGATGTTCAAGTACTTTCACAAGCTTCTGATGACCTAGGTAGATGGGTGTCTGTCTCCCTTTTAATCGACAAAATTCCTATTACAATTTTTAATCTCTATGCTCCTACCTCTCCTAATAACGTTTTCTGGCCAACAATTTTGTCTCAATTAATGACTTATAAAGATGACTATCTATTGGTGGGTGGTGATTGCAATATGATTGTTGACCCTATAATTGATCGCATATCCAAAACTAAATTTAACTCCTCTCTTATGCATACCCAATTTACCTCAACAATAACACAACGGTCTTTAGTGGATGCTTGGTGGCTCTGCAATCCCACTCTGTTAGAATATACTTTTTTCTCTCCAGTTCATTGTTCCCAATCCCGCCTAGATTATTTATTTATTTCCCAGCCCCTAGCACAACATATTACTCAATCAGAAATTGGCCCTATTCTTATTTCAGACCATGCTCCAGTATTTCTAAACATGGATCTCCTTCCCCTACCTCATGGTCTTCGCCGATGGAGATTTAACAACTCCCTTTTATTGGATCATACTTTTACCCACTCTTTTGAATCCTTTGCAAATACCTTTTTCTTGAAAATGAATCCTCTCACCCTTCTCCTCAAATTGTATGGGACGCTTTGAAAGCTGCTTCGAGAGATTTTATAATTTCCTATGTCTCCCGCAAGAAGAAATCTTCTCTAGCTACCTTAAACTCCCTCACCACACGTATTAAACAATTAGAACACTCCTATTATCTTACACAATCTAAATCCTCTCTGGATGACCTTATTAAACTTAAATTCACTTTTAATAAATTGTCCACAGACAATGCAAACTCATTTTTACTTAAAGCTTCAGCGAGATATTATAGAGGTCAAAATAAATCGGGAAAACTCTTAGCCAATTATCTTAAAATTAAAAAAGAAAGATCCAAAATTAATTTGATTCTCTCTTCCTCTAATCAAATGCTTTACAAAAATGAAGACATTTTAACAGAATTCACTAATTTTTATCAAGAACTCTATACACCTGATTCCTCCACTTCTCAAGACTCCATTCATCACTATTTGTCCTCGATTGCTCCCCCTTCACACCGTAATATTGACTTTTCCTCTTTGGATAAACATATTCAAATACAGGATATTTTCAACGCGATCCGTGCAATTAAACATGGTAAAGCACCGGGCCCTGACGGCTTAACCATTGAGTTCAATTCTCACTTTTCTCAGTTACTTCTTCCTAAACTTCATCAATTGTTTCTTTTCTTCATTTCCTCTAAATCCTCTGGTGGCTCTTTTCAGGATGCTCTAATTTGCCCTCTTCCCAAAGAAAATAAGGATCCCTTATTGTGTAAAAATTATAGACCCATTTCTTTGATCAATTTAGATTATAAAATTTTTGCAAACATTTTAGCCCTCCGTTTGGAATCCCTATTACCTCAATTAATTGGTGGAGAACAATGCGGCTTTATCAAGGGTCGTCATATTTCTGATAATATTAGATTATTTTTTAATGTCCTTAGTAAATCTAAATCCTATAAACATTCTCTAGCTGCTATCTCCTTAGATGCTGAAAAAGCATTTGATCGAGTTAGTTGGCCATTTATCTTCTCCACTCTTTCTCGGTTTGGTTTTGGCAAACCTTTTATTGATTATGTTTCCCTTTTATATTCGTCTCCCAAGTCTTCTATTTTAGCCAATGGCCTTGTCTCTCCTTCCTTTTCTTTATATCATGGTGTTTGGCAAGGATGCCCTCTTTCTCCTCTCCTTTTCATTATTGCTCTTGAACCTTTTCTGATAAAGATTCGTACAAATTCTCAATTCTCTGGCTTTCAATATGGGGAAAGCCATCTCAAAGCCTCTGTTTATGCTGACGACATCTTGCTATTCCTTTCACAGCCTCAGGTTTCTTTTCCTGCTTTCCTCTCGGAGGTGCAGTCTTTCGCTTCCGTTTCAGGTTACAAATTAAACAAATGTGAAATCCTTCCCAAAAATAAACTATATTTCCATGCGGACTACCTTTCTTCTAATTTTAGTTGGAAATCTGATAAAAGTAAATACCTTGGCTTATGGTTCACACCCACCATTAAAGAAACAGTGTCCGTTAATTTCAAAGAATTACAATCAACCCTGAAAAATCTTACTTCCAGATGGAATCCTTTGTTCTTGTCTTGGTGGGGTCGTTTGGATATGATAAAAATGATGTTGGTTCCTGTGATTCTCTTTTATATCTCCAATATTCCTATAAATATCCCTCTTTCTCAATATAAATTACTTTACTCTATTTTATCAAAATTTTTGTGGAACAATAAGAAACCACGTATGTCTCTTCAGAAACTTAAGCAACCTAAATTTATGGGGGGAGTCAATTTTCCAGATTTTCACTCTTATCATACTGCCTTTTTTCTCAAACAATCTGTTCTCCTTTTACAAGATGGGGATTCCTCTGATTTACCTTTATGGGTTTCTGTTGAAAAATCTTTTCTACATCCATTTTCTTTTAAAGAATTCTTATCTTTTACATGTAAGCCCTTATCTTTGTACCTTCCTATTTTCAATAACATTTCAAAACTTTTTCATCCTATTTTCATTTCTTCTAATTCCCCCCCTTGATCAATTTCTTCATTCCTCCATTTGGTACAATCATCATATTCGTCTTCATAATAAGACACTTTTTTGGAAGGATTGGCATGCAAAGGGCCTTCATTGGGTCTCTCAACTTTTTCAAGATACTGCTTGCATTTCTTTTGTCACAGCTCAAACGAAATTCTTGCTGCCCTCTTCCTGGGAATCTAAGTTTAATTCTTTAATTACAACGATTCAAACTATTTATCACTCTCTCTTACCTTCTCATATTTCTTCTATTCCTCCTTCTAATATACCTACACTTTTGGAATCCTCCCCTTCAGCTTCCCAATTATATAAACTTTTTCTTCCTCAACCATCCCCTAGAGAGAAAACCGAAGTAGAATTACTTTGGGAGGCCGATCTCCATTCTACTTTCCCTATCCCTATTTGGAACAAGATTTGGTTAAAATTATGGCGATCCTCCAGGGCAGCCAATACCACCCAAACATTATTTTATATATATAATAGTCTTCTTTTTACCCCTGTCTCATTACACAAAATAAATCATTCTCTTCCTTCTTCCTGTTGGTCTTGTTCTTCTGATAATGCTGACTTACGACACATGTTATTTGAGTGTCGAAATGTTCTCTCTTTTTGGACTCAAGTTTGGAAACAAATAAATGATATTTTTCACACACAAGTCCCCCTTACATTTTCCAACATTTTCTTAGGCAGTATCTCTGGGGACTGGGAATCATTGACCTCTATTTTCTCTATAATAGACCTTTTAATAGCGGTTGCCTTTCAACAAATCACACGAGAATGGAAAAACTCTGCTAACATATCTTATAGAGCCTGGTGGTATGCAGTTTGTTATCCTCATAGATTGGATAGGGCATATCTCTCTCCCATTTCCCTTGCAATCAAACGTGACACCCTTTGGCAACCTATAACTACTTTTCTCGACACGTCTGCCATGATTGCTTCCTCTCACAATCCTCGTATTGAGGAAGTGCCTAAACCTCCATGATTGTTATTACTTCATTATATGCCTATTGTAACATTTTAATTATTGTTTATTCTTTGTATTTCTATGCTTAATTTTTGTGATGCTATTTCTTTGAATTGTGAGTATGAGGATTTTTGGGATTTTTTGTTAAATATTTCTCTCCTCCCTTCTTTCCCTCCCTTCCCCACTTTTTTTTTTTTTAATTTACTTCACTTATATGTACGATTTTACTCTTGTTTTGTAAATCCTATTGTATTTAATTATTTGCAAATAAAATCTCTTTAAACTAAAAAAAAATAGATGTAAGAAATAATCGGTCAGCCTTATTACAAGTACATTGCATCCTAATGTCCTTGTAACAAGACTGATGAAATATCCGTCATGTTTGTGATGGAGCACTTAACTACCAAACTGTAAATCAGGCCCATAAAGCCAAAAGAATAATTAAAGCAACTAAATGGGTTAAATAAAATTGAAAGAATTCCAGAAAGTGCACAATAATACTTAAAAAATCAGTGTCCAGTGTTTTTACATTTAAAAAGAAAAAGTTATTTAATTCTCCCACAACTAAATACCACATATACATTTCAAATGTACACAATGAATCTGAGACCTTGCTAGCACCACCTGAACAAGAGATCTGTACCAGAAGAACTCTTAGCCTTACACAATGTGTAGACCCACCCTATTGTGTTTGCACTATTGTAGTTGTCACAGAGTTCTCAATGTAAAATCCTTTTCTCTTGCATTTCCTCAAAGACTTTACAATGTAACCCCCCCCTTTCGATTACATTTGTCAAATTGTTAAAAATGTAAACCCTGATTGTCGTGCTATTGAACCAGAACAGTTCAAGGTTGACTTAGAGATGTTGGGGGCTGGAAACACAGAGCTAAGCAGCACCCACAAATTAACACAATATTAAATGTCCAACCACTGTTATTTCTTTAAAAGGGGAAAGCACTTTCAAATATACAGCTTACTATAATAAAAATGATAACAATTTGCATAATTTCCTGTGTAATTACAAATTGAGAATTCTTCCTTTAGGGCATTGCAGATTAAACAGGTTGCAAATTACGCACCCTAATGAAATATCAGAGGGGGTGCAATTAACCCTGTGAAGGTAGTGGGCCTATTTTAAAGATAAATCTTTACACTTTAAAAATGTTTTTGTCAATTCTTTCAAAATCTAAAATGAGAGTGATCCTGCCTTTGTCACCACATTTAATAATTAATAAAGAAAGTCTCTTAGTTTTGGCTGAAAATAAATAAATATGACCATTTGAACCATGCCTACAGAAGCCTGTCAAATATTTTAAAAAGAGTCAAAGACTATAGTGACATGAATCTTAAATCTCCCTCTGACAATATTCAGGATTAGCAATGCCATACCAAGTACATTTACAAATGCATTAAACCCTTTTTATTGTATTTGTCAGAGAGACCATACTGTAAATCCTCTTCCAACTGTGTTTGTCCTGGAGTTCACAACAAAAAACCAATTCCTATTGTATTTGCCAAAGTTCATCATGTAAAACCAGTTTCTGTTTTATTTTTCAGAGTCCACAATGTCAAACCCATTCCTCTTATATTCACACAGAGGTAAAAATGTAAAGACCCTTCCTATTGTGTTTGCCACAGAGTTGACAATATGAAAGCCCTTCTGGTTGTACTTGCCAGAAAGTTCACAATGTAAAATTGTTTTCTACTGAATTTGTCAGAAATTTCACATTTTAAAATTCCTTCCAATGGTATTTGCCAGAACTAACAACTCTCTCCTTATTGCTTTTATCAGAACATGCAAGGTGAAACCCCTTCCTATTGCATTTGCACAAAATTCACATTGCAAAACCACTCCCAGTTGTATTTGAGAAAACCAGCTCTGGGTATCTCAAGATAGGACTGGTGGTATTCACTGGGCCAATGGGGTTGTCATGTTCTTTCGGATAGTCCTGTCATATATACCCCATTTTACATACATTATCCCATCCACATGACAATAACGATTCTAAACAGATGACCTTTTACCTAGTAGCTTGCTCATGTCTCTTTGACACCAGGCTTTCGGTACTCTATCATAATCCCTGTACCTGACGTACATAAACGTCCTCAGGCATGATATAATAATTCTGTATGAGGGTCACCACTTTCTTCATCCTTGGCCAACAGCCAGCTGTGCGTGATCGCATTTGTTTGGAAAAACATTCATGATTGTTTCCAAAACATTTATGGTTGTTTTCAAAACATATCGATTCTAGAAGAAACCCTGAAGTGACCACTTTAGTATAAAAGACCCTCACTCCCCCTACTAATTAGAGGAGAATTCCTTCCAAGCTGACATCGGGTCCTGCATGCTGAATCTTCAACACGCAGCGGTCTGACATCCCTTGTGGGGTATAGCACACAAAAGAGAAGGGGAGAGGGTACGGTGCTCACCTACTCCAAACCCCCTATTAATTACTTATACACACCAAGAGGAGTAGGGAGTGAGAAAACATGGTGTCGTGATCTGGTGTGGACACGTGCTGTGTGTTCTAATACTGCCCTCACTCACACAAATGTGTGACATGCTTCATCATAGGGCTGCTTACAATACACCCCAGCGCAACCAACGCATGGGGTGGAGCAATAGGGTGGGGGAAGACAAACACAACATAAAAAGAAGAAAACAATATTCCAACTTGTGACTGGGAACAATGGAGGTGAAAGTGCAGTGAAGTGAGTGTTAAAACTAACTCGGAGGTGTCCCTAAACCTAAACTTTATTACTGGATCCTCCGGCCAGGATTAAAAACGTGAAGGATGGTGGTGCTAGGGAGATATCATGTGCTCCTTGCACCCCTCCTTACTGCCCAGTGGTCAACATGTTTTGGTCATCTGGATGTGCCCGATACAGGGGTCACGTCGGCCTTCTTCAGGACTCTCCTGGTCCCAGTGTATAGGTTCCTACTTAGTCCTCCATTTGAGGTAGTAGGTGTTTCAAACCCTAGTCCTTACTCTGAGGAATTTCCCACCAGAGATTCCTTGGATTTTACGAGTTTACCACTTAGGGGTCGATTCCGATTCGGGCCGGAAATCTCTCCGACCGAGCCGGACCCGGAGAGATTTCCGACCGAATCGGACCCGTGCAGTCCGACCAAACGAGTACGATGCGCACGTATGCCATCGGACTCGAGTCGGTCGGACTCCCATTGAAGTCAATGGGAGCCTGTCGTACAACGCGTACGCGGGCTCCCATTGACTCAATGGGTGCGAGGCGGACAAGGGCGCCCCTACAGCGTGTACGCGGCGAAGCGATTCGCGCCGTACACGCACAGGTAGGGGGACCCATGGGTCCCCCTGTGTGCGACTCGCGCGGCTACGCGTACAGGGGGTCCGACACGGACCCCCAAAGTACGGCTCCGACAGCTCTTTCGAGCCGGAGTGCGCGGCTCGGTCGGACTGCTCGCGGCGCGCATCGTACTTACCCGGCCGGGGAACGTCTCCATTGCGCGGTGCGAGTCGAGTCCGAGCGAGTCGGTCGGTGCGGTTAGACCCGGGAACGAGTCGGTCGGAGCGGTCGGGACGCCCGGACGAGTCGGTCGGAGATTTCGCATCGTACTCGCTCGCCCGGACGCGCGTACGAATCGGTCGGGAAATAGGGCTCCGAATCGGATCCGGTTAAGCCGAATCCGATTCGGAGCCCTACCGGCCGAGATCGGAATCGGCCCCTAAGTCATGCTAAAAATGGCGGTAGGCAAGGAGAGACCCCCTTTTGTCACACTTACTCCAAGGGTGGGGCTCCTCCTTCGTCAATGCTCGCCTGCTCCCGCCGTGTAGAAGTGCCCATGTGGGGTGTCATCCTCGAAGCAGAGACGGGGTCCTTCATTCTCAACCATCAGGTGAGTGGGATGGTTCTTCCCTAGGGTTTTCTTGGCTACAAATACACATAGATACACGCATATACATGCTACATATACAGACCTAGGCTAGGTACATTTAGGCAAATTACTTAGGGCACACATTTTAGTAATATGCAAGTGCTACTGTTTCTAACTCAACTGCTTATGTTCATCTTATTAGCACTATGGTAGAAATGTATCTACTATTTACTATATTGGTACTAGCAATCTCTTTCGTATGCTTCTGTCTCCTGATTATCACAACACATATGTTTTACACAAGGCTGTCGCTGGACCAATAAATACTTATTGAAATGTCTAATCACCATCCTGTGTATTTTCTGAGAGTAAGCAAGCACGAGTGTCCGAGTGAAACGTACTGTACTGTTTTCCACGATCCCTGAGGAATCAGGGTTGTCATGTTCAGTGTTTACCAGAGACTATTCCATACACCACTGTAGAATACAGGGGTGTGGTTGTGGCACTGTAGAGCTAGCTGGTCTAATGGCTGACATATCCTGTGGGGGTGTCCAGAAGTGGTCGGGACACCAAGCCCTCAGTTTAGTTCATCCAAAACGCGCAGGTCCTGGGATACTCCTAGGAACTACACAACATGGTGCTGCCAACGTTGGTTTGGTTCTTATATTAACAGTGAAAATCTGAGTAGTTCAGTCGTGCTTTCTCAGAAAGCCCTACTCACACTTTTCAGAGACGTCTGAAGTGGGAAGGGAAATCCCCCTCAGCTGAGCAGATATACTCTGTGTATTGGCTGAAGTTTTAGCAAGCTTGTAAGGATGAAAGGTTCCCATATTATGCAAAACCCTACCTCTTAACTTTCTCTTCTCTTTTAAAAATGACTGACCCCGCGAGTAGCTAGGGGGAAGAAGAATTGTCTAATGCTCTCAACATCACAGAGAACTGCAGACATGCAGTGACTATGAAATTGTTAGAACACGGCGTACCAGCAACAGGTGGCTGTGTTACCTTTGTGATTGAGGGACACAAGGTTTTTGGATCAGAGGTATTCTATTCCTGGGTTCAGTTCCCACCTGCAGATCCGGTGACTAATTTGTTTCACACATACCTTGTAGTTGAACCACCAGATGAATACATTCCATACGAAGACATTGAAGTCCCGTTAACTTACCAGAAACACAGAAACTGGTTTAAAGGCACCCTCCCACACACAACATCTGTCGTGAGAATCGGTCCACTCAGAAGAGAAGGAGTGACCTGGCCGGTCTTAGCAACATACACTCCACATCCCAAGATAGATACACTACCAGTGGATGAAGTCCGTGCAATATACAAAGACATAGTTAGGCTATACAGACACATTGTCCAGTTTGTCATGCGAACATTAACAATCCAACCTGCGAGAAATGCTCCAGCCGGTCCACATCAGACCACACCTACAATTAACCCACAGACACTGAAATCAGTACTGGGGACAATTCCTTCCAAACAGGAGCAAATTCCGTTCTGGATTGCACAAAAAATAGCACAGCTGGAAGCAGTATTTCCCCATATGGGTCCGCAGAAAAAAATAGAATGCTAACCATTTGCTTGCCGATGGGGATGGTTCCCTCAATTGAGGATTGTACCACTTGGGGAACAATCTTTGCTGCCGTATACATCAGAATACACGGTACCCCTACCATAGCAGTCGTTCCAGGGGTATTGAAACAAATACAAAATGAGTACGGGCAGGACCTGCCCTGGACTTGGGAATGAAACCGACAGGTAACTTTGCCCAATTCTCCACAATAATGCTGAGCAACATAAAGGGGGAGGCAGCAGCAGTGGTGATACACAGCCGCCTAAGGGAAATAGCACCTATAAATAAGGAGGTTGAATTACCAAAAATTATTGAAGAAACCTATGCTGCATTAGGTAGAGATAATTTGGGAACCAAAGCAGGGAAGTCACAAATGGCAGGTAGCACCGACAAGGACAACTCGAATCAAGCACCCGCTCCTTCTAAAAAGAAATGGGAAAACAAAAATTCTAAAAATAACAATTCAGAAAAGAATTCACGATCAAGGGGTGGGTCTCCCCAACGGGAGTCCTCTAAAAAGAGATATAACCTTAGGAATCGTGATAACATTAGGAAACCTGACAGGTATCAGGATACTGATACATGTTCTTTTCGTTCCTTTCAGGGTTCATCAAAAAACTCCGTGAGGGACGGGCGGTCAGAACAAAAGCAAGAAGATCGACCAAAGACAAAGATTACATTATCAAACAGGAGCAACCTAAAACAAAACTTCAATTCAAAAAGAAGAAAGTAACTGGCTTAAAAATTAGACATGCCCAGGTTACTGAGGACTCAGCTTCTGAATGGGTAATGGGCTCTGACGATGCTAGACAGTGCAGCAGAAGTAACAATAGCTCGCCGGAACCTGAAGGATTTTCTGGTGACAGCAGAGTTGAATGAGCACATCACGGGTAAACACCTGATACAAGAGTTAGTATCCCACATCGATTACACAAAATTACACCACAAATAGAGGGGGACATCTCAAGAAAGGTTAAAGGTCTCTTTTGGGAGAACTTAACATATGGATATGACATACTGCTAGCAGAAAAAGATTGGCCGCCGGAGTTTGTGATGGATTGCCCAAAGGGGGAAAGCGTAATTTTGCCTGCTTTCTCCGATCTCGTTCCAGAATCTTTAAAATACTCATATAAGCAGGAGTGGGCGCTAGCGCTAGCTCCAGCACTATACCACAACCATGTAGGGTGGGACGTGGAGTCTACCCACCATGAAATCCCATTAAAATCTACTCTGGAGGCATTGCCAAGATGGCGGCCGAGTAGGACGTGCCTGCTCGCCGCTCCGATCCAACGTCTGGGCCCCATTAACATAGCGGCGGATAGCCGACCCGACCCCGGGGAGGCGTAGAGATATCGCTTGCTCCCCCCGAAGACAACTCCATGATAATTTGGGCCGAATAACAATCCGGAGGTGCTGTGTGAAACGCACGCCGCCGCGCTCGCTCTCCTTGGGTGGGTCGGGCCTTCCGCGGCAGCGGCCTGAATTAGTGCGACACAGCGGAGCTGGGGCTCGCCCGGGCTTGACACTGCCGGCTGGGTGTGGCTGAAGAAGGAAGCGGATGTGGGCCGGAGCTCTGACTTGGTCGAGAGAAGCCCTGGAGCGCCGGATCGGGCCGAGCAGCGGGGCTGTGACCGGGTGGATCGAGAGAGACGGGCTCGCCCGGCCTAAACATAGAGCGCTCCACAGCAGAATACGGCGAGCGTGACGGCGAGGATAGGCCGTCCACTCATGCCCGGAAACCTCTGCAGACTGCTACCGGAAGAGAAGGGGGCCGGAGGGCGCAGTGAGCGGCCACACCGGACAACAGAGGAGGTGAGCGGGGCCCTCTTCTTTCCTCCCCCTCTTTGAGATGGACTAAGGCAAACTGCACATCGAGAGGCCTGCGTAAGCAGGGTGATCCCGTACAATTAACAAGCGGGGCCAAATGCTGGGACCTGACAGGAGCTGAGGTGGGGCGGGAGAGGAGGCCCCCATCTGTCCTTGTGTGAGCAGGAGGAGGAACATTGCAAATTAGAGTCGGGATGCCCGTACTACCATATTGTTAAAGCACAGCCCATGGAGTATTATCCCGGCATGCCCCCTCCCCGAAGAGCGTGCGTCTGTGAAGCAGGAGGAGGGAGGCCAGAGTCACGCGGGACCTGCAACCGGAGCCCACGTGGCGACCCATGGGCAGCCCATTCCTAGCGGGCCACCAAGACCCAACCTACACCTTAAGGCCTAGCAATCAGCAAAAGCAAAGGGAGATGTGATTGCTCCCCCCCCCACTGTCTGGGGTATCAGAGACCTGGGTCGTAGAGTGGCCTTCACTCCACAAAGGGGCCAGTAATGGAGCTGCAGAGTGGGCAGACCAAGGAACAGAGTCAGTGGTACAGATTGAGCAGGGGTTGACATTAGCGGACCGGGGCTCTCGTTTTGGGGGCCTGGGGGCCTGGGGCCTAGGGGCCTGGAGGACTCCTTAACAAAGCAGAATTCCCACAGCAATTGGAAGAGGTGTGATTCCCAGACATGGCAAAGAAGGAACGCTCAGTAAAGGACCTCCTCCTTAAGACGGGTGCTGGAGGTGCCGAGGCGGCCCGTCCCCGAGTGGAGGCCCTGCAGACTCCGAGCAGAGGGATGCGGAGGGTCCTGTCACACATACCTTCCTCAAAACTTTATTTGCCTCATTGAAAGGAGAATTCCACTCCATGAAGAAGGAGATAACCCTGGAAGTCCGAGACATGCAAAGAGACATAGACTCAGTGGGCGAAAGGGCCGACGCAGGCCACAACGAGGGACGAGGAGATCGATCAGCTTCAACAGGAGGTTCTCCGCCTTCAAGATCAGTAACTGGATCTCCAGGCACATGTAGAGGACCTTGAAAACTGCTCTCGACGGAACAACATAAGAATTCGAGTGGTCCCTCATGGAGCAGAGGGGCAAGACATTGAGGCCTACGTGGAAGAACTCTTTCGCTTCATACTGGGCGCCCCATCGGATCAACGGATCAAGCTGGACAGGACCCATCGAGTGGGCCCTAAGAGACCATCGACAGCCCCTCCACCGGACATTCTAACATGTGTTCATGACTTTCAGTTCAAAGAGCGGATCCTCCGGGAAGCACGGGACAAGCACCCCATAGACTTTTGCTCTTCCAGGCCCCTCCTGTATCAGGATTTAGCAGCATATACCTTGCAAAAGAGGAGGGAATTTAGGCCAATAACAACCCACCTGCGTTCAAAAGAAATTCCCTACTCCTGGGATCACCCCTTTCGGATAATTTTCATGTGGGATGGTAAGCTACGACAAATTCGCTCACTGCAGGAAGCTAAAAAGCTGCCCAGCCTGCCCGAAGACGAGTCGGGGGCCCCAACACAGGTAGACTCCAAAGGACGACCCCCTGGGACAGAGAGATGGCGAAGGGTTGGAAGGTACCCACTGCGCCTCCGACCGGACCCTGAGACTATGGCCAAAGAGAGGCAAGCAGTCATTGCCTCGCTGGAAGTAGATTCAGCTGCCGCAGAATGATTCTGATATAATAATGTAGTTTTGGGGGGAGTGGGGGTGGTGGCGGCACCTCCCGGTCCTCGAAAACTGGGGCTCAGGTGGGATGGAGGGGTGTAAAGGGTCCTGCTGACATCTCACGTTTGCCCATGCGGGTTTCTACCCAGGACTATCACAAAGTTTGTAAGTTTATGTTCAGTTTTGATCATATTGTTGTTGGGTTAACGGGGCTCTCTCCTCCTCCTCCTAATTGCACACAGGCTTGGGGAAGCCCAGATGGGGGTGACCACTGGGTACTCAGTGTTAGCATGTATACGAAAGTAGCTGGGCCCAGCCGGGGCTTTGACCCGCAGACACACTTGGCACACTTGGAAATCCATTCTCATGGCTGCGACTATTAAAATAATATCGCTCAATGTAAAAGGCCTCAACAGCCCAATTAAGAGACAAGCTGTCCTGTTGTTTCTAGAAAATTCCGATGCCCATATCTGTCTCCTCCAAGAGACGCATTTATTGACCAAGGACACCCATAGGATGCGGGACAGTGCATTTCCCCATCAATTGTTCTCCTCTCATTCCTCCAAAACAGCAGGGGTTGCCATCCTGGTCTCCGCTACGTTTCAGGGTAAAATAAGCCCCAAGCAGGCCGAGATTAGGGGAAGGCTCCTAGCACACACATTTACATTAGGACAGTACTCCTTCACCATAGCTACGGTTTACGCCACAAATGACGGACAGGTGGGGTTTCTCCGGGAGGCGATTCAGGGATTATCTGGTTCTCCAGACAGATCACTACTCATAGGGGGGATTTCAACTTGGCCTTCGACAATGATTTAGATAGATCCTATCAGCGGCAGGGGCAGACCGGGGCACTCACTAAGAAAGGGAGACAACTCCTGTCCAAGGCAGGTTTGATGGACATTTGGAGCTCCCACCACCCGTCCTCCAGAGAGTACACTTTCTAATCGCATCCTCACAAAACATACGCTAGTTTAGATTACATATTGACAACGGACACACTGACTCAGCAGACGCAAAGGGTGGAGATACTCCCATGCCCCCAGTCCGATTATTCAGCAGTGTGTGTATCCCTATCTCTTTCCTGCCACTGTTCATCCCGCCAGCTGTGGCACCTCAGAGAGACGATGTTGCAGCGCCCCACCCTGGTCCAGCGGACCACTAAAGCCATAATTGACTACTTGGCCATTGATGACACACAGGACACTCCTATTGCTATTTTATGGGATGCTCTGAAGGCGGTGGTTCGGGGGGGAGTTCCTAGCTATTTCTGTGTTCGACAATAAGGTACGGAGAGAGAAAAGAGAGCCGCTCTCGGGTGCAGTAACAGAACTAGAGCGCATACATCAGAGAACAGGGGCGCCCAGGGTCTGGAAGCAACTTAAAGCAGTGAGAGCTCAACTGGCTGGCCTAGATACTGACAGGGCTGAACACACCGCTCTTAGGCACCCTTTCTACGTGGGAGGGGACAGAGGTGGGAGACTCTTGGCCAATAGATTAAGGGCACAGAGGCAGTCATCTAACATCTCCATGGTTATTGATCAACAAGGGCAGGAGCAAACTACTGATCAGGGCATAGCTGACACATTCAGGCAATTCTACGCGTCCCTGCACGGGGCTCAGAAACTACCCGAAGATGCCCCTGTCCAATATTTGCAAAGTGCGAAAACTGCTAAGCTGGTCCGGAGCCAAGTTGAGGACCTTGAATCCCCAATTAGACTGGAGGAAGTCATCTCCGCTATTTCCAAACTAAAACCGCTAAAATCCCCGGGTCCGGATGGATTTTCTTCCATCTTTTTTAAAACTTTCTGCACCACGTTAGCCCCGCTGCTGGTGAGGGTATACAACTCGATTGGATCGTCTGTTCCTATACCACCCATGATGCTAGAGGCACTAGTAACCGTAATACCCAAACCAGGAAAGGATAAACGACACTGTGCGTCGTATCGTCCCATATCCCTCCTCAATGTGGACCTCAAAATCTTTACCTGGATTTTAGTGCAGAGGCTCTCTCCCCACCTACCAGGGTTGATAGACCCGGACCAGTCGGGCTTCGTCCGGGCTGTCAGTGCTCGGACAATACTAAACACCCTCTGCACTTAATAGACAAGCCTGAACACTTCGAGGTTGAATGCATGATACTCTCGGTGGACGCCGAGAAGGCGTTCGATAGAGTGCACTGGCCCTATCTCAAGGCAATCCTGAGTCACTTCGGACTGCCGCAGTGCTTTATTGATTGGGTGCTCGGCAGCTACACTAACCCTTCTGCTTCGGTTCGGGTGAACGTGCTAGTTTTGCATGCTTTCCCCATCCAACAAGGAACAAGACAGGGATGCCCACTCTCACCACTCCTGTTTGCCTTGTACATGGAGCCCATGGCCCAACTAGTGCGCGATGATCCCTTAATATCAGGGGTGAAGTCTGGGGGCGAGGAGCATAAAATTAGCCTTTATGCCGACAACGTAGTTGCCACCCTGGAGAAGCCGGGGAAATCCTTGCCAGCCCTTCTGGCAGAATTAGAACGCTTTGCCCAAGCATCAGGTTTCAAGGTCAACATACACAAGTCACAGGCCCTCAATTTATCCCTCGGCTCCGATACCCTGAAGGCACTTCAACAGACACACCACCTTCATTGGGCACAAGACACAATCCCCTATTTAGGCCTGCAGCTCACAGCTAGTATACAGAAAACCAACTCGCTGAATTACAAGCGTTGCTGCGGCACGTCCGAGACTGCCTTCGTAGGTGGAGGCCACACTCACTGTCGTGGTTGGGCCGTATAGCGGCAATAAAGATGACAATACTTCCTAAGATTTTATATCTATGCCAGATACTCCCGCTGGTTCCCCCTTCGGGAGTACTGCATTCACTACAGCAGGACTTAAAGCGCTTCATTTGGCGCGATCAGAGGCTTAGACTACACCGGGAGTTAAGCTATAGAAACCCTAATCTGCAGGACTACTATTGGGCAGTGCAGTTGCGGCCACTGGTGGAGTGGTCACAGCCGGAGTCCGAGAAACACTCTCTGTTTATGGACAGGGCCCTAGCTAGACAACCACTCTGGGGAGTCCCCTTCCTCACTAAAGCAGCTAGGCCCCGGAACTTATATCTCTCCAAGGTAACACACTCCACATTGTCAGCTTGGGATAGGGTGGCCATCTCTCGTGGGCTCACGACTCTTCCCTCGCCAATTACATCAATAGTCAACAATCCTGACTTTATCCCAGGGCTGGACTCGTCAGAGTTCGCACAATGGACAAAAGAAGGTTGCCGTTCAGTAGGACATCTCTTTGACGTGGAAGGACCTTTGTCCTTCACTGACTTTCGCAAGACGCATAATCTCCCAGAGACGGAACGCTACCGATATCTGCAGATTCGACATTGGGCGATGCAACCGGAGGTGCGGGAAGGTGCTGGGAGACCCCTTACTCCATTCGAAAAGTAACTACTCATGAGGCACACAGACGCGTGTCTGACAACAGATCTTTACAAACTTCTCAAACACGACCCTGGGTCAGGGAAATCACCCGGACAGCTGAGATGGGAGGGGGAATTGGGCAGGATGCTTTCGCAGAAGGAGTGGGCGGATATTTACCATAGAGCCCGTCACACAGCGCGCAATGTAGCGAAAATTGAAACGGCTACAAAAATAGCCACATATTGGTAACTAACCCCCGCGACTCCACAGAGGCAACCCGACACGTAGTCCCCATTGTTGTAGGGTATGTGGCTCGCTGGGAACTCTGTCACTAGCTGTGGGAATGCCCCCATCTGACAAGCTATTGGCAACAGATACTGGACGATATTGATTCTCACTTCAATACCCAAATACCTCGCTTCCCAGCTTACATTCTCTTGGGTCTTCCTAATCCCCTCACCTTTCCACTTAGAGCGCGGAGAGGTAGGCAAATGGCATTAGCACTGGGGGCGGCCCTGCAAACATTCTTTCCCACTGGGGCACAGCAACCACACCTACTCACCTGGGGTGACTCCAGAGAATGTGGGAGATACTTTGTATGGAGAAAATTTCCCTTTCACTCTCTAACCCTGGAGCCTCCTTTCAGGATCTATGGTAGCCCTTCCTGAAACTGTTGACTTCGGAGTTTACAGAACTTACTTGCCTGAAATACTTGAGATTACTGCGCTTAGCAGACCCACCATAAACTGCAACACCAGATGATAAGATACACCACAAGGCTTAAATCCCTTAGGGACAGACAACTAAAAGATAAGATTGAAGGAACGTGTTGTACACACCCAAGGCTTCAAAAGGAGGGGGATGAGGGTTTGGGAGGGGGGTTTGTTATTGTGTTTTTCCTACCATCGCCAATTCCACCTGATGGGATTCACAGTGATAAGTACAGAATGAGCCTCAATTTTGTATGTTGTATATTTGAATTGAAAACCAATAAAAGAAATGTAAACATAAAATCTACTCTGAATCCTCAGAGACAGTACCTTATAAAAAACGATGCAAAAAGACAGGTCAAAGAAATCTTAGACCAACTTGAATACCGAGGTGTAATTGAGACTTGCACCTCCCCGATGAATAATCCTTTGTTTCCAGTAATGAAACCTGACAACACATATCGTCTCGTTCTAGATTACCGACATTTAAACACATGCACACAAACATTTGCAGTTCAAAATGCACACAGTGCTGCATTAATGAATAACATTATGCAAAAGAAATACAAAACGACATTAGATATCTCGAATGGATTCTTCTGCCAAAATATAGCTCCAGACAGCAGATATTTGACAGTATTTTCTGCCCTCGGCACTCAGCGTCACCTCCATCGTTCACCTCAGGGGTATAAGAACAGCCCGGGCTATTTTTTCGGCAAGAGTGGCAGAAATATTACAAACATGCGATGAGGAGGCAGTGTCCTATGAAGATGATATCTATCTGACGAACGATTACTTACTTGAACACTTGCGCAGGGTGAACAACATAATTGTGGGATTCGCCAATTTGGACTACAAATTTAATTTCAAGAAATCAAAAATTGCACATCTCAATGTCCTATTTTTGGGATATGAGCTCTTAAGTGAAGGCAAGAGCCTGGCAGCCAATTTTTTTAGAAAAGTGCGCGCTGCTCCATCCTCCAAAGACTCTCAAAGATTTGCAATCCATTTTAGGATTTCTGAATTTTCGCAGAACATACATTCTAGATTATGCAGAAAGAGTAAAACCTTTCTATGATTTAATCAGACCTGATTTCACACCACATCAGTGGATGCAACAACACACAGATACTCTACATTCAGTTCAGGCTGACATGATAGCATCCAAACACTTGCACACACGTGTAAATTCTACAAACTTGGTGATCCGGGTGGTCCCCGGTTTATCAGGATTTAGTCACATCACTTTCAACGAAGGTGAGACAGTTCCAATTGCATACAAATCACATTTATACACAAATGCTGAAATACGGTTTGCGCCACCTGAAAAAATATTGACCACAGTACAGACTGCTGTAGTGAGAGAAAGAGCACTAGCACAGGGGAAACGCATTATTGTTGTAACCCCGGTACCGACTTTAGAAGCTGTTACCAAAGCGAGCATTCCAAATGCAAAAGCACTGCATCCGCGATGGATACAATGGGCTAATTCTCTCACTGCAACAGATGTAGATTACAAATACGATTCTACATTGAAAACACAAGCGTTCCTGCAGTACGAACATGAATACCCTCTCCCGAATGAAATCTTGCCTCTAGAGAAATATGAATACATCACTTATACTGATGGTTCTGCTCAGCCTGCCATAGGAAGTAAACAACAGTATAGCGCAGCATGTGCGATAGTGAAGGGACGAATGCGGGACGGTAAGTCCCATCCTAGCAATACAACTATGCAATCTCTAGGAGATTGTACAGCGCAGTTGGCAGAGCTGAAAGCACTGATACTAGCACTACAATATACGGACCGGGAATTCCCCAAACTGATAGTGTGCGATTTGTTTTACTGTGTGCAGTCCTATAATGAATATATTCATTACTGGGGCCAGAATGGGTTTAGAGACTCCAAGAGTTGCACAATTAAACATAAATTGTTATGGGAACAAGTGGCAAAGCTGAAAGCATGCCTGCCATGGGCTCAAGTTATTCACACCTTGAGTCATCAGCGTGTTGGTGCACACGTTGAAGGGAATTCACTTGGTGATGAAGCCGCCAAGGCGACAGTGCGAACTGCTGCCGTTGCTGCAATCACTCGTTCTAGCACGAGGATAGACGGAGACATACTGATAGCTGTCAACGCCTCAAAGAACGCCTCTGCCATTCCGAAAGGCTGTCCACTCAAATATTCCTATAAATTAGTTGCTCAAAACACACCATATGCTCAAATTCCAGGAGTGGGGGATAAAGTAATACCAAACATGGATCGCAGATTAGGTTTAATTCTAGCTGCACACAAGGGTCTGGGCACTGTACACGCAGGAGTCACCACTACAGTTTTGTTCCTGAATCGGCGATTCTGGTGGCCAAGTTTGTCTTAAAGTGTGACATCTGCCAGCAGATGGAAGGTTCCAGCGTAGCAAGGCCACCACAAACACAATTACTCATTTCAGACAGACCTCTCGCATTTGTCTATTTGGATCACTGCAGCCCCTTAAATTCAGACGGGGCTTACAAGTACATCTTGGTGGCAGTAGATTCATGCTCTAGATTTCTATGGGTTTGGCCTCAGCGCTCGGCTGATGCTCGAACTGTTATAAAGGATTTGCTAGTCTTCATCGGTACAAACGCAATTGGCACGTTACATTCCGACCGTGGCCCTGCGTTTAGCTCTCGGGCTTACAAGGAAGCCATGGAAAGTATGGGCTTGGCCTTGTGGTACTCCTCCCCCTCGCACCCCGAGGGAAATTCAATAGTGGAGAGGAAAAACTGGGACCTAAAACAATCCTTAACAGCAAGGGTATTAGGTGCGGTCGGTTGTTGGGTCAATCACCTATATGGGGTCCAGAGGGCACAAAACAATATGCCAAGAAAATCCTTGGGAGGACGTACCCCCTATGTGATCCTGTTTGGGACAGGAATGTGGGTACCTGACCTCAATTGTGGCAGCACAGTGGCAGATGTAAAAACATTTGAACTGAATGATCGTTTGGCTGTTTTACAGGAACTCAATGAATTTCGGGCATTACAAAGCAATGTCCAAGTCAAACGCACCACCACTGGTGAAGTGAAACTGGTTCCCGCAAGACCTGTCTGGGTCCCAAAGATTGGGGACCTGGTAAGAGAAAAGATCGTGCACAAGAAGGAGCTTGGGCCATCCTACAGAACACCTGTACCTGTCCTGGTGGTTCAAGGAACAAGAACAGTGCTTCTTCCGCCTCTTGCCGGTAAAAAAGAAAAAAGATTTGTCTCCATTGATCTGATCAAACCACACTATGTGGACAATTCTCAACAGTAGGCCGCGTGGAGTCCTGAGTAGCTGCAGATCTCCTCTCACTACTATACAGTAAGTTCAGATGGAAAGACGTTTCAAGACTCCTCTGCGCAAGATGCCAGAGAAGTAAACAACAGAGTACGAATTACACTGGTTGAAACAGAACAACATCCAAATGAAACTGAAACGCAAATTGCAATTCTGCCCAATATAATGAACTTTACATCAATGTGCCTTCACAAGAAGCAACTGCCAGTTCTATAAAACCTGCTGCAATACCAAAGATAGATTGAACTGCATCTGGCTACTTCATCAACTTTGATGACTTCTCTTCAGAACAAGTGAACTTGAGCAAACGCCGCCCAAGTCCAAGAAAGAAAAATTTCAACAATTCCATCTCTGGCTGAAAAAGACTTACTTTGTGTCCCCTTGGCTGCATCTTTGGTTTGCATTAGGGATCCTGTTCCTGTTAATTTGGATTGGCATAGTAACTGTCTTTTTCCTACTACTGAATGGACATTACCTCCCGAAATGCTCTGCAGTACAACCTGTGAACTTGGTCTTGAAACCACATACTTCATCACACCATGAACAGAGAAACCTGTCCCTAGTGAACATTACAGCAGTTCCAGTACTGAATGGTATAGTTTGGGATAGAGTTTCATATGATGTATTTGGTCCTACTGAACATTTGAAAATTCCACACACATTTAAAATTTCAATGAATGATTTCATTATCCCGAGTACACTCTCTGATGACTGGGACATTGAGATTGTAAATACTATGCTCTCAGATTTAGAACAATCTGCTGCATTTTCTTACAGGCAATGGTACGAAGATACACCTGCCTTCGACAGTATGCATTGTTACCAGCACTATGGTCATCACTTTTTGCACAGAGCTAGTGTTCCTCGCACTGTAAACACTTACCGTCAATGGGAACATTGCCCGACACCGCCGAAAGGTAGTTCTGCCACATTCGCACAGAAATGTGCATGTTTTTCAGGGTTCAATACATCAGACCCAATGTCATACTATTATAAGCTAGTACAGACTAATGCAACTGCAAAGAAAATGATGCTGACAAACACCAAAGTTATATATTCAGCACCCTTTATCTCCCAACTGTCTATACAAGGTTTTGACTATTGGAGGGACACGATAGACACAAAATCCATCTGGGGGACGAAAGATTGGCAGGTTCAGGGATCTGAGGCCATATTTAAAGCTTGCCTCATTCCATTACAGATAATATTCCTGAACAGAACAGTGCAACAGACTACCTGCTACGGGTTTGCAACAATTAAAGACCTGAAAACACCACGCATCCCCTTACCCACACCTATTGAAGGTTTATTAAATAACACACTGATAAGTGAGGAGATGCTGGGTGCAATGATTCAGAATGGTACATACAATTCATCAGCTCTCAATTGGAAGGGATGGTTGGTTTTGCCTATCAACACAAATAGGTGTCAGTCAAGATTCAAGGGTCCCACCGGAGGGTTTAGTATCCATAGGCCTGACCCACGCTATGTACACACAGACGACTCAGGGGTAGTGACTTCTTATAGTGTTGGGAAGCTGTGCCTAGAATGGCTAAAAACCTCAACACCACAACAGGTGAAACATCACTTGTCCCTTCTTTCAGACAACATGGATCTTAGGGATTTCTTGTTAGGTCCCAAGAAACCGCATAAAAACGCTTCTTATATGCCATCTACAATTAACTATGGAAAGTCTCCTAACAGGATGCTGCTGAGAGATTACATGAGATTGATAGGATTAACCTAGAAAAGGCCTTGGCTGTGGTAGACAATGGTATGGCTACACTTTCTTCGCGTATTTATTCACTGGGCAACATTGTGTCCTCAGCAATAGACATAATGGAATAAGTTTGTCTATTCTACAACATGGGCAATCTCAATTGTGCTCCATTGTGCTTTTAAGCTGGACGCTACAATCATTGCGTTCTGGCCACGTGCCATGGTGGTACATTAACAGTTCAAATCTGTTTTCGGCTTATAATCTGACTGGCAGACAGTTGACCATGGCACGCAGAGATGCAAAGTACACCATGCTGCTCATTGAAAAATTAGAGAAGTTACCTTTTACAGTAGCAGAGTCACCGTCTACAGAATGGTTACTTCATGGCTATAGCAGACTGCCAATCACAACATGCCAGCTCCAATACTGCCTTAGATACATCCAAGCAGGCAGGTATGAACCGTTGGGTGAAGGGTACATACAGGAAAGCTGGGAGTTACCATATAGATATAGGTGCAGAAATAAGGACATTGAAGTTTTCTTTAGTGGTACAGACTGCGGGAAGGCTTTAAGTGGGTCTTTAATGTGCATACCAGTGTCGCTTCATGGAGCGTGTAATGCGTCAAAAGCGAACTTATCTTGCTACTTGAAAGGCTCCCCAGCTGCAGTGATTCAATCAGCTTTTGAGTTGCTCTCAAATGGGAGTTATTTAATGCTGAATGATCAAGGCTGTTGTGGAATGGCGCCAGGCATCGCATATCTAGTCACAGTAAACCTCAGGGTTGTTTGCTGTAAGCAAGTATTGTTTCCCCAGGCTCGCACAGTTAGGGAGGCACCACTGTGGCCTTCATTGAATGTTTCCAGTATATGGTTTGATTCGCTGAGCAGACTGAAAGCCATGTTGTTTCAAGAAAATGTGGCCTTAACTTCAGCCCAAGAGACTTTTGATCTCCAGGTTGCAAGGTCTTCAGCAGAGATACAGGCCCTGGTCCATACGAACTTCCCGATCAATTTCTGAGAAATGGTTCATCGTATCTTTAACATGTCTGATACGAGTGGGATTGTACACTTATTTAAGCGCCTTGGATCAGGTCTCTTAACCACCATTCAGACCATCTTCGGAGAAATTCCAGCTTTCATACACTCAGTACTTGGAAGCATTTTTGGAGGGCTTCCTTTGGTCCTGCTATCAGTAACAGGCATCCTGATTTTAATCCTTTTGCTTCGCAATGGACGTCTCAATCCCTCAAGAAATGGAGAGAACACTACTGGAACGACGTTGTCGTGAGCATATGGTGTTCTACCTGACTACGCCTCAGCTTCGAGAGCTGAGTGAGCATTGTTTCCTGTCTTTTAGACAGGTCTGGCTAGACTGTGTCCTGCCTGTGTTCCGTTGCCTCTTCTGCAGATTTGGCTGCATGTTGAACCTGCGTCTGACACTTCCATTGGTTGCACCGCCAGACATAGAAGTGCTCCTGGAGTTCTTGCAGGCCCACCTGTACAGTTGTCCACAGTGTATTCCCATGTTTATGACGGCATTTCTAGAGCCTTCAAGGGATGCTTCCGCTCCTGTTGGAAGGGAAATCGGCTCTGCTCCAGAGGTGCAGGCATCGGTATCAGGCATGCAGGCATCTAATTCTTCCCCGGCGGTTGCTGTGGGAACCGGAGATGAACATCTTTGCTCACTCGACATGATACTGGAAGTTCTGGAGGGATTGCCACCTGTGGTTATGATGTTCAGCGATGTTGAGTCTTCAGCACAGGATTCTTAAACAATCTGGCCTCTCCTGTGCTGGGAACCGTTTGGCAAATTTTTAAACATTTACTAAAATTGAAGGTTGTAACTGACTTTGCTTTTTTTTCCCCCCTCTCTCTGCTCTAACTGGGCGTAATGGCTTTCAAGGTGCTCAGTGTAATAATAACCACATATACAAAATTAGAGGACCTTTCTGAATGCTTTTAGGGAAAAATGACTTTTTTATGGACATTTTTACAGGCTTATAAAGTGCTTTTAGTATGTTTTATTGTAAATGATGTTATGCTTTTTTAATTGCTCTCTGTACTCTATCATAATCCCTGTACCTGACATACATAAACATGTCCTCAGGCACAGTATAATTATTCTGTATAAGGGTCACCACTTTTTTCATCCTTGGCCAACAGCCAGCAGTGCATGATCGCATTTGTTTGGAAAAACATTCATGATTGTTTCCAAAACTTTTATGGTTGTTTTCAAAACATATCGATTCTAGGAGAAACCCTGGATTGACCACTTTAGTATAAAAGACCCTCACTACCCCCTACAAATTAGAGGAGAATTCCATCCAAGCTGACGAGGGGTCCTGCATGCTAAACCTTCGACACGCAGCGGTCTGACATCCCTTGCGGGGTGTCATCCTCGAAGCAGAGACGGGGTCCTTCATTCTCAACCATCAGGTGAGGGGGATGGTTCTTCCCTAGGGGTTTCTTGGCTACAGACACATAGATACATGCATATACATGCTACATATACAGATCTAGGCTAGGTACATTTAGGCAAATTACTTAGGGCTCGCATTTTAGGAATACGCAAGTGCTACTGTTTTTATCTGAACTGCTTATGTTCATCTTATTAGTAGTATGGTAGAAATGTATCTACTATTTACTATACTGGTACTAGCAATCTCTTTCGAGTGCTTCTGTCTCCTGATTGTCCCAGCACATATGTTTTACACAAGGCTGTCGCTGGACCAATAAATACTTATTGAAACGTTCTAATCGCCATCCTGTGTATTTTCTGAGAGTAAGCAAACACGAGTCTCTGTGCGAAATGTACTGTACTGTTATCCACGATCCCTGAGGAATCAGGGTTGTCATGTTCAGTGGTTGCTAGAGACTACCTACACCACTGTAGAATGCAGGGGGGTGGTTGTGGCACTGTAGAGCTAGCTGGTCTAAAGGCTGACATATCCTTTGGGGGTGTCCAGAAGCGGTCAGGACAAAAAGCCCTCAGTTTAGGTCATCCAAAACGCGCAGGTCCTGGGGGACTCCTAGGAACTACACAACAGTGTTCTTTCTCATTTGGCATCGTGGAGCCTAAGTATAGCTTGGTCTCTCAAACCAAGGATGAAGTACCCCTTTTAGCACTTGAATCTTAGGGCGATGAGGCAAGCGGTCTGAGGCTGATTCAAAGAAGTAATTTGGGCTAGAAAATCAAAACTCAGCAACAAAAAAAACTGATATTAAATCAATTTCCGCCAGCGATTCTTTAAAAAGGAAATGTACTGTAATGAACACAAAAAGCTATGTACCAAAATACAAATATTTACAAAATGCCAATTGCAACTCCTCCTAAAGTTATTACTAAATTACAGGTTGCAGATCAAGTACCCTAAAGAAATATCATAGGGGCAGCTAAAGTGGTACAACTAGTCTGTTCCTACTACCTGTGTGGTACCAGGTTAACATTTTTGCTCGAAACAGGCTTGTTCCCTAAAAGCGAACAATGTCCTACGGGGGCAGAAATCAACACATAAAGGTTTTCATCATCAGTAAGGTAAGGCTTACAAGTTTTGTCAAGTTGTTCATTCACAATGTAAATTGGGAGGCCCACTGCCTTTGTCACCACATTTGAAATCAATAGAGTTTGTCAGAGTGTTCACAATGGACAAACCCTTCAAAATGTATAACTTCTTCCTACTGTATTTGCCAGCAGGTTCACATAATATAAGCCCTTGATTTTGCTCTTGAAAGAAACTTCACAATGAAACCATCCTCTATTGCATTTGCCAAAGGTGTTCCAATGTAAAGGACAGTCCTGGGGTGTTTGCAATACAAAAGTCCTTCATATTGCATTTGTAAGAAGGCTCAGAATGCAAAGCCTCTTTCAATAGTATTTGAGGAAATAACTTCAGGAGGTCACGGCTAGTTTAGGTTTGTTCTAACTGTGTTTACTTTCATAACCCAACCTCCTGTTCAAAACTGGTTCCTGTCACTAAATCAAGGACTGATAGCAGTCAGCAAGATAAAGAAATGAATATATATGACAGATTCAGTTGGAAAAACCAAGTTTCTAATTGTTTTCTTAACATAAAGTGCAAGACAGTTATTCTAAGATTTGAGGGAGGGGGGTTGATTTGGTTGAGGAAGTTCTAATATTTAGCAGCAAGGAAGAAGTAGTAGTGGCCATCAATGTGATTACAAAGAATCTGTAAGGGTTGTAATAAATTGAGATTGGATAAATGAAGAGGGTGAGCTGGGAGGAAAGGCACAATTTTCTTTTGCATAAACAAAGGGCCCCTGTAATTTAAAGGTTTATGAACTCCACACAGGTCTTTGAAGATAGTCCTGTTCCTTATTGGAAGCCAGTGAAGAATAGGTAGGAATGATTAAACAGAGTGCTGAGGTGGGAGTTTAAGAATGAGGTCGTGCAGAATTTTGGCCTACCTGGAGTCGAGAGATGAGGTATTCTGGAAGATCAAGGTAGAGGGATTTACCGAAGTCCAGGAGGGAAGAAACAAGAGCTTGGATTGTTGTCCTAGGCGTAGAGTGAGCAAATAGAGGAATGTTTTTCCTCAAATATCTCAAAAAGACAAAGCAAGAGGAAGTTATCTAATTCATTTGTTACTTGATACATTTGTCCAGTTAGAAGTAACAAGCCCAAATAGTGCTCCATACCCCAGACTATCAAACTACAGACCAAGTACCCACTGACCAAGTGCCCCTTTTGTCTCTAAGAGTAACTAGGTAGAGCACTCTGAGGCTGATTCAGGGAGTTGTATTGGGCTATAAATCAGGAACACGGCAACGTACAACATTAAGGGCCTTATGTGTTTGGCAGTCCGACCACCGTAGGACAGCGTCTGGCCCCGCCTGCAGCCCATGGCGCTGGCAGTCCAAAAACCACTGTATTATGGGTTGACCATGGGGCCGGCGGTGTGGAGGCAGGGCTCCTGTAAGGGTGGTGAGTATTTTTCACAAATATATTGATGCCTGTGTGTGCATTTAGACTACATATGAGTCGGATGTACATATATGCATGATATATGTGGAAAAATACCAAATACCCATTACTGGGGTTCAGCCCATATGTGGCCAGTCCTGGCAATGGGTATAGAGTTCGAAAAGGACTCACCTGAAGATCGCTGTAAACAGGATTGTAATCCTTGGGGTGAAGATCCTGCTGTGATGTGGGAATCTGGAGAAAGGGATCAACATCAGAATCTGCCTCGAAGAAGAAGAAAGGGGTGAGTATGCACTCCAAATCCACTGTCACCGCCACCTTGAAGCAGGTGGTCAGATCGCCGCGGTCCGCTCGTGGATCAGGCAACTCGTAATACGCACGGCGCTGCAGCTTCCCCTGTACTGCCCTATGGTGGTTGCCTTTCCCCGACCACAAACCAGGCAGTCGGTGGTCTGTTGGCGGTCTCAGCGATCCAGCAGAAGCCTTCACAAAGCCGATCCGTTCAACTCGTAATACAGTGGTTGGACCACCATGCTCATCGTGCTCAGACCGTCACCGCTGATACGGCAGTCTACGGGACTGCCAAACCCGTAATAAGGCCCTAAGACCCAATAAATCAGTATCTCCTCAGAGATTTTTCTATTAAAAAGAAGAATTATTTAATTAACACAAAATTAATTACTATAATTAAACCTAAACAACAATTACAAGATTTCAAGTGAAATTACATATTAGAATCCCTCCTATAGAGGTCTTGCAGATTAACCTGAGTACAAATCGCGTACACATAAGAAATATCTCACTGAGAAAACATATCAATAGGAGTAGTCTGTTCCCATTCACTGTGAGGTATGATGTAACAATTTACGCACCAGCAGGCTCTAATCATAAAAAAAGCACTATTTCATAACGTTTTTCACAGTCAAAAAGGTTAAGTATACAGAACTTGTCACATTTCTTCACAGTCTAAAATGAGAATCCTACTGATTTTGTTGCCACATTTAAAAATTAATTCAGTAAGCCTATTGCCTTTAACAGGAACAAAAACAGGACCATGTGGCCCTTGCCTAGACAGACCATTCAAACATTCTAAAGAGACCCAAAATATACATTGACATGAACATATTCTTTCCCTCAAGACTCTAAGGATTGACTGTGGACAGACCTAAAAAGCAACCTCTCTACTAAACCCCTTTCAATTGCATTTGTCAGACAGTTCAAAATATAAAACCAATTCTTATTGTATCTGTCACATAACTTAATAAGTAAAACCCATCCCTGTGGTGTTTGGTATGGTGTTCACTATGTAAAAATCCTTTATATTGTATTTGACATGTGAGTTTCAATATAAGTCCCTTGTTATTGCTTTTGACTGAAGGTTAACAATATACAACCCACTCCTATTAAATGTGTCAAATAGTGTAAAATGTGAAGCCTCTTTCTATAGTATTTATCATGGGGTTCACAATGTAAAATCCCTTCACATTGCATTGTCAGAGAGTTCACAGCATAAATCCCCATACTATTGCATTTGTCAGAGTTCACAATGTAAAAACTATTCCAGTTGTTTTTGTCAGAGGCTTCATATTATAAAGCCCCTGCCACTATGTAAAACAACTTTGTATTCTAATTGTCAAGGAGTTTACAATATAAAGCCACTTCATATGGTTCTGGCAAGCAGTTCCATGTGAATCCCTGCACTATAATATTTGTCTGAGAACTCACAATGTGAACATCCTTCCTACTGTATTGGTGATGAATTACACCTAATTTATACTGTGTGTAACCTTGAGTCCGTGTTAGAAAATACCTGTCTATAGACCTTAACATTGTGTATCAACAATCCAACCATGAGGGCCTAACTTTTCACAATAAATAATTCAGGCTTACTTCCTTTGTCAAAATTTTTCCTAATGAACAGCTCATACTGGCATTTGACATAACCTTTCCCAATGAACCAATCAGGCCTTCAGGCTTGATCATTGGCTTGTTACCATAACCATGTCAGGCCTAACATTTTGAGCATACTCTTTGAAATACAAGCACTCATATTTAGTGGAAGCACAACTTCTGTCCAATCAATTTCAGTAGGGAAGACAATCAACATTTGAGCAGAGCCAAAGCCCTTCTTTCAGTAGTGCTTCATAATGTTTTTTTTCCATAGCTCAAAAAAGAACTGGCAAGGGGTGTGCTGTCAAGCCAGACCTAATTACATGAACAGTAACAACTCAATGAACCAGTCAAAGGGTGTCTACAGGCATTTGCATTCTGTTATGTATATGAGATACATGAAAGTGTTGTTCATTCCTTTGTGCAGCACAAAGGTCCCATCCTAACGCCCCAATGGAAGAAAACAGCAATATTCTCTTTGCATTTGAAGTGTGGGGAATACAAAAATCTTCAATTTAGAAATGCAGCTGGAAGATATAAAAACACTTAATTCCTTGAAGACCAAGACCAAATCCCATCATAAGCAGACCTGCCCTATCCCACCTCACCTAACCCTCTCACAGTTGTGACTCTCTCCATCTCTCCTGTCCCATTGAAAAAATAATGAAAGGGTTACTTTGCTAATAGTTACATATTACCAGCCAATGCAACATCAGCTGAAAGAGGGGTGATCTTGAGTGTAAAAATCAATGCTTCATTGCCCAGAGTGTAGCTAAAATGGGCTGGTAACAAGGGACTTGTTACCCGTGAGGTTCACTGAGGTATTATGATGGGAAACATCCTTAACAATGTCAAAACCATGCAATATCTTTACCATGCAAATGCCTTTACCACACATGACATTTACAATGAAAATGTAAGCATATATATATACCTACTGGCAGTCGCAGTTGCAGTCAACAGTAGGTAGTTATAGTTAGGACGTTATTTCCATATGAAAAACGTTTTTTGACTTGCCTATAACTTTGGCGCTGTTTTATGAATCTTTGCAAACATTTTTTTTTTAAAAGTGTGCCTGTGACTCAAGTTGTGCTTGGAAAGTTTGGAAGTGATCCATCAAGTGACTAGGGGCTGAGGAATAGGGGGGTCTAACAAAAACAGTGTTTCCCATGATTTTGAACATGACTACAGGCCGAACTGCTGGAAGGAATTACACCAGATTTGTCAGAAAGCTAGTTCTTGAACCAGAAAGAATGCTTTTTGTTATTTGGTGTAACTCCGTTCAGTAGTTTTAGAGTTATTAAAAGAAATCCAAATTTGTATATAAAGAGGCATGGATCCTTCGCTACGCTTACACGGAGCTTCGCAAACCCATGCACCAGGAGAAGTGCTGTAATTGGTTGGCTGCAACCTGTGTAGAAAGTTGCGGCTGTCATTTTATATACCAGGACATGGTCTCATGGATGAAAATAAAGATTATAAACTATAGAAGGGATCAGGAAGGGGTACCCTGACACCATGGGCGGATTGTAGGGGTCTCTGAGGAACCCCTTCTGAGTATCAAAATGCCCTAAATCATTTTTTTCACATGCTTGGTATCGCAGATACATCATGATGCTCAGTGAGGCACGTACTACATGACTAAAGACTGCAGGGCCTTGCAGGACCTACTTATTGCTCAGTGCAGCCCACACATGCAGCGTCACACACACATATATATATATATATATATATATATACACATACATTCACACATATGCACACTAATGTATGCACTAATAGACCTACTCAGGCACTCATACACCCACTCACAGACCCACGCAGAGACTCACATAAAACAAATTAGATACTAACATACACACTCATTTACCCACTCAGAGACTCATGCACCAACTTACAAACCCATTCAGACACTCACATAACCACTCACTAACTGACTCAGAGGTTAATGCGCTCACTCACAGACCCATTCAGACACTCACGTACCCACTAACAAACCTACTCAAACACTCACACACCTACTCACAGACCCATACAGAGACTCACGCCCCTACTCACACACCCACCCAGATACTCACGCATCCACTCAGACCCACTCAGAGACACATGCGCCTACTCTCAGACCCACTTGGATACTGACACACCCACACACCCACAGATCCACTCTGACACCCATGTACTCACTCACAGGCCCAAACAGAGACTCATCTACCCACTTACAGACTACCTCAGATAGTCAGGCATCCACTCACAGACCCATTCAGTCACCCATACACCCACTTACAGACCCACTCAGACACTCACACACCCACTCACAGACCCACTCAGATATTCATACACCCTCTCACAGACAAACTCAGACACTTATGTACCCATTCATAGGCCCACTCAGAGACTCACAGACCTACTCTTGCACCCACTCATAAACCCACTCACAGACCCACACAGAGACTCACACACCCACTCACAGACCCACTTAGACACTCAAACACCCACTCACAGACCCACTCAGACACTGATGCACCCACTCACTGATATACTCAGACACTCATGCAGCCACTCACAGACCCACTCAGACACTTATGCACCCACTTATGGACCCACTTAGACACCCAAGCACCCATTCACAGACCCACACAGAGTCTCATACACCCACTTACATGCCCACTTAGAGACTCATCTATCTACCCACAGACCCTGCCAGACAGTCATGCACTCACTCACAGACCCATTCAGAGACACACACACCTTCTCACAGGCACATTCAGACACTAATACACCCATCAATGTATCCATTTAAATATTCATACACCCACTCACAAACCCACTTAGAGACTCATGCACCCATTCATATATCCATTCAGAGAATCACACACCCAATTACAGACCCACTCAGTGACTCATAAATACACTCACAGACCCACTCAGACACTCATGCACAAACTGAGAGACCCACTCAGACACTAATGCACCCACTCACAGAACCACTCAGACACTCATGTACCCACTTACAGATTCACTCAGACACACTCACAGACTGTGAACAGGAGGACCAAGGCACTAGAGGGCAACGTAGTGCTAACATAGGTGAAGCCGAATGGGTATCATTTTTAACAGATCACTTCAAAGTGTCAAAAAATGAAGAGGGGCGATCTGCTGAATCTATATCACCTGTCTTCTCATCCATTTCCAACTATCCACAGCTCTCCTTGGGCACAACATGCACTGGAAGGCAAGGGCACCCAACAGATATGGCTGCCCAGACACAAGTCCTGAACATTACTGAAATTTCGTATCAGCAGGATGAGCCTTTGTCCCAGGCATCAAAGGCACCTGAAGCACTGAGAACTAAAATAGCACGAATTATAGGCAACAGCTGGTCGGATGGAGCTCCTGGGCCAAACGGTTTTCCTCAGGCTTTGTACAAAGTAGACACAAAGCTGTGGTCTGAACATCTGGAACCCATATTCTCCTACTGCTGGTTCAGTCAGCATATACCAGATTCCTGGCATGGAGCCATCATCCACCCAATTTTTAAAGGGGGTAGGAGAGCCGACCCCAAAAACGACAGGAAGATAGCCCTCCTGGATGTTGAATCCAAATATTACGCCAGCCTGTTGCTCGAAGAGCTGTCATCCTGGGCCTGCAATAATCATCTCTTACCCTTTAACCAGACCGGCTTTGTGGCAAAATCAGGAACTACAACTAACCGGCTTGCACTATCTGTACTGATGGAGAAAGCATCAGTCTCAAAAATGCCACTCCATTGTTGCTTTGTCTGCTTTAAGGCGGCTTTTGACCGCATGCCCAGGGGTCTTCGATGGCTTAAACTGCAGAGTTGGGGAATCCCTTCTGCTCATTCTAATACCTGGATCCGCATAAAACTGGGGGATGGATCTCATGTCTCAACGAAAATACAAAAATTCTGTGGTGTAAAACCAGGATGCATGCTGGCTCCTCTTCTTTTTAAACTTTTTATCTCAGATTTAACACAGCGATTCGATGATGTTAATTTCCACTCTCCAAAACTTGGCGGCACCTGCGTTAGCAATCTGCTATACGCAGATGATCTCGCTTTTCTCAGCCACACAAGGGTCGGCTTGCAGAGGCTTCTTGATCAGCTGCTCCCCTACACAATTAGCAACAAGCTGGAATTAAACTTGACAAAAACAAAGACAATTACCTTTGGGAAAAAGGAAGCTGCTAAGTGGTGGGTGGCAATTTAATGGCAAAAGCATCGAAAGTACTACATCGTATAAATATCTGGGGGGTCTATAGGGACCCAAGGGGCTCCTTCGCCAAACAGAAGGAAGTGGTCTGGGCCAAGGCTCTTTCAATTGAGGCAGCACTAACGAAGCTCGCGAAACAGTTATCTGGCCCAAGTTTGACCCCTCTCTTAACTGTTATAAAGGCCAAAACTTTTAATTACTTATCGTATGGCCAGGGGATTATGCTGGGGAAAGAGTCCTATATGGTAAACAAGAATTTTCAAGCAAGTATGGTGTCTACCGAAATCTTCCTCCCCAGCTCAGTTAAGACTTGAGTTTGGCCTTCTTGACCATCGAGGGGTAGGGGCTGGCGCTTCCATCAAGCTGTGTAACAAACTGCGCACCTCAAGTGAAGGAAGCCTGGAGGCTATGCTGTGGCAGGAAATATCATGCAGCCAAGTGGGACAAAAACACTGTCTTTATTTAGACCACTCACTGCAAATGCTCGATGCAACCAAAATCTGGGGAACTAACCCACCCCAACAGGCCCTTAAAACATACATAAAAAAAGAGTCTGGTCTTGGTCCTTTCACTCCGACAGGGCACAACTGGCAAAACGCAAACATACCTGGACGGTCTTATCTGGGTTTTAGCCAGGCGTCACAGTGCCACACCAATCATGCACCTACGCAGTAGTATGGAAAAAAGATTTTTGGCACTCAGGATGGGTGAATGGCCGTTTTTGCACCATCTACCAGACTGGGGCCGCTCAAAGGACAATACAGTGTGCAGGGGGTGTGGGTGCACCACGGAGTCGATAGAGCACGTGGCATGTGTTTGTCCCGCTTTACTTAACGATCGAAGGATGCTGTATGGGACGAATGGAATAAACTCATCGTTCACTCCTGCCGCCAAACCATCATAGCAGCCATGAATACAGAGAACCCGAGGCTCAATATCCGGTTCACTAAGTTCATTACAAGAGCAGGAAAAACTCTAACGCAGTGGGAGTGCCAGTAACAATATTCACCAGCTGCACACCCGATTGCAATGCCTTGAGACACTAGAGACCATATCCGTTTTTATGTAGAGATCACCACCTGCCTTGATAGAGCCTTAAAGTGAGTGGATGGGACAGTTGGACTTCCCGGGACTTGTGCCACATCTGTCTTTTTTACTACATTTTATTGGAATCGCTCCCTTTTAGTAATGAAGCTTCTGCACCCTTGGCATACACCTTTTTATAGATAACGCATGTAACGTCAAATTTTTTAACTTTTGTACTATCGATTTTTCTTTTTTTTAATAAGTGTTTTCTATTGTAAAGATTTTAATTAATCAAACTATAAAGCTTCTTCAGTAACTTCACTCACAGACTGACTCAGAGACTCGCGCACCCACTCACAGACCCATTCAGAGACTTATGCACCCACTCACAGGTCCAATCAGACACCCTTGCACCCACTCACAGACCCACTCAAATTCTCATGTATCTACTCAAAGACCTACTCAGACACTCATATAGCCATTTTCTCACCCACTCAGCTATCCACTCACAGAGCCTGTCAGACAGTCATGTACCCAGTCACAGACCCAGTGAGACACAGAAACACACTTACAGACCCACTCAGATGCTCACATACCCAGTCATTGACCCATTTAGACACTGATGTATCTACTCACTCACCTACTCAGAGGTTCATGTTCCCACTCATAGACCCACTCAGACACTCATGTACTCATTCACACACCCACTTAGAGACTCTTAGACCGACTCACACTGCTACTCACTCACCCACTCAGACAGTTGTGCACCCACTCACAGACCCACTCAGACAGTTATGTACCCACTCAGGGACCCACTCAGATAGTCATCTACCCACTCACAGACTCACTCAGACTCTCAAATACCCACTCACAGACCCATTCAGATACTGAGGCACCTATTCACTCACCCACTCAAAGGCTCACATTCCCACTCACAGACCCACTCAGACACTCATGCATTCATTCACACATCCACTTAGAGACTCTTACCACCCATGCACAAACCCATTCACATAGCCACTCACCCACCCACTCAGACACTCATGCACTTACTCACAGACCTTCTCAGACACTCATGCACCCACTCAAAGACCCACTCAGATGCTCACTCAATCACCCACTCACAGACCCACTCAGACACTCATGTACCCACTTCCTCACCCACTGAGAGACTCATTTATCCACTCACAGACCCTTTCAGACAGTCATGCACCCACTCACAGACCTATTGAGAGACTCATGTACCCACTCACAGAACTACTCACGCACTCAGACAGCTACACACTCACCCACTCAGGCACTCATATACCCACTCAGAGACCCAGTCAGAACCTCGAATATCCACTCAAAGACTCAAGTACCCACTCACATACCCAGTCAGACACTCATGCACCCACTCACAGATAAACTCAGACATTCATGCAGCCACTCACAGACCTCCTCAGATACTGAGGAAACCACTCACAGATCTAATCAGACATTCACACAGTCATTCAGAGGCCCATACAGCGACGCATGCACCCACTCACAGACCTACTCAGAGACTTATGTACCCACTCACAGACCTACTCAGAGAGTCATGTACCCACTCACAGATCTACTTAGAGACTCATGCACCCACTCACAGACCTACTGAGAGACTCATGTACCCAGTAAAAGGCTCACTCAGACTGTCAAACACCCACTCACAGACTCCTCAGACACTCACACACCCACTCAGAGACCCACTCAGACTCTCATGCATCAACTCACAGCCTCACACAGTCACTCAGAGACCCACTCAGAGGCTCAACCATCAACTCACAGACCCGCACAGACACTCACAGATGTACTCAGAGACTCATGTACCCACTCACAGTCCTACTCAGACACTCTTGCACACACTTTCTCACCCATCTACTTGCTCCCAGACCCTGGCAGACAGTCATGCACCCACTCCCAGACCCACTCAGAGACTCATGCACAAACTCACAGACCCACTCAAACACTCATACATGCATTCACAGACCCACTGAGACACTCACACATCCACTCAGAGATCCATGCAGAGACTCATACACCCATTCACAGACCCACTCAGACACTCATGTTCCTACTTTCTTACCCAGTCAGAGTCATCTATCTACTAATAAACCCTGTAAGGCAGTAATGAACCCAGTCACAGACCTACAAAGACACTCTTGTACCCAATCACATTTCCACTCAGACACACATGCACCCACAAACAGATCCACTTAGACATTCATCCACTCAATCATGAATCCACTCAGAGACTTATACACCCACTCACAGACCCACTCAGAGGCTCACACACCCACTAACAGACCCACTCAGATACTTATACACCCACTCACAGACCCACTCAGACACTCATTCACCCATTCAAATAACCACTTAGACACTCAAATACCCACTCATAGACCCATTCAGATACTGATGCACCATCCACTCACTCACCCACTCAGAGGCTCACACACCTACTCATAGACCCACTCAGATACTCACCATCCACTCACATATCCACTTAGAGACGTTTACACCTACTCACAGGCCCATTCATGCAGCCACTCACTCACCCACTCAAATACTAATGCACCCACTAACGGACCCACTCAGATACTCACCCACTCACAGTCCCATTCAGACACTGATACATCCACTCACTTACCCACTCAGAGGCTCACACACCCACTCATAGACCCACTCAGATAATCATGTAAATTTCAATGCTTTCCGCTTCGCGCAGCGGGCGCACCGGCGGCGCGCCGAAGGTGCGCCAAAGGCAAGCCCGTCTGCGCCCGTCCGCGACAGACCGGGACCAGGGGCCATAACCCCTGTCCCGATCCTTAATGGCCAGTTAATCTACTCTCAAAACCGACTTCATGCTCTTCGGCCTAAGCCGGCTCCTAAGTGCATTCCTTTCATTCCGGGAAAATCTAATTTCTTCTGTCACTGCTGTGGTTTCTCTTTTACTCCATTACCCTGTAGGGAATACATCCCTAGTAAACTTAAAAGTACGCTCCCTTTAGCTAATAAGGAGGTAGATTCCCGAGATGAATTTGCTTTTTTTAGCATTAACTGTAGGTCATTGGCAAAGCATAGGGAAGATATTCATGACCTTTTACTTAATTCACAACCTGATGCCATTTTCCTCACGGAGACTTGGCTAAATAGGAGCTCGGGACCTGATAATACAATTGCTCTACCTCCTAACTACACGATTCTTAGGAAGGATCGCGTGGATAAAATCGGGGGCGGTATAGCAATAATTTTTAAAATTGAGTACACATGCAAATGGGAGGACTCATTTTTTGATGGCTGTGAAGCCAGTTTTTTTAAACTTTCACTTTCTCCTAATTACACTTTCTCTGGGATACTGATCTATCGCCCGCCAGGACCGGCTGGGGCATGGGCAGCTGCTTTTCCAGATCTTATTGCCCCGCTACTGTTGGAAGCTACTAACTTTACCATTCTGGGTGATCTTAACATACATTTTAACGATACTACTTGTAACATTAGCTCCACTTTTATTACTGATCTTGCTGCAATGAATATTTCCTTATGTAACTCAGGCCCAACTCATAAGGCAGGGCATTTATTAGACCCTATTTTTTCTAATTTAGCCACCATTTCATGCCAGTCAGCCTTTCCTATTTTATGGTCCGACCATTTTCTAGTCGGCTTTAAGGTGAAACATGAAAAATGGCATGATAACCCCTTTTCTCTTCTCATTAAATCAGGGTTCAGAAATTAGAAAAAGTTAGATATTGAATGCTTAAATTTTCAGCTTAAAAATACCATGCCTGCTATCACCACAACCAATATAGATGATGCTGACATTATTCAAAATTGGTTGACATCATCAATTGATGTATGCCTTCCTCTGTCAAATAAAAAATTGAACCATCACCGTCCTCCTGCTCCCTGGTTTTCCGAAAATTAAAGGCTGAAAAACTAAATGTAAAACCTTGGAGAGACGTTGGAGAAAAGACTATATGCCGACTGCAAAACATACATATAAACGAGCTTTAAATAACTATCATGCCCTTTGTAACATTGCTCGGTAATATAATACTATTATATACTATTACTATATACTATAATATAATACTATTTTAATGTCACATAATAACCCTAAAGTTTTGTTTAATGTGGTGAAAGAATTGTCAGGCGCAACTTGCCAACCGGAGTTACCGGGCTAGATGAAACACAATGTGAAGATCTAGCTGATTTTTTTGTTGAAAAAATCAATAAAATTTACGTTGAATTTAACAATACTACAACTAATGTGGAGTTGCTACCTAAGATTTCTGCTTTACCATGTGATTGTACTAACATGTCCCTGTCGCTTGACACTAATGACAGATCGGGCAACTTGCTCGAAAATTGGATACCCTTTGATATCTCTTCTTTTTATCGTATTTTAACTAGCATAAAATCTGGCTCTCCCAAGGATCCCCTTCCTATTTCTATTTTGCAAAAACTGGACTTATCAATACTTAATATTATCATGAATCTCCTCAATGCATCGCTATGCGAAGCAAGGGTTCCAGCGGCCTGGAAACATGCTATGGTTCTTCCCTTATTAAAAAAAACTAATTCTGATCCAGAAGTTTTATCTAACTTCCGCCCGATCTCCCTACTTCCAGCTTTCTCTAAGATTCCGGAAAAACATATTAATTTTCAGTTGACACAATTTGTGGACTCCCAGAACATTCTACACCCTTCTCAATTGGGATTTAGAGCTGGCTTCTCTACTGAATCCACGCTCTTGGGAGTCACTGAAGTTATTCGCCAACGTGTGGATAAGGGAGAGACCGTGGCACTTATTTTATTAGACTTGAGTGCCGCGTTCGACACTGTATCCCACAAGATTCTTTTACAAACCTTACACTCAAGGGGCATTGTCGGATCAGCTCTCAAGTGGTTGTCTAGTTTTTTGTCCAATAGGACTTTCCAGGTCTTTTCCCCTATGGCTAATTCTAAGACTCATTCTTCCCCGTATGGCGTACCTCAGGGCTCTATACTTAGCCCAGTACTTTTCAACATCTATGTTAGCCCCCTGGCTTCTATTGCGGAGGAGGCTGGGCTGACCATATACTCATATGCAGATAACACCCAGCTTATTTTCTCCTTGTCTTCCAAGGAGACTTCCAACATATCCTCTCTCCAGGCTGGGCTACAAAAGATAGCGGGATGTATGCATACAAATAAATTGAAACTAAACGGAGGGAAAACGGAACTCCTTATCTTTGGAAACAAAACTATTTGGGGTCCCCAGCATTGGCCACCTCAGATGGGTGATCTCCCCAACCCTACACAATCTGTTCGTAACCTTGGTATAATTATTGATGACCAATTGTCTATGAAACAGCAAGTAATTAAGGTTGTTTCAACCTGTTTTACAATTTTAAATTGGCTAAAAAAATTCTTTGGATGCTCCCTTTACCCTCGCAAAAAACTGTTATTCAGGCCTTGATCATGTCCAGATTGGACTACGGCAATGTCCTGTATTTGGGTGTGAGTAAGGAAGTGACCCGTAAGCTGCAAGTGGTCCAAAATTCTGTGGCCAGACTACTATGTCAGCTACCCAGAATGGCCTCCATCTCAGGTCATCTCCGTGATCTTCACTGGCTTAGGGTAGAAAATCGTTCAAAATTCAAAGCCCTCTGCTATATGCATAGGATTAAAATGAATTTAGCACCACATTATCTTAAAGCTTTGGTGCATCCTTACCTTCCCTCTAGACTTCTGCGATCCTCTAACCAATTAAAATTTCAAGTTCCTAAAATCAAACGAGTACGCATGGGCGGACGGTCTTTTGCCTACTTAGCTCCTTCTTTATGGAACTCTCTTCCATTTCAATTACGCCAGGAAACCATCTATCATAAATTTCGTAAGGATTTAAAAACGTGGTTATTCAACCACTAGAGCATGTTCTTTTCTTTAGCACGGGTCCGTAGGCGCCGGGAAACCTCCGGGTAGCTGTGCGCCATATAAATTTAATTTAATAATAATAATAATAATAATAATAATGTACCACTCACATACCCACTTAGAGACTCTTATACCCACTCACAGACCCACTCACACAGTCACTCACTCATCCACTCAGACACTCATGCACCCACTCACAAACCCACTCATATACTCATGCACCCACTCACAGATCCACTCAGACTTACACACCCACTCACAGACCCACACAGACACACATGCACCTACTTTCTCACCTACTGAAGTCTCATCTATCCACTCACAGACCCTTTCAGACAGTCATGTATCAACTCACATACCCACTCAGAGACTTGTGTACTCACTTAGAGACCCACTCACTCATGCACCCACTCACAGATGAACTCACACTCATGAAGCCACTCAGACACTGAGGTACCCACTCATAGACCCACACAGAGACCCATGCACCCACTCACAGACCTACTCAAATACTTATGTGCCTACTCACAGACCTACTCAGAGAGTCTGCACCCACTCACAGACTCCTCATGTACTCACACACCTACTCAGAGGCCCACTCAGACAGTCATGCCCCCCCTCACAGTCTCACATAGCCACTCAGAGACCCACTCAGAGACTCAAGCACCAACTCACAGACCCACACAGACACTCACATATCCGGTCTCGGACCCACTCAGACACTCACAGACCCAATACACAGACCCACTCAGACATTCACACACCCACTCACACACCTACTCAGACACTCACACACCCAGACAGACCTACCCAGACACTAATATGCCCATTCACAGACCCACTAAGACACTCATGCATCTACTCACAGACCCATGCAGACACTGATGCAGCCACCTACTCACCTAGAGGCTCACACACCCACTCACAGACCCACTCAGACACTCAGGTACCCACTCACATATCCATTTAGATAGTCTTACATCCACTTACAGACCCACTCATACACTCATGCAAAAACTCACTCACCCACTCAGATACTCATCTCACAGAATCACTCAGATACTTACACACCCACTCACAGACCCACTCAGAATCATGTACCCACTCATAGACCCACTCAGACAAATACACACCCACTCACAGACCAACTTAGTCACTCACGTAGCCACATACTGACCCACTCAGATATTCATGCACCCAGTCACAGACATAATCAGAGACTTGCACACCCACTCACAGACCCACTCTGAGGCATACGTACCCACTCACAGACCCACTCATGCACTCACCCAAAGACCTACTCAGACACTCATGCACCCACTCACAGATCCTCTCAGAGACTCACATACCCACTCACAGACTCACTCTGATACTCATGCACCTTCTCACTCACCCACTGAGAGACTCTTCTATCTACTTACAGACCCTGTCAGATAGTCGTGCACCCCCTCACTGACCCATTCAGAGACTCATGCAATCACTCACAGATCTACTCAAACACTCATGCACCCACTCACAGGCCCACTCAGACACTCATGCATCCAGTCCCAGACCCACTCAGACACTCAAACACCCAGTCACAGATCCACTCAAACACTCATGCACCCACTCACAGACCCACTCAGACTTACACACCCACTCACAGACCCACACAGACACTCATGCACCTACTTTCTTACCTACTGAAGTCTCATCTATCCACTCACAGACCCTTTCAGACAGTCATGTATCAACTCACATACCCACTCAGAGACTTGTGAACTCACTCAGAGACCCACTCGCTCATGCACCCACTCACAGATGAACTCACACTCATGAAGCCACTCAGACACTGAGGTACCCACTCATAGACCCACACAGAGACCCATGCACCCACTCATAGACCTACTCAAATACTTATGTGCCTACTCACAGACTTACTCAGAGAGTCTGCACCCACTCACAGACTCCTCATGTACTCACACACCTACTCAGAGGCCCACTCAGACAGTCATGCCCCCCTCACAGTCTCACATAGCCACTCAGAGACCCACTCAGAGACTCAAGCACCAACTCACAGACCCACACAGGCACTCACATATCCGGTCTTGGACCCACTCAGACACTCACAGACCCACTCAGAGATTCACACACCCACTCACACACCTACTCAGACACTCACACACCCAGACATAGACCTACCCAGACACTAATATGCCCATTCACAGACCCACTAAGACACTCATGCATCTACTCACAGACCCATGCAGACACTGATGCAGCCACCTACTCACCTAGAGGCTCACACACCCACTCACAGACCCACTCAGACACTCAGTTACCCACTCACATATCTATTTAGATACTCTTACATCCACTTAGAGACCCACTCATACACTCATGCAGTCACTCATTCACCCACTCAGACACTCATCTCACAGAACCACTCAGATACTTACACACCCACTCACAGACCCACTCAGAATCATGTACCCACTCATAGACCCACTCAGACAAATACACAGCCACTCATAGACCAACTTAGTCACTCACGTAGCCACATGCTGACCCACTCAGATATTCATGCACCCAGTCACAGACATAATCAGAGACTTGCACACCCACTCACAGACCCACTCTGAGGCACACGTACCCACTCACAGACCCACTCAGACACTCATGCACCCACTCACAGGCCCACTCAGACACTCATGCATCCAGTCCCAGACCCACTCAAACACCCACTCACAGATCCACTCAAACACTCATGCACCCACTAATAGAACAACTCAGACACTCACATACCAATTCACAGACCCATTCAGACTCTCATGCACCTACTCACAGACCCACACAGAGACTCACGCACCTACTCACAGACCCACTCAGAGGCTCACACAGCCACTCACAGACCCACTCAGATACTCACACACCCACTCATAAACCCACTCAGACACTCACACACCCACTCAGAGACTCATACACCTGCTCACAAACCCACTCAGAGACTCATGCACCCATTCACAGACTAATGTAGACACTCATGCACCCACTCTGAGACTCATCCATCCACTCAGAGACCCTGTCAAACAATCTTGCACCCACTCACAGATCCATTCAGAGACTCACACATCCATCCACAGGTCCATTCAGACACTCATGCACCCACTCACAGACCCACCTAGATACTTATACACCCAGATGACTCATTGTCAGTGAAATTGCTCTCCCATCCCCGCAGCTCCACCATCAAGTGAGGCCCTCCTGAGCCCCTGCACTCTCGAGTGTTGGTGTTCGAGGCCCTCATCCACCCACAGGTTATACCTGCACCTCATCCATGGTGGTCCAGTGGACCTCTGTCTCCTTCTCTCGCTCCGCTTTTCCTCTCTGTTTTTCACTTGTTTTTTTACCCTCAATTCAAGCTCTCCCTTTCACTCTCCAATCTCTTTCATCCACTTTACTTGCACTTTTCTGCTCTATTCCCCTTTTTTCCACTCTTTTCCCTGGTGGTCCAGTGGACCTCAGTCTCCTTCTCTCGCTCCGCTTTTCCTCTCGGTTTTCACTCGTTTTTTACCCTCATTTCAAGCTCTCCCTTCACTCTCCCTCTATCTCTTCATCCACTTTTCTTGCACTTTTCTGCTTTTTTCCCCTTTTATTCCACTCCATTTCCCTTCTTTAGACCGTTTTCCCTGCCGCTGCTGCCCCCGCGGCCCCTTCCCCCCTGCATGACCAGCACGACCGGCCCAATCCAGTTCCCCTCCCTGCTGCCGCCTCCCAGCTGTCCAGCCCTTTCCGACCCCTACTTAATGGTGGCCGCTGCGCAGCTGCGCAGCAGATGCGTGCTGCTGGCGCGCCAAAGGCAAGCCCGTCTGCACCCATCTACGACCCGACCGCGACCAGTGCCAGGAACCCTGGACCTCCACTCCACCAACGCTATGACCCAACGGCACTCCACGCACTCAACCCAGGCCGCAAAAACAACTGCAAGCTAGCATCACCAGCCGACACCCACGGACCCTTCAGCTGTCACTGCTGCCGGCACACCTGCAGCACCGCCAGGAACACCAACCCAGCACAACCCACCTGCAAGAACACACCCAAACCGAAGACCCTGCAATGCATCCTCCTCAACGTCAGATAACTCCACAAACACGCCACCGAAATCTGGGACCTCCTCGACAGCACCAACCCGGATGTAGCATTCTTCACCGAAACCTGGACCAACACCACCTTGGGACCGGACATCGCCATCGCCATTCCCCAAGGATACAAGATCTCCAGGAAGGACCGCCCCACCCGCCCAAGAGGAAGAATCGCCATCGTCCACAAATCCACCCTCCACCTGAGCACGCTCCCCGATGAGCCCACAGACCTGATGGAACACCTTCACTTCAAGATACTGGCCAGCCCTACCACCACCCTCCGGGGAACCCTCATCTACCGACCCCCTGGACTCCACGGACCATTCGCCAACTCCATCACAGACATCATCTCCCCGCATGCCATCGCATCCACCAACTACACCCTGCTGGGAGACCTCAACTTCCACCCCGACAACCAACTGGACCCCAACACCACATCCCTCCTGGACAACCTCCACAACATTGGACTCCGCCAGATCGCGACCGAACCCACGCACTGTACAGGACACACCCTTGACCCCCTCTTCACAACAGAAAACTCCATCACTTTCAGCCACACCACCGAACTCCCATGGACAGACCACCGATGCGTCCACTTCACCTTCAGAACACCCACCATCCACAGACACCAGCACCTGCTCCCACGAAGAAACTGGACCAAAATCACCGATGACCAGCTCACCTCCTCACTCAGCAACTCTACCCCAACCATCGCGGAAGACGACGACCCCAACACCGCAGCCCGAACTCTGCACAGATGGATCTCCGACAGCGCCAACACCATAGCCCCCTCAAGAAAAACAACAACACTCACGCCAATAAAGCCAGATCGTTTACCACCGAACTTCGAGAGTCCAGACGCACGTGCCGCTGCCTCGAAAAGGCCTGGAGGAATTCCAAATCCATAGATGCCCACAACGACTTCAGAGCCGCCACCAACGCCCACCACCAACTCATCAGAAAAACAAGAAAAAAAGCAATGAAAGACAGAATCTCCACACACGCGCACAACAGCAAAGAACTCTTCAGCATCATCAAGGAGTTCGCCCAACCCACCAGCGAGTCTACTGACATCCCTCCCTCACACAACCTCTGCAACAAACTCAGCACCTTCTTCCACCTCAAAATCAAGAACATTTACGACAACTTCGACGAAGACAACCAACACACTGAACCCTCACCAGCCACCCCCGACACCCTGAAGCCAACGATTGACAACTGGACAGCCCTCACCACCGAAGACACACTGAAGACAATGAAGTCAATCTACTCCGGGGCCCCCACGGACCCCTGCCCCCACCACATCTTCAACAGAGCCGCCGACACCATCGCACCCATGCTCCGCCATACCATCAACCGCTCCCTGACGAACGCCTCATTCCCCAACGACTGGAAACACGCTGAGATCAACCCCCTCCTGAAGAAGCCCTCGGCGGACCCCACCGACCTCAAGAACTACAGACCCATCTCCCTGCTCCCGTTCCCAGCGAAAGTCATTGAGAAAGCCATCAACAGCCAACTCGCCACCTTCATTGAAGAGCACAACATCCTCGACTCCTCCCAATCCTGCTTCAGAAAAATCCACAGCACAGAAACCGCCCTCCTCGCCGCAACAGATGACATCTGCTCCCTACTGGACAGAGGAGAAACAGTAGCCCTCATCCTCCTCGACCTCTCAGAGGCGTTCGACACAGTCTCTCACCGTACCCTAATATGCAGACTCCACGACGCAGGGATCCGAGACAAGGCCCTCGACTGGATCCACTCCTTCCTCTCCGGCAGAACGCAGCGGGTCAGACTCCCCCTTCCTCTCGGACCCTACACCAACCACCTGCGGAGTCCCCCAGGGGTCCTCCCTCAGCCCCACGCTCTTCAACATCTACATGGCTCCGCTCGCTCCCATCGTCAGAACCTACGGACTCAACATTGTGTCATACGCAGACAACATCCAACTCATCCTCTCCTTATCCAACGAACCCAACACCGCCAGACACAACTTTCAAGACGGCATGGAAGCCGTCGCCAAATGGATGAAAAGCAGCTGCCTACAACTCAACACAGACAAAACAGAAGTACTCATCATGGGCCCGAACCCCGATGCCTGGAACGATACCTGGTGGCCCCCCGCCCTCGGAAGCCCACCCACCCCCACAGACCACGCACGCAACCTTGGAATCATATTGGGCTCCGAGCTCAAAATTTACCACCAGATCAACTCCGTCGCATCCTCCTGCTTCCACACCCTCCGCCTCCTACGTAAGACCTTCAAATGGATCCCCATCGAGCACAGAAAGACCGTCGCTCACGCCCTCGTCACCAGCAGACTCGACTACAGCAACGCACTGTACGCTGGAATAAACAAAAACCTCACCCGCAAGCTACAAAACATCCAGAACGCCGCCGCAAGACTGGTCCTCAACCTGCCAAGACACTACCACATCTCCCAGCACCTGCGCACACTCCACTGGCTCCCCATCGAGGCTAGAATCACCTTCAAGATTCTCACCCACGCACACAAGGCCCTCCACGACACCGGACAAGCATACCTGAACAATTCCACTTACCCCAAAAGACCCTACGATCAGCCCAGCTCTCCTACGCCGTGGTCCCCTGCACCAGAAAGACCAGATCGGGAGGCCGCTCCTTCTCCTTCCTCGCAGCGAGAGCCTGGAACGCCCTTCCACTCCACCTCAGACAGACAACATCGCTCCCCATCTTCGCGAGAAACCTCAAAACCTGGCTCTTCGACAGACCCCCTCCTTGATGAACTGGAACCTGCACCCCCCTAGCACCTTGAGACCCTTACGGGTGAGTAGTCGCGCTCAACAAACACCTGATTGAGTTGCAGACCTACTCAGACACTCCCGCACTATTCACAGTCCCACTCAGACACTCACTTATCCACTCACAGATCCAATAAGACACTCATGTACCCACTTACACACCTACTCAGAGACTTGTGTACCCACTTACCCACTCATAGACTCATGAACCCACTCACAGACCCACTTAAATGCTCACACACCCACTCACAGACCCACTCAGACACTAACACCCACTAAGATACCCACTCACAGACTCATGCACCCATTCAAAGACCTACTCAGACACTCACACACCCACTCACAGACCCACTCACACTCCTGCATCCAGTCACAGTCCCACTCAGACACTCACTTATCTACTCACAGATCCACTAAGGCACTCATGCACCCACTCACAGACCCATTTAGAGACTCATGTACCCACTTACCCACTCACAGACTCATGCACCCACTCACAGACCCACTTAGCTGCTCAGACACCCATTCACAGACCCACTCAGACACTAACACCCACTCAGAGACCCATTCACAGACTCATGCACCCATTCACAGACCCACTGAGACACAATCACACCTAGTCCCTGACCAACTCAGACACTCATGCACCCACTCACAGATCCCCTCAGACACTCATGCACCCACTCACAGACCACATTAGACACTCACACAGCTGCTCACAGAGTCATTGCCACATACACAGTGTGCAATAGAGACATATAAATGCTAAAGTTGCTGTTGTGCATTGAATGTGCACTTGTGGTTTGCAAATCCGTGACGGATACTCGACTAAAAAAACTGATTTTAATTGAAATTAACTAGTGTTTGGGTTAAGGGTGGCTGTTAGAAGAGCCTTTGTGCTAATTGTATATAGATTATAACTGCACGTAAAACAGGATGCAGCTTTTCAAGTTGTCAAGGACTACCCTTTTGCCTTTCTCTGAGAAATGTACTCTGTCACTTCTATATATCCCCCGCATCAAAGCATATATCATTGTTGTAGATGGAGCCCATGTTATGATCCCTGAGGAATGCAGAAAACTTTTCTTAACATGTTTCTTGGCTTTGTCTATTTGTGGACAGAATTCAATTGACCACTTCCATTTCTGTCTTTGGGAAATGTTAGAGTGTTCCAAAGCAGTGTGAGGATTTCCAGTCCTACCCCAGTAAGTGTTCCTAGGTCATTGACTTCACAGTGCACAATTAAGAGGTCTGGATGTTGGCAATTCACAATGCTTTCAACTAAAGGCAGCAACTGATGACATTTTAACCCTCTCTGGCCAATCCAAGAAATGTCTACAATAGGCAAACCAAAGTCCCTCTCAATGCCACTGTTTCTAGCACAGTCTCTGGCCCAAAACACATTGCTGTGACCCACAATCCACACAATAACCATTTGGAAAGGCAAGGAGCAGTTGCACACAGCAGAAGGCCGCAGCTAAATAATGCAGTTTTTAAAATGAAAGGCAGTTAAAATGGAGGACAGGATCTGGTTTAAAAAAGGAAAGGACATATTTCATTGGATGGCGTAAATATGTTGGTAGCTAAAAATAGGTAGTGATTTAAAATGTAAAGTATGTAGATCTGTGATTGGCTCTGGATAAATTAAAAAACGTTATGTTATTTTGGATATGCTTACATTCTCACACAATAAACCGCACCTGCTACAGTTGAACTTGAAGCTAGTATGTGCTGACAGAAAGTACGATGAATTTATTAACCCTGGGCGTTAAAATCCGCTCTGCTCATGGAGTTTGCGGATTTAAAACGGATTTAAAACGCGGAGTTACCGAAAACTCCGCGATCCGCGGCGGAGCAGAGGTTTTTTCTTGTTCGCGCTTTCAAAACGCGTGTTCGCACGTGCGGTAGCGACTTACCGGGATCCCTGCGTTCTCCGACAAGATTTCCTATCCGTTCGCATGCGCCCCGAGATTTTGGTAGCCGGCCGCACGATCCCGCGAGAGTGTGCGATCGCGAAATCGTCATTCGGACGCACCATCGGACATCCGGCGGAAGTTCCGTGAAGATCGCGATGCCGAACACGCACAATTTGCAATCTGGAGAAGAATATCTCGCGAGCAGCATAAAACCTTCTCGAAAATGATGATTTGGATGAAAAAAACTCAGATTGACATTTGGCTGTACTTTATTGTGCAAGGAGTCCTTTTTCTTTTTTTACTTTTTTTTTTAAGGGGAAGGAAGTGCCCCAGAGTCTCCATCTTCCTGTCCAGCAGGCTCCTCCCAGTGCTTTGTCCATGTCCTGTTCACTTTTCATTTGGATTTGGAGCTGGAAGGATCACTCTTTGTGCCTGCTGCATCATATATCATTGGATTTGAGGACTTTTGGATTTGAGATTTTATAAGTAAGTTGGAGAATTGGTGTTGTTTGTTTGATTGGGGCATTGCACCTACATTTTTTTGTACTTTTCATCACTTTTTTAAAATGTAATTGTTGTGGATGGTCTGTAGTTTCAGTAGGGGCCTAGTTGTTTTTCTTTGTATGTAATTTTTCTACTAGTTTTGTTTTATAAAGGAAACATGTTGCAAAGTTCACTACATTTTCTCCAACTTTTGCAATCAATTTTAAATATTTATTTAATTCACTAGCCCAATAGTCTGGCCCAATAAATAAATTGGCTTTTCAGCCATTAGGCCCAGAGCTACTCATGGGTGCATGAAACAACTGTTTCTGTGGTGTCTGTTGAATTTAAACATCATTTAGGGCATGGATGGCATTGGATTGAATTGCAAAATGTGTTTTTTGGGGGTATTTAACTTTTTTTGATGTGTGTTAAATAAATGCCTTTGTTGGATATGTGTGTGGTGTGGTTGTTGTGTAACTTGCAAACCTTTTTTAGCCCTGTGGGTTTTCATTTTTGCTTTTTTGCATTAAAGCTGTGTTGTTTAGCAAGCATGCCTCCTTTGTCTGGCCATATAATACAGACCTGCTTGAGTTCATTGTTTTCCAGGCCTCCTGCTTGTTGTGACTGTGAGTGACCGTGTGGCTGGTGGTCATTTTGTGGTGGTAGTATAGTAGTGTGCTGCTTTTGCCATATAGGCCTGCATGTCTTTCCTTTGTTCCTCTTGGCTTACGGCTTCCATCCCCTTTGCCAGCTGCAGCTCCCTGAATGACGTTGATGGAGCAAGGACTCGTAAATGACACTTGCTCTGAAGCAATCCTTTTGTTTTAACTCATTAACGAATTACTAACGTGTTTGTAATTAATATTTTGCATTTTAGAAAAGACACGCGGGAGAATGAAGCTTGCCTATGTGTTTACTAACTGTAACAACATGAACGAAGGACTAAAACGCACTCTAACAAGGGATCTTTACTGTGCATGCGTCTACTGCATCTACGTAGTATGAAGTACTAATGCTTGGAGGGAAATTCTTGCGCCTGCGCAAAGATATTAAAATGGCCGCTTGAAAGCTCACATGCATGGCACCTGCTTGGCTGAAATAGAAAATAAGTTTTATACTAATGCAAATGCAGAAAGGGTAATAATAATTAGAGTGGGTTAGAGTAGAGGTTGGTGGTGTACAGTGAAACCATTTATTTTTGAGAATAACATTTCTTCTTTTGACTTTATTATTAGTGCGCATTTGGGCCTTCCACACTTGTCTAAATTGAGCTGACTGACTTGACCCCACGCATGCGCACCAAAGAGAGTATAAGGAAAGATGAGTAAGGACTTGTCACGCGTCCAAGGCCAGCGAAGATGTGCCCTGGGAACATGAGGGTGAAGAGTTCATATGAAGAAGTTTTATTCATGATATTGAAACATTTTGTATTAATAAAGTTTGGAGATGTATTGGAAAGGAAATGATTTTATAAAGTTTAAGGGGAGGGATTTGAAAACAATGGTTTAATGAAATAAGTAAAATGTAAGCATGGTGTGACGATCATCCCCCCCTCGCCTGTCCAATCAGAGTTAGTATTTTGTGAAATTGAAACATTAATGGGTGGTACATGGTTATGGAAAGGTATAATTGAGGTAGTTTTAGTTAGTTAGTTTAGCTGACACGGAGCATGACACGGGAGCAGAAGCACAGAAGCAGAGCTCGGGATGCTGTCAGTGCTGGGGTTGGTGCTGATGCTGTGAGACGCTGATGAAGAAATCGAATGCGGAACCATCTGTTTTAACTTAATTGGGTTAGAAAGAAGATCACGGAAGAACCACGAGGAGGAAGAGAGTGTCAGAGAGGGGTGCGACGCAGTCGTCGGTATTTAGAGAGGTGAAGTATCCTGTCCTGATTCCTGTCCTGAAGTCTTTGTCTCCTGATCTATCCTGGGGGACCCTTACCAGCCCTTTGGCCAGGGGGTTGGTCTTCATACCATTCTTGGTAAATATAAATTAATCGTATTGATAGATGTTCTTCTCTCTCTGTCCTCTTCTTTCTGAGCATAGTTATTGTGTGAATCTGAATTGCTATTGCTTATTGAAAATTGATTGAATTGACACTCTTGTGAATGAGGGTGTTTGTACTGAAACTTTGAGATGGTTCACACTCAATTAATTTAGATAAAGATTTTAAAACTTCCCAAGTCTGTGAGTATTTCATTTTAATCGAGAAATGTTTAACAAGTTATGTTAATTATCACCATCAACTAGTTCCAACTAATGGTCCATTGACCAGAGGAAATAACTAATTGATCAGTGAAAGGTTTAGTTAGGGAAAAGAAATAACTAGATCTTGAAGTATGAAAATCATAAACTAAGTTCCAGCGGTCTACTTGGTATTTAGTGGAAGAAGTTATATGGGCCCTGGTGAGTATATGGTAGTGGAGTATCTGCTGTTAGTACACCGCTGGATCAGTTTTCTGGTAGCAGAGTAATGGTTATTATTGACTAGTTTGGTGATAAATATAGATTATTGATTATTAATTTATGTTTTAACAAAAGAGTTAGCGTCCTTGTTTTATGTTGTCTGGAAAATTCCCGGGGAATGAATAGCGGGTGGTGATAGAAACCACAGTGCAGTGAGGTTACTCGTCTGTTGGAATAACACTGAGAAGCTAGGTAGGGCTGGCAGTGTTAAAGTAGGGACTATTTTCTGTGGAAAAGTGAGAGTGATTGATAGCAAAGAGTTCGCTAGTGAAACTGTAGGCATTATATCACCTAGAAAGGGTAACCCTGAAGGAGTAGCAGGTTCTTCCAAGCTAGATTGACAGCAAAAGGAGTTCGCTGGTGAAACTTTGGTCTCAAATTTCCCAAAACGGGTGACACCAGAGGAGTAGCAGGTTCTCTAGAGCTTGAATGAAGGGTAAGCGGAAGGGTTTTACTCGCAGTGGAAATAAATAAACTATCCTTTGATTTAGTGGAACAGACAGAGTAGCGAATGTTTTTATGTCGTTAATAACAAAGAATTTTTAAAGAAAATATTGAGAAATAAGTTTTCGTATTACCTTGTGAAGGGAGGGTCAGCTGCCGGAGTGGTACTGACGTCACAGTGAGCCGCGCTGGGATTGGTAGAAACAGCGGGCGTGTGACTGGAGCAGCCTTGTAAAGGAGGGGTCAGTAGTAAGGAGCAGAACTGACGTCAGAAAAGGCCGCGCTGACATTGGTCAGATCACGAGCGTGAGCCTGATTTGATTGGATAGCTAGTTAGAAGCCGCGCTAGGATTGGTGGAGAGAAAGATTGTATGCAGGATTTTGATTTGACTGTTAGTGCAAGACGTACAGGTAGAAGATTTCAAGGGTTTGCAGAATACAATTTTCTACATCGTTCCTCAAGGATGTATGGAGAGAAAAGAAAGATGTCATTTTTAAAGAAAATTAAGAATTTCTTTGTAAAGGATAAGCCTGTGTTGACTAGAGAGGGAATTCCTATTCCGCCACCGAAAACACCAGCATCTTTCATGATGATGGAAAGAGGATATCATACTTGCGTATGGTTGGAAAACTGGATAGAATATACGAAGGATGATGGAGTGTTAGCATTTCCTAAAGATGGTACATTTAATGCGAGGATTCTTCAGAATTTGAGATTGAAAATGAATGATTTGTAACCTAGACCCAGGTTAACTCAATATGAGGCTTTGGAAGAATGGGAGACTGAGTCATATGAACGAGAGAAATGCAGAGGTGGAAGATATGGAGGATTCTTTCCCAGACACTTGCATGAGTCACGTGAAGGGCGGATGAAACAATGGAGGAGAGCTATGGTATCAGAAGGTTTATATCCAGTGCAAATGGCTGAGGAACAGTCTGGAGGAAAGTGTATGGAGAAAAGGAAACACATGAACACAGCAGGATATGGTGAATCAGATGACGAGTTGTTAGAGGATATTTTAATTAAAAAACCACCTCCGTATCAAGAAGCAACTAGTAAGGTTACCCCAAGTGCACCAGTAATGGGAATGCCATTAACCCCGCAGATTTTACATGATACGTCATATAACAGAGTGTTACAGGATAATGAAAGAGATGTTTTAAACAAAACTAGAGAAGAACTAGTTCAGAAGATAAGTCAATTAAATTTGAATACTGAAGCTTTGACAGTACCAGTGACCATTGGTCCAGTAATACCATTGTATGGAGATAAAAAGATTTGCCAGAAACCACAGTCTGTGACAATGCCACTAAATAGTCCTAGGAAAGAGATAATAATTACAGATTACCAGGTTAGCGAAAGTGAGTCAATTATTTCATTAATGGATCTCCCTAATGTGGAACCTTTGACGGAAACTCCAAAGAAAGTTACGCCCATGAATTTGAGAGAAAGAAGACCTTCAGTTCATACAGGAACTGAAGGCGCAACAGTAGTTACCTCTGAAGATATAGAAAGATGGGCACAGGAAAGAGATAATCAGAACCCAACACCAAGAATTTTAGACATCAGTAGATTGAAAGTGGAATTGGAAGAGATGATGACAGGATGTGTGGGCACAGAAAGATTGAATGCTTACAATGAAGAAGAATTATTATTTTTATGTAAGAGTATAACCAGAAGAGCAAAAGTATTTCATGAGAGATTGACTGAAGTTGCTTCAGAGATTGGAATAGACATATGGAAATCAAAGTTGTTACAGAAACCATATCGAGTGGACTTTACTGATAAAGATTTAGAAAGTGTAAATGTTTCTGGAAAGAGACTACAGATAAAGGAATTAATGAGCATTTTGCAAAAATGGGGAGACATTGATAATTGGAGAATTAGGTGGATAGGAAAGAAAGAGGAAGTACAAGCGAGAGAAGCAGTGGCTGCATTTCCAGTAAGAGAATCAAGCAAAGTGGAAAAATTGTGTCCAATGAGAGAGGTTCCTGGAGGTGGATATGTTCATGTTCCTTGGAGTAGACAAGATATTTTGTCATTTACAAATGATTTTCCAAAGCTGAGAGAAAAACCAGTTGAATGGTACAAACAGGTAGAGAGATTTGTGAAGGTTTCAAAAGTTTTATTGAAGGATTTGGATGGTCTATTTGATATACTGGTACCTGCTGATTTATGGACAGAATGCAAAATTACAATTGATTGGCCTAATGAGGAGTATGCTAGAGATTCAAAGACAGGAGCACCCTCGGAGGAGGTGATGAAAAAGTATCACCAAGTGATTACGTATTTGAAAGGGAAAATTCCTCCTAAAGAAACAGATTGGGTAAAAATAGATAGAACAACTCAAGAACCAAAAGAATCTGTACATGCATATTATGGGAGGTTATTACAGGTGTTTAAGTAGTATAGTGGTTTTGAGAATATCGGTGACAAGGATATGGGACATTTTGTGTATCAGTTTGTATATGGTTTGAAACCAGAGATTAGTCAGATGATACAGCAGCACATGTTGTGTTGGCAAAGCAAGACAGTGGATGAGATTTTAAAGTACGCAAAATATTGCGGAGATGACATTGAGGCCAGGAGTAGGAAGCTAAAAGAGAAAGTGATGTGGGCACAAGTTAAATTGGCAGAACAGCAAGAAAAGAAAACAAATGACCAAAATAATAATCAAGTGAAAGAACAGAGTCATAATAATCAAGGAGCGAATGGTAATAAATATAGGGGACAAATGGACAGAGAAGAAGCGAAAAATAAGTTTCCTTGTCATGTGTGCGGAAAGCTTGGACATTGGAAGAACGAGTGTAAGGGTACTCAGAATAATAAGAGTAATAATGGGCCAAATCAAAATTTAATCCCACAGATGCAGAATGAAGTACTTATGAATCAGCAGCAGCAGGTAGTTACTCCACAATATCAGGTGCCACCAGCTCCTATGCCAAATTTTGTGAATCATCAGAGTTTCAGTGCGAACACCGGATTTCAAGGAGAAAGTGGTAAGAATAATAGAAAATTTACACAATATTTTTTGCAGAATGATGAGGAAAATTTAGATCCTACCCAATGACGGTGCCTGGGGGGGAGGAAGAGGAGTACGTGCTTGGCGCATCCTTGCCGGTAGATCAGTCAGGTCCATTTGTTGATGGGAAAGTAGAAGGTAAAGACATTACTTTCCTATTGGATACTGGTGCTACCAGGTCTACTGTGAGAACAGCAGACATCCCAAACCTACCCCTCTCGGGAGAATAAATCCAAGTTGTAGGCGTGTCAAACCAACAGATTAGAACCCCAATCACCAAACCAATGGAGGTTCACTTTGGAAATTTTAAAGAAATGCATCGGTTCGTAGCTTGCGATTCCAGTCCTGTAAATCTGTTGGGAAGAGATCTTTTGTGCAAGATGAATTGCACAATCTATTGTACACCGGATGGTGTCGCTTTCCAAACCCCAGATGAAGACATTGTATACAAGATGATGTTAGCCAAACAAGGAACGGAAATAGATGAAATGTTTTCACTAATGACTGAAAATGAATTACCAGAAGAGTTGAGAGCCACAGTTAATCCAGAAGTGTGGGATTTTACAGGAAAAGTACATTGGGCTTAGTGACAAATATAGACCCAGTTAAAGTGACAGTGAAAGAAGGTGCAGTGTATCCAAACACCCGACAGTACAAGATGAGTCCAGAAGTAAAGGCAGGAATTATTCCAGAAATTGAACGAATGGTTAAACAAGGTATTTTAAAAGAAGTGATGGGTAGTCCTTGTAATTCACCAATAATGGGACTGAAAAAGCCTAGCGGAAAGTACAGAATTTAGTGCAGGATTTACGGAAAATAAATAAAATTGTAGTGCCATGTTGTCCAATAGTGCCAAATCCAGCAGTGATCCTTTATCAGATACCTTGGAATGCAGGCTGGTTTACAGTAATTGATTTATGCCAAGCGTTCTTTTCTATTCCTTTGCACCCAGACAGCCAGTATCTTTTTACGTTTAAGTTTGAGGATCGTATTTACGCATGGTGTCGAGTTCCTCAAGGGTACACAGAGAGTCCTTCAATTTTTAATCAGATTTTGAAAAAGTGGCTAGAATCATTGATTATGCCTGGAAAATCTGTTCTGGTCCAGTACATTGATGACCTACTGGTGGCATCAAAAACACGAGAAGATTGTGTCACAGACACAATTGCATTGCTGAACCATTTGGCTGAAGGAGGACACTAGGGTGTCTCCAGAAAAATTACGATTTCGGCCGGAAAGCAGTTAGATATGTTAGGTCGGCAGATTTCCGAGCCGACTTGCGCCACTTTGTGCGGCCGCTGTGGCCGAGCCACTTCTGATGGTGCGCGGTCGTAAACCATGCGACTCGCATTGCGCCCTGATTTACAATGTGACGCATCTGAGGGACCGATGCGTCAACGTTGTAACGCCGGCCGCTCTCACGACTGAGGAGTACGCTGGCAGATCAGTGCCTTTCATGTGCGGCGTTCCGGCACGCAAGGGCGGGCATGTCCGGGGGCCGCAGTAGGGCCCCCGATAAGTGCCTGAGTCGCCGAATGCGTACAAGAGTCCACTTATGGTCACTTCTTCCGATGCCTGCCGCGGTGGCAGGCACCTTGCGCCTGCTCGGACAGCAGGCGTGCAGGCGTGGCGCACCACGCTATTGCACGGTGCAGGCCACGCAGTATTCGCTCGGAGTTGCGTCGCGCTTGCGACATGACTCCAGCAATGCGCCACCCGTCCGACGGGAGATGCGGTCACGCATCTGTACTATCCTGGCCGTAACCGACGACAGCCGCGTTGGTAAATGCGGCGCATCTAGTGGTGGCGTCAAGGGCGAACCTGCATGACGCATCCGACATCGGAATCGGCATCCCAGCTGATCTGCAGAAAGATTACAGCTCTGTCGACATAAATCTAGATCTCTAAGGGCATAAAATAGAAAGAGGAGTTAGAAAAGTGACACCGGAAAGAATAAAAATAATCAAAGAAATGCAATTGCCACAGACTCAGAGAGAAATGAGAATGTTTCTGGGAGTGGTTGGATACTGTAGGCAATGGATTAATGGTTTTTCGATGTTAGCAAAACCATTAATACAGATGATCCGGAAAAGAGCAAAAGATCCCATTGATTGGAATGATGATTGCATAGAGGCATTTGTGAAATTAAGAAACTGTTTGTGTGAAGCTCCTGCCTTGGGCATGCCTGATTATTCAAAAGACTTTGCATTGTTTTGTTGTGAGAGAGAGAATTGTGCACTCTCAGTCCTAACACAGAGACATGGATTGAGTCGACGTCCAGTGGCATATTTTTCAGCTACATTGGATCCAGTGGCTTCAGCATTGCCTGGCTGCTTAAAAGCAGTAGCTGCTACTTGTATGAGTCTGGAGCAAAGTGAGTCGATAGTGATGGGACGTCCGGTAAAGGTTATGTTCCACACTCAGTTGAGATTCTTTTGACAAGAACAAGAACACAGCATCTCACCCCTAGTCGATTGACTAAGTATGAAAGAGTGATTTTGGGAGCTGAGAACGTGACTGTGATAAGGTGTACGATTATGAACCCAGCTACCCTACTGCCAGACCCCTGCGATGAAGAAGTGAGAGATGAGAGTGATCATGATTGTTTGGACGTGACTGAGTTATGTACGAAGCCCCGGCCTGATATAAAAGAGACACCTTTGAAAGAGGCTGACCATGAGTTATTTGTAGATGGTTCCTGCCTCAGAACACAAGAAGGAGGACTAAGTGCTGCATATGCTGTTTGTAAAATATCTGGGGTAATTGAAGCATCCTGTTTACCTGGGGTCAAGTCTGCACAAGTAGCTGAATTGGTTGCCTTAACAATGGCATGCAAAAAGGGGAAAAATTGGAGAGTAACCATATTTACGGACAGTCAATATGGGTTCGGGGTTGTGCACGACTTCGGCCAGCTCTGGATGCAGAGGGGATTTCTGACTTCTTCAGGATCTCCTATCAGAAACAGCAAAAATGTGAAGGATTTGTTGGAAGCATTACAATTGCCAAAAGAGATAGCAGTTGTAAAATGTGCTGCACATCAGTCAGGAAATGACTATGTGACTGCTGGCAATAATTATGCTGATCAAGTGGCCAAATACTGTGCCAAAAATACAGTGGCCATAAACAGAAAAATTGAAACGGGTGAAACCAGATGCCAACTTATGTTTTTCTCAGTACCAGAAACATGGGATGAGATTAGACAATTGCAGGAAGAAGTTGAGGAAAAGGAAAAGGAAATTTGGATAAAGGCAGCTTGTACAAAGAGACCACAAGATGAGGTATGGGTGTATTTAGATGGAAGACCAGTCATGCCAGATTGTTTGCTTTCAAAAATGGCAAGAGTGTATCATGGAGCAACACACATAGGGAGAGACTCAATGATCAGGCTATTCAGACAGAGTTGGTACAATCCGAAATTCAGGGTAGTCGCAGAGAGCCTTTGCCAAAGATGCTTAACCTGTCAGCAGCAAAATCCAGGTAGGAAGACAGTGGTAAGCTGGGGAAAGATTGGAAAGGCAGAAGGGCCCTTCACCAGATTACAGTTGGATTTTATCAAATTGCCCCCATGCAATGGACTGAAATATATACTTGTCATAGTATGCCTTTTCTCAAGATGGGTGGAAGCCTATCCCACTTGAAGAAATGACAGTCTTACAGTTGCAAAATTGTTGTGGAGGGAGTTGGTTCCACGTTTTGGTTTTCCAGTCACTTTGGAATCAGATAGAGGCCCTCATTTTAATAATGAAATAATTCGATTAATCTGTGCTGCATTTAACATTGAACAAAAACTGCACTGTGCTTATCGTCCAGAGGCTTCTGGAATTGTTGAGCAATTGAATGGCACAATCAAGTCAAGATTGGGGAAGGTGTGTGCATCCACAAAGCTGAAATGGCCAGATGCATTACCTCTTGTATTGATGGGTCTCAGAAGTATTCCAGACAGAAAAACAGGAATGAGCCCACATGAAGTTCTCATGGGAAGAGCCATGAGACAGGCATTTATTCCTGGAAATAAATTAATGAGTATAACTGATGATCTGGTATTGGACTATTGCAAAGGATTGGCTGAAATGGTGCATTCTGTCTCTCACCAGGTTGGAGAAGACGCAGTTGAAAGACAGCCAGACCAAGCGCATGATTTGAATCCTGGAGATTGGGTGCTAATGAAGAAACACGCAAGAAAGTCGTGCCTAGCACCAAGGTGGGACAAACCGCGGCAAGTCATACTAGTTACTACCACAGCAGTGAAGTGTGCAGGTTTGCCCAATTGGATTCATGCCAGCCATACCAGAAGAGTTCCGAGCCCATCAGAACAACAAGAGCAACCACTGACTGAACAGGCTGAAGCGTCAGGAGATGTAAGCTGTGAGATTGAAGAATCTAGAGTAATAGATTCTGAAAGACAACCATATGACGAACAGCCAAGTACAAGTCAGGAAGAGTGGATACCAGTGATTGAAGTAATTGATGATGTTATTGAAACAAGAAGAAGAACAGAACTGAAAAGACAGGAAAGTAGTCAGGAAGAGACAGGGGAAGAAGAACACACTCAGGTGGAAAATAAAAAAGACTTTCATGAACCTGAGGAGGGAAAAATAGAAGAACACGTTCAGGCAGAAGAAGAAAAGTTTGAATTAAGACCTGAACAGGATCAGATAGAGTTAGAAGAACAGGTTCAGGCAGAAGAAGAAAGGTTTGAAGTAAGACCTGAACAGGGTCAGATAGAATTAGAAGAACAAGCTCAGGAAGAAGAAGAACAAAATACGGTAAGACCTGAGCAGGTGGAAGCAAAAGAAGGTACAAGCACAGAAAACAGAGAATCAGAACAGATTGTGCCTAGATTAAATGAAATTAAAAGAACTTTACAAGGAGATAAAGAAGGTGAAAACGCAGTGCAAATCAAAAGAATCAGAAAGGGAGACAATTGGCCAACTGGAGTAAAGAAACTAAAATATCACTTGAGAAAATCTGAAAAGAGACCAGAACAAGTAAATGAAGTCACAAGTCAAACACAATCTAAACAAACCTTGGCAAAAATAACTTGAAGAAGTCCAAGATTGAGAAATTTAAACAGGAGATACAAGGCTCCTGAATGGACTTATGTTATACTCGAAGAATTTGAATCCCTAGATCTGACTGATGAAACAGAAGAAATTCATATTGTTCAGATTGATGAAAGCAAATTGAGGCCTCCTTAAGAACGAAAAGGAAAGTCAAACTGACAAAGAAAAAGATAAGAGAAAAGAAATTTTCTCAGAAGTAAAATGGCAGAAATTGAAGTTACCGAAAGACCAAAACGTGGATTGAAAAGAAAGTGTTTTAGATTTTGTTTTTGTAGTATTTTATTAGTAGCATTAGTATGGTTATTCCTAACAGTAGGAGTACCTTTGTTAATGAAAACAAGTGACAAGAATAATACAGATACTAATGTTAAGGTAGATAGAATAAAAGAAACTAAAATAGAAATAGGGGTAGAAGATGAAGCAAACTATCATAATGAATCAGACTATAATACGTCCTCAAATGTGTTTATTAAATTGTTATTTCAATATGTTAGTACTATGGAGATTAATAATTGCTATGTGTGTATGAAGTTACCCTCATCAGTATCAGAAGGGATGACGTATCACCATATACCTTTAACATATGGTGTGTCATGTAGTATTTTATCAAGTTTATTTTATGCTACAGGGAGACTTCAATATTTTTATTCAGACATAGATGTAGTATTTTCAGAATTACCTATTAGAAAGAATATGAATCCAGTAGCTAGTAGTAAAAATGCACAGTTTATGGGTGAATTTTTCTTAACAATGAGTTCAATAGATTTAGTTCAGGCACATAAAGATAATCTAACATGTACATTAAGAAAAGAAGAAAAAGATTTTTGGGATTTAGTAGAAGAAAGGAGACAGGATTTAATAAAGAAGGCAACTGAACAGAAAACCCATGTACCTCCATGGGTTGGGAAGGAGGGAATCTATGCAAGTGGCAAGGCTCATGCTGCGATGTCCCTGGATTTTGTGAAAAGGGGAAAATTCTGCCTCCATAGATTAAAGACAGAGTATAACAATAACTACATTGGTTCCAGTGAATGTGAACACAACTTCCTAATTTTAGGAGGGTGGGGACTAAAAGGGGGAACTGATCCTGTATTTCCAGGAGTGTATTATGTTTGTGGGAACAACGCCTATTATAGGTTACCTGCAAGATGGTACGGAAGCTGCTACTTTGGAATAGTTTTTCCAAATATCTATCATGTACACAGAATCAGTGGAACCAATGGAAATTCTAATGGACTAACACGTAGAAGAAGAGCTAGTTTTTCTGAAATTGTAGGAGACATTTTTAGTGCATTGATACCCTCAGTTGGAGTCATTCTTAATTCACAGAAAATTTGTAAGTTATCAACCATAGTTGATCGTCTTTCTACAGACACTGCAGGAGGATTCTTAATGATTAACACAGAAATGGTTGCAATCAGGTCTATGGTTTTACAGAACCGTCTTGCTCTTGATGTATTGTTAGCAAAAGAAGGTGGAGTCTGTGGTATGTTGAAAATTCAACATTGCTGCACTTATATTCCGGACAAGAGCAGAGAAATTAAAGGATATATTGAAAACATTACAAGAATGCATAAAGACTTGACCCAACTGGAGGTTGACAGTGTGTGGGGAAGACTAACAAAAAGTATAACATCAATAGGGAAATGGTTTGTTGATTTTGGGAAAAGTTTTCTAGGTCAAATAATAATACCATTAGTTATTCTAATAACAGTAGTAATGATAATAATGATTACATATAAGTGTTGTAGAAAAGGAAGGAAAGAGAAAATACATTTTGAAAGGAAAGGAAAGGGACAGAAACGAAAAAGAAAATATGATGAAATACAGTTGGAAGAAATGAAAGGCAAATTATATAAGAAAATGAAGGATTTAGAAGGAAACGAGTTGATTGATGGAAAATTGAGAGGAGAAATAGAGAAACTGAGATGTGCTAAAGTTGGTATCTGGGATGGGATGGGTAATTTTGTGATGGCTTAAGATGCCATCAGAGAGGGGATTGATGGAGCAAGGACTCGTAAATGAGACTTGCTCGGAAGCAATCCTTTCGTTTTAACTCATTAACGAATTACTAACAACGTGTTTGTAATTAATATTTCGTATTTTAGAAAAGACACGCGGGACAGTGAAGCTTGCCTATGTGTTTACTAACTGTAACAACATGAACGAAGGACTAAAACGCACTCTAACAAGGGATCTTTACTGCGCATGCGTCTACTGCATCTACGTAGTATGACGTACTAATGCTTGGAGGGAAAATCTTGCGCCTGCGCAAAGATATTAAAAATGGCCGCTTGAAAGCTCACATGCATGGCACCTGCTTGGCTGAAATAGAAAATAAGTTTTATACTAACGCAAATGCAGAAAGGGTAATAATAATTAGAGTGGGTTAGAGTAGAGGTTGGTGGTGTACAGTGAAACCATTTATTTTTGAGAATAACATTTCTTCTTTTGACTTTATTATTAGTGCGCATTTGGGCCTTCCACACTTGTCTGAATTGAGCTGACTGACTTGACCCCACGCATGCGCACCAGAGAGAGAATAAGGAAAGATGAGTAAGGACTTGTCACGCGTCCAAGGCCAGCGAAGATGTGCCCTGGGAACATGAGGGTGAAGAGTTCATAGGAAGAAGCTTTATTCATGATATTGAAACATTTTGTATTAATAAAGTTTGGAGATGTATGGGAAAGGAAATGATTTAATAAAGTTTGAGGGGAGGGATTTGAAAACAATGGTTTAATGAAATAAGTGAAATGTAAGCATGGTGTGACGATCATCCCCCTCGCCTGTCCAATCAGAGTTAGTATTTTGTGAAATTGAAACATTAATGGGTGGTACATGGTTATGGAAAGGTATAATTGAGGTAGTTTTAGTTAGTTAGTTTAGCTGACACGGAGCAGACACGGGAGAAGCGGCAACACTGAAGCAGAGCTCGGGATGCTGTCGGTGCTGGGGGTGGTGCTGATGCTGTGAGACGCTGATGAAGAAATCTGAATGCGAGAACCATCTATTTTAACTTAATTGGGTTAGAAAGAAGATCGCGGAAGAACCACGAGGAGGAAGAGAGTGTCAGAGAGGGGTGCGACGCAGTCGTCGGTATTTAGAGAGGTGAAGTATCCTGTCCTGATTCCTGTCCTGAAGTCTTTGTCTCCTGATCTATCCCGGGGACCCTTACCAGCCCTTTGGCCAGGGGTTGGTCTTCACACCATTCTTGGTAAATATAAATTCATCGTATTGATAGATGTTCTTCTCTCTCTGTCCTCTTCTTTCTGAGCATAGTTATTGTGTGAATCTGAATTGCTATTGCTTATTGAAAATTGATTGAATTGACACTCTTGCGAATGAGGGTGTTTGTACTGAAACTTTGAGATGGTTCACACTCAATTAATTTAGATAAAGATTTTAAAACTTCCCGAGTCTGTGATTATTTCATTTTAATCGAGAAATGTTTAATAAGTTATGTTAATTATCACCATCAACTAGTTCCAACTACGTCCATTGACAAGAGGAAAGAACTAATTGATCAGTGAAAGGTTTAGTTAGGGAAAAGAAATAACTAGATCTTGAAGTACGAAAATCATAAACTAAGTTCCAGCGGTCTACTTGGTATTTAGTGGAAGAAGTTATATGGGCCCATGTGAGTATATGGTAGTGGAGTATCTGCTGTTAGTACACCGCTGGATCAACGTGATGCGCAAATTAATGCCAAACAGGTTCCACGTCCATTACATTTGTATTTTTGTTTTTGTTCTTCTTCTTTCCTATCCTTCCTGAGTGTACACAGTATACCATGAAAGCCCTTGTTGTCAAAGTTTCACAAATGGCTACACTGTTGTTATGTTTTTTAATAACTGAGTTAATAAAATATAATAATATAACACTAACAAGTGTGACCACCACACACTAAGTTATATATTATATTTGTTTGTTTGTACTACTAGTATTAATTGAACCACATTAACAACATTTCACTGATGTTCTTCTGGCTTCTTTGCTTTTAGGTGCACAAAAGACTGAAGTCTCAGGAGGAGGTGTCATCATCACCCGTTGTACTGCCAGACAGAAGTCCTGCTGCGCACGACGTCACATGACGTGTGACCACAGACATCTCTGCAACTTGTGCAACTGCGTCCTGCTGACATCTGAAGAAGATGACCCCAAAGAAAGGTATCAGGTCCTCCAGTACCAAGAAAGTTGCCAGTGAGAAGAAGTACCAGAAGAAGGAAGAAGTGACACATACCAAGACTGGTGTGCCGCCCAGGATGTTTTTTGGGAAACAAAAAAATCCTGCAGCAGCGGTGTCCGGGGAGCAAGCTGGGAGCAGCACCTCCGCATCAGTGGGCCCACCCCATCAACCTAGGCCCAAGCCCATGAGTGTCGCAGAGGCAGCCAGTCTAATTGCGCAAACGCCAATGAGCAGTGATGTTGAAATTGACTTATTGTTATCGCAAAGTAGTACCCAATCAACGCAGGAGGAAACTCAGCAGATAAGTGGGCAACAACAGCCGCAACAACAGCCGCAACCACCTCCCACAATAGTAGTTGTTCCTCCCGAAGTAGGGGCAGTTCAGGAAATCGAGCTTCCTGCAGAGGAAGAAGAAGAGCAAGCCACTCTTTCAGAAGATCCATTTTCTTCCAGATCCCCAGCAAGGAAAAGGAGGGTTAGTCCATCAACTTCTTCTTCAAACGCCCCTTCTGATGATCTAGATGCCACTTGGAAGCCACCAGCTCAGTCTGAGAGTGAGGCAGGCCACGAGACAAGGCTAGGGAAAAGGAAGGTTTCAGAAAGCCTTAGAGTTATGGAGGTAGATGTAGAAGAGGAGGATGATGAGGAGCCAGTCATCATGAACATCACTCCCGCCCCAGTGGAGATGGAGACCGACATTACCCCATCCCAAATTGCTGTGAGGGATGTGGCATGGATACCACCAACACAGGTAACACCAAAACCACCTCCAGCTTCCATATTTGCATTTCCAAAGGCCCGGCAGGGACTTACATCCAGCACAACCTCCACCTCAGTAGGTAGTGGTACTGCACAGAGTCAAATTCCAGGCACACCCTCCAGTTCATCCAGCATTGCAAGTGGTACCGCCAGCAGCGCAAGAAAGTTCACCTCCCCAGTTTGGGACTTCTTTTCGGTTAGCAGTAAGGAGGAGAACGTTGCTATAGGCTCAATTTGTCGACAAAGTGTTAGTCGGGGTAAGCTTGGTACAAACTATGGTAACGGAGGCCAAACAACCCATCTGAAAAAACACCACATGATCCAGTGGGAGGCGCACCTTAGCGGCCAAAAAAGTAAAACTGCACCCATTGCTGTTGGTGGGGATGAAGAAGTAGAAGAAGATATGATCGCAGTGGAAGGTGAACAAGAGGGAGACATTTTCTCTGGTACACAAAGTATCCCTGTCCCCAGCAGTGCAGTGGTACCACTACCGCCCACATCGTCATCATCCTCAGCAACATCTCAGTGGCACCGTAGTAAGAGTCAGGCTGAGACACCAAGGCAACAGAGTACCGCAGTAAAAAAAAGTGCGTTGTTGAGCCTAACAACATCTGTGTTCAAGAAGTCACCTGCATCAGCGGCACCAGAAAGGAAAAAAATCCAGCCTACCATTGTCAGCATGCTTAGGTCGGAGGGGCAGTACGAACGCAACCACCCAACGGCACACATTTCAGCCATTCTTTTAAAGCCCGGAAGCAGCTGAGGATCATTCAACGTGAGGATAGAGTGCCAGTCAAACCACTCATCCAGGAGGTGCCAACACGTTGGAACTCAACTTATTACATGCTTGAACGTCTGTTTGAGCAGTACAGACCAATCAATGACTATGTCATGCAAAGACTAGGGGATGCTACTGTGAAAGGCATGACCGTTGAGATGGACCAATGGGGCCTAGTTAAATGCCTGACAGAGATGCTACTTCCTTTCGAGCTCTTCACACGTGAAGTCAGCAAGGAGGACTGTACTATGGGCCAAGCTATCCCATTGTTGCACATGCTAGAGCAACAGCTGAAGGCGGTGTCTGACACGTACGCTGGTGTGGAAGAAAAAAATGAAGCATATGAAATGAAAAGACCATTTGTTAAGCGCAATAGCTACCCTGAGGCGTCCTAGCGCTGCGGACAAGCGCGTGCAGGAAGAAAGATAGGAACTATACAGGTTTGTTGAAGAGCAAAGTTTTTAGAAGCCTACGGAAGAGGAGCAGATTGGGCTCTGCCCGCAGGTGGAGGGGGAGAGAGTTCCAGAGTTTAGCCGAGTTATAAGCAAAGGAGCGGCCACCACTTCTAGTTCTCTTGATCTTGGGCACTAGGGCGAGGAAGGAAGATGCTGATCTGAGCTGTCTATTTGGGTGGTAGTGAGTAATCATCGATCGGCTAATAACAGGGCCCATTTTCCAAAAGGACCCTATGGGCAATGCACAGGGCCTTGAATTCAATTCTTTCCCTAACTGGGAGCCAGTGAAGGCTCCTCAGTCCGGGATTGATTGGGAGTCGGCGGGGGATCTGAAGGAGTGTTCGGGCTGCGCAGTTTTGAATGACCTGGAGTTTGCGCAGGGTGGATTGAGGGGCCCCTAAATAGAGGGCGTTCCCAAAGTCCAGGCGTGAGAGAATGAGACCCTGGACCATAATCTGTCTTGCCTGGAATGGAAGCAGGGGAAGAATCTTCCGAAGCAGCCTTAGTAGACCATAGCAGGTGGCTGAGAGTTTAGCTGCTTGATGGTTAAAGTTGAGGGAGTTATCCAGCCAAATGCCCAGGCTCTTGATTGTATCCTTTGGCACTGGGGCGGGACCTAGGCAGATGGGCCATAGTGAGTTTATATTAAGTTTGGGGGTTTTGCCTAAGAGCATAAGCTCAGTTTTGTCCCCGTTCAACTTTAAACAAGAGAGTGTCATCCATTTGGCCACCTCCTCCAGACATCCACTCAGGTTGTTAGAGGGAGTGTTTAGTTGGTTAAGGGCCACCACTAGCTGAGTGTCGTCGGCATAAGTGATGATTTTTATGCCGAAAGGACGGACAATCTCAGCTAGGGGGCTCATATAAACATTAAATAGTGTGGGACTCAGTTGGTGGAGAGCTAAGCCCTTCACTTAGCTGAAAATACAAGGGTGCAAACTAAGATTGTGTCAGACAAACATTACATTTCTGCCACAATTCGGGATCCACGGTACAAATCAGCACTGAACACTAAGACATTAATTCCTTTTTCAGAAGTGGATGTTGCCCAGTACAAAACTTGGATAGCTGAGGTAGCCAGTGACTTTGAAAAAGAACGGCTGGTAATTAAAGGCACACTACTCTGGGCCACAACAAGTACTGCAGGGCATCCGGCATCAAGTTCAACTTCAGAGCCTGAGGGCAGTGCGTTTGGCTCACAGCAGTCACCAACACTATCAACAACAGCAAGAACAGGATCATCAGCCCCAGTAAAATCGGCACAGGATTGGTATCTACAGCAAGGGCTTGTTAGGTCCATTGCTGATGCAAAGGAAAAGAGACCCAGCAAAGCGGAGCACCCCTGAGCATTGAGCGGATGGTCCAGGCCTATCTGGATGACCCAACAGAGGTCTACATTGATCAAAACTCATTGGTGTATTGGTATGGGAAAAGGCGCCAATGGCCAGTCCTCAGCACGCTGGCGATAAACTATCTGGCTTGCCTTATCGCAAGTGTCTCTTCTGAGCGTGTTTTCAGTGCTGTTGCTGCCATTGTAACAGTGAAAAGGACCAGTCTCTCGCCCACAAATGTGGAGAGGTTAACCATGATCAAAATGAATCAGCACTTTATACCACCGGATTACAAAATACGTGAATCACAGCAGGAAGATGAGGACAGCGACTTAGGTGACGGAAGTAGTGTGTTAGATGACCTTCTTCTGGTTTAACCACCAGAATTTAAGGACAAGCTCTACTTCCCTGACAACTAGACTTTCAATTTGTTACTTTCTTTCTTCCTTATTTACTTTTATTATTTGTGTGTGTCTCTGTCTTTCTGGTTCGAATCACAACAAATCCATCACCACCATCTTCTCTTTTTATTGCCATATTGGAGTTGCAGCTGTGTGCATTTAAGTCCACTCCTCCGAGTCCTGCTCCATCCTCCTGACTCTCCCTAAATCCATTTCCCTCACGCCAGACATTGGATGGAGAATAGTACAAGAAATGTTGCCTCGTCGAGTCCCTCCAAAAGAAGTGGAACATGATGACTATAACTATCCTACTTTCTGAGCCGAGAGAGACTGCCCCTTAAGTTAAGATGAGAAGGAACAGGTAATGATGGCATGCATTGGACGCTGAATCTGAGTGATTGGTGTTTGTGTTGTTGTTGTTTGTTGTGCATGAAGTGAAGTCAAAGTGTACTAGTATTTAATCTACACACTAAAAGTGACTCAAGTCAATGTTTCCCTTCTTGTTGTTTAATAGCAAAATTGTACTTCTACTGCAGGCCGATCCATTGCATTTTTGAATATGGGATCTGGACTCACTCGGTACACTACAGACTGAGTTGGACAACACCATGATGATGACCACATAGTATCTTCGCAGTCAGTCAGTTGGATCAGGGATGACTGATGGAATAACTCAGGGCGTTTCAAATCACGAAGTGGCATAAAAGGTAAACAAGTCAACAACAACCACAGCAGACCTACATGTCTGTGTAGTAGTGGTGGAGTCGAGTAGTCACAAGTGTAGTAGTGGTATGACTGACAGCTGTGCATTGATTTAGTTACTTACTTTGGAAAATGCTATGTTGCTGTATATGTGTGCTCTGTGACTGTCTGGCTCAGTCAAAATCTAAGCTAAGTGGAGGTTGGGTCGGCGCCGTGGGCCTGCTCTGTCCTGTTGCTGTTGTATGTTAATGCTGGAAACATACAACAGAGTAGACATGATTTAGCCATGCCGCCTCTGAAAGTGTTTGCACTCCTCCGTAATTCATGCTTTTTTTTTCTCCTTGATTTTTTAATATCCCTTTTGTTTTTCCATCTACACTTACAGGCCGGCCTTTACCCTGTGCTAAACTGTGAAAAACAACTCACACTCACCTACCAATCCGCATCCACCAGGCAGTCAGTGGCACCCAAGATTGACGGACGCGGCGTCCATGAAAGAATTGACCAAGAGGAATGCCGAGATGCAACTCCCCAATTTGACCAGGATAACATACAGTAACTTCAGCATCATTCATCATCTTTTAAATAATTTGATGTATTTTTTCTCTCCAATTATTACGACTGTGTGTTTGTTGTTGTTGTTATTATGTTTGCTCTTTGCTTATAATTGATTCCTACAGATATTTTTTAATTTTCTTTGCTAGCTTTAAAAGGAAGCCCGGTACAACAGAACATAAAATGTATGTAATTTGGGTCTCTCTGAGGGCAGACAGGCAAGTCAAAAAATAGCATAATAATAATTAATAATATACTGCTGCCCTGTACCGTCTACTAGTCCAGTTAGTAAGTACTGCTTATCATCATTAACCATCAAGTCATCATCATGCATGCATTTCCTTTTCCTCCCTTAACAGAAATATGATGGTCGTCTGGCAAGATTGCGTGTGTTGTTCAGTTGTTGTTGTCCATGTGTAGTGTTTGTCTTTGTCAAACCTTTCCCTCAAATACCCCTTTGCAACCATTCATCAAACCCTAACCCTCTTCCCCCGGGCTGTGTGATTTATATTGAGGTGTGACTAAATTAAATTTACACCAATAATTGAGCACACACTTGCTGGGGCGGATATGGTGAAAGCAACACTAATTCAATTTCACTCAAGGCAGGGCGAGGATCTTCTTCTGCTTGCCAATGCCCACCCATGCTCAGTATATTTACAAGTCAATTTTTTTTTCAAAGGAACATAATCCATCATAATTAATTGCCGGCATCGATTGGATTCATCATCTCCCTCCTAAGTTACAGCACTAAAGTTTATGCTTGTGTCGAGTGACTCAAGTCAACTACAGTTTGTAACTTGTTGTACTAGGCTATCCCCGTCACCATTATGTCTTATTTTACTTCGTTCTACTACTCCTTCCATAGTCTCTCTCAGGCGACTGACTGTCTAATTTTATTTTTTTGCAAATGCTACTGCCAGTGTATACTGTACTACCACCACAACCATGGCATCTTGGGAAACCAAACCATCATCACCATGCAGCCATCGCTGTGCCGAAGTTTAAACATCAATCACAGGTAAGAGAAGAAGTTTGGGGGGGGCATAATTAATAATGGAATTTAATTCATTAATTCACACACCCACACCCTTGAGTCCAGTTGCAGACTGCATAGACTAGGAGGAGAGACTGACAGTACTAGTAGGACAAGTCACTCAGTGAGGGTACTGCATCTATCTGTTCGGCCCTGCAGCAGCAAAGGAAGGAAACCGTGTGACGTAAAAGAGTAACCCCCCCACAAAACATTTACATCGTATGTAAAGTTTAAGTATAAATATAATTTAATCCCCTAACAAAATAAACTAATGTAAAAAATCCCACCTGACCCACCCCTCTCCCTAACCCCAACTAATGTCCTTAAATTCAAAAATAAAATTGTCCATAAATATATAAACCCCAACTTTTCCCCAACGAACGCCCAATGCCCACCCACCAAAAAAAGGAATAAAAAAGGGGCAATCCAAAAGGATCTCTATCGGCAGGCTCGCAGTCGCCGGTTAGTAGCCAGGACCTCCTTTAGCTGCTCCTCTAGGCGCGCCATTGGGAGGAGTATGCGGCGCTGGAAAAGTCTACAATTGCATCCACGGGGGGAAAGCAGTGTTGGATACAGACGTGCGGCGGGCGGCTGCCTGATCGCGGCGCCGTACCACTCGAGGGGCCTGGCTGGGGCCCGGGGTATTGGAGGAGGCTGCAGCTGCTGCCGCCTCCTCCTCCTCCTCCGCCAGAACCACCAGCCGCCGATATTCCGTGAGGATGGCCTCAAGCTTCCAGCGCGGGGCCATGGCTGCCAACTCCTTCCTGTCTGGTCTTTTTGGTTGGGAAGGAGTAGCTATATCAAAAAAGAAAAAAGACTATTGTAACCAATACTGTTAGCAAAACAGTAACACAAAATTAATTCTACACATAGTGGCACAGTAGCACTAGCAAGCACAGTACATAACATTTGTGGTATCTATCCTCCCACTTCCTCGGCATCTAACATTTGTGGGAGTTTCAGGCATTATACTAGCACTATGGACTCGACTTCTCTCTTGTTTAGCAAAATTAAGTAACCTTGTTGTAGCCGGCATGCCAGCTCAGTCGGCTTGCGCCCAAGAAGACAAACATACTCGTGACGCAGTCTGCAGACTCACATTATTTTTATTTACTACTGTCTGCAGGTGGGAAAGCTGACTACACATTCATCTTATTTTTCTATTATGGGTGGCACTGGCCATACTCTGTTATTACATCAAGGGCAACTGCTCAATTTCACTTTCACCCTGCCCTGACTACTACAACAAGGCAGATGATATCTGATCCAAATAATCATTGCTTATATATGGGATGACATGAGTAACTGGTTTGATTGATTGTGTAACCATGCTACCGATAGGCCACCCATGGCAGGCTGACACAGTCGTAAATAAATTAACATAGGTAGGGAGTGGGCCTTGGAGTCGGAGGGAGGCGCTTGATAAGTAACAACATACATACACAATATATATGCTGTGCATGCAAACTACTGTGAGTCAAGGGAGTATTCTGAAAATACAACTTCTATTCTCCTTGGCTTTGCTACTCTGGCGCGGTGTATTTTCTTTTATTATTTTTTAAACCACCACCCATGCGTCCTTCCTTCCTTGCCTTTGAGTTTGACCTATGAAACACCCCGGAGGATTCTTGCTATCACCCAAACAGTTTCACCCACCCAGGCAGGCATCTTTTCTTTCATATTCCACCCATCCTGATTCAACCACCCATGCATCTGATTCCTATCAGCCACCTATGCATGCATCACACGTATCCTTCTCTGCCAGTCATATATATTACATCTCGTCCGTCCTTCCTCCTTCCATCCTTCTTTCCCTTTTCGTTCAACCCATCCATCATAGTCATCTGATCTGACTCTTAGTCTTCTCCATAAAACTTTCCCAGCTGAGTTGAAGTCAGATAGAAGAGGCCATTAGTTACTCAACTACTACTCCTGCCGCTAATGCTATTGCTCTAATGCTTAGTAAAGGGTGTCTTCTCAACCGTTGTTCACAACAACTTAGTCTCTCTCAACATACAGTGTACACCCTTGCAGCGAGTGCGTAACTATTGTCAATAAGTAATGAATATAACTAAGTATAACTTACCACCGCCAGCCACTGCTGCTGCCGCATCCACCCCTGTGGCAGCTGCCGCATCCACTGCTCCCTCCTGGCTGGCGTCGCCTGCCCCGCCGCTGGCCCCGGCACTGGTGGTCGGTACGCCTAGAAAAAACATTACACATTTTTTAGATGCCATATACACCTCCCCCTATTTATTCGTTTTCACTAGCAAGATTGAAAAAAATAGTTAAAATACACATACATATACCACATACATCACTAGTACAAATCGGGTACTAGAGTAGAGTAGACACTAGTAGTAGTATGTCCTATCCTGTCAAAAATAGTAAAATTTCAGGTTGGGCATTTTGTTGGTGGGAATTGTCGAAAAGCCTCTCAAGATTAAGAAGACTAGAAGAGGACAACCCAAAGGACTGGACTCAGTGACTAGAGCTATTGGTGAATCTGAGTTTTAAAACCTTTTAAATAAAAATAAAGAGTGGCCAACTGGGCAAGCTTAGCTACAGACAGACTAATATAGTAGTAGAGTAGTACAGAGAGTCAGAGCAGAGGCAGTTAGAGGCAGGGATAACAAGAATTTAGAAACAGATAGTCTAGATCGAAGAAGATTTGGTAAAAAATAGAATTAGGAAACGGAAATAATAGTTTGGAAAATAAGGTGCAGAAAAAGTTAGGGAAATATAATGATTAATATTAACAACTGGAGGACTTACTGGGGCCAGCAGCAGAGCCCTCGGTAGAGGAGCGGTCCTGGCCCTGGGAGGCATCCTGCGATTCTTGCCCAGCTGCCGCCGACTCTGACCCCGTCTTCTTGCCCCTGGGTGCTGATCATGTAAGATATAATAAAGAAAGAGACAAACATTGATGATTGGTGTGAAACAAATAAAATATTTTAAAAAACGCTCAGAAAAACATTTTTGGAAACAACAATTGCAATAAAATTGACCTATCTAATCTGATCGACTAGTAGTGTCGCGGGATTCGTGGACTGTCTAGTTAATATTTATGAACACTAATCCAGTGTTCCATTGTGATTCCAAAATCCTAAGCCTAAGTTAAGTTACGTACCACCTGACCTAGCCCACCTATTCCAGATGTGCCAATTGTTCACTAAGTCTGCATTTCCATTTATTTAGTCCTCAACATGCATAGATGGCGGACGCATGCATACATTTTTGAATACACCAAATTGTTGCTTGGTTGCTGCTGATGTTCTGCTAAACCTATTACTCACTCACTAACAAACTACAAAAGGTTCTACTAAGGACTGGAGTAAGCAGCACTCAGCAGCACTTGACGTGACAGAGGATGCGTCACACAGACCGCTAAAAAATGTCCAACTAATACTAAGTAACTAAACTATCTATCAATCCACCACTATCTTAGTAACAGGAGGACAAAGGAAGGACTAGAGTCTCTCTAGCATTACCTAATTTAAGTTCTCTAAAGTAAACTCTCTTACATAATCAGCCTAAGCGAGCGCAAAGCTGCAAACAAGTAAGATTAGTAGAGCCGCCGAGCACCTGTGTCTAGAAGAATAACAATCACAGAAGATTTTTAAACGTAATTTACCTACCTGCAATGTAAGCAGCAGCATTCTTGCTATTGGAAAAAAATTATATTTGCAATAACAACAGTAACAGTCTACAGAACACGCATTACTACTAGTATTATACTATTAGCTACTCACCAAGCCCCACGACCTCGACACCTAGCAGGTCCAGCAGGTCCTGCTCCCGGTCCAAGATGTCAGACCACCGGTGGGTCAGCTGGTTATGGGTGCGCCAGACCCCAGAGCAGCAAAACACTGCCCGGCACACCCTCGCCCACCGGCGGTGACGCTCCTGGGTAGCGTACCCAGAGCCAGGCCTGCTGCCAAGGTCAAGGGGAGGTGGCGCTGCACAAACAAAACAAGGGCGGCCACCTCCGCCTTGCTGAAAAGTGCCCGGGCCTGCACCCCTTCCGTGCGCAGTCTGCCACAAGGGAGGCGGCTCTTCTTGGACGCAGTCGCCTTACCGTTGGACTTGGAGCCGGTGCCCTTAGCCATGGTTCTGGGGTGGGGGGGCGGAAAAGAAAATGTCGGAGTAAAAAATAAAGTCAAGAGAAGAAGTAGGAGAGTAAAAAAGGAAGTAATATAAAACAGTAGAAAAAAGTTTTTAAAAAGCAGTAAAAGTAGAAATAAAACGCAAAATATACACTTAAGGTCAGAGAGGGATAGAAAATAAGTAAAAAATATCAGAAAAACAGTGTAAAATCAAAGGATTGAAAAGATTATAGAGGGATTGAAAAACAGGCCCCAGAACCATGCAAAGAATAGGAAAACAAGATGGCTGCGCCCATTGGCGACCGCGTGGTGAACTTTGCGTGATATTTCCCCCAAACATGCAATTCGCGTTGCCGAACGTCAAAAACATCTCGCGAGCATACGCGAGCACACCTCAGCATACGGAAACAAGCAACTCTGCATGCTCGCGTAGCTCCGCGTAGGCTTGCAGAGTTTTTCTACCGCTTCGCATAGCCTCGCGTAGCACGGCTACACGAACTTCGCCCAGGGTTAGAATTTATGACCTACTGGTACATTAGAGTGTTGCAAAGGAGGTTGCCATGGCACCTGAGGTAAATCAGTGTAGGGGAAAGGGTACTTCAGAAAACTGTGCTTTCTAATTTAAAAGGAGAGTTGTTTGGTATAGTACGTCTTCAGAAAAACTAATTTTCTAATTTAGCACCATCATAGAATGTCAACTATCGATTAAAAATGATAGCAGTATTATGGTAAATGTTTTATCGGACTCCCATATGGATTTGCGACTCTGTTGGGAAGTTACACGGGGGTGCGCTGTGTGTCGCCACGGCGTTGCAAATCCACCCACAGACACTACCAGATTGGGCTTCTTATTAGGATAATTAGAACGAGTTAAAAAAACTGATCATCCAGAAGTGAAATAACAAAAGAAAATAATGAAGGGAATGATATGATTTGCTAAGTACATCAGTATGTGTGGAAAAATAGTGGGAAAGATTGCAATTACTGGTTCATTTGTACTGAGAGTAGTACTTATCATTCCGCCTGCTAAGAAATTTCAAGTAAAAGTGCATTAAAAATTGGAGAGCAACAAAGTGATTTGACAGGTATTTTAATAATGGGGCACATTGATAATGTGTGTATATATATATATATATATATATATATATACTGCATTATGAGTGCCCGTTAAATGAAAGGTCGTATAAATATTAGTTGCATATCCAATTACATTCCTAAATAGGTACAAATATACTCAGTGACACAAGTGAAGTGCTGACGAAAATAGTCACTGATTTCAACAGTAGCTGATATATGCACGTGTACAGTCTGTTATATAGGAATTTGGATTATGAAACATTCATGATCAAATATAGATCCATATTAACTTATTCAGTTGGAATTATGTGTGTGAAAACTTCATTAGTGGTACATAATGGTGAAGTAAATGTTTTTGTTCTCTAGATGTGCTTGCATTATATTATCCGCAACAGGTATATTCAATTTATTTGTAGGGTTGCAGTTCAGTACTATAGCTGTGCCCAGGATCTGTAATGTAAATAGTAGTAGACTTATTGAATGTCTAATTGTGTAATCTAGGGAAGTAGATATTCTAATATGTATCACAAGTAGTACTCCAGAACCTGTGTCTAAAGTTTATACTGATATCTAGAATTGAGATTTAAACCAAGTTAATAAGTGTTACACTTTTGTTTTATTACATATAAATAACCCCTAAGGTAAGCTGTATGTAGGCAATAGGGCAGGAAGGTATGTGTTTAAAAGGGAAAACAGAGAGATATGAAGTTTCAATTAATTAGAAACATACTTAGATACCTAGAATATTCAATTATACAATCAGTAATCTATGTATGTACTGACTGAGATACCTATTTAAAAAACCTTACAGTTACTCACACCAAATCACACAGTGACAGAGGCTCCTACACATACAGTCATACGGAACACTTATGTGTACAGCAGTAAGAGAGTCAGTTGAACACATAGTTACATACCCCAATACTCACTAATACAGCAAGTAAGGTATTCATACACCCAGCTGCATATAGATTTATATACCGATAGAGTTATTTAGAAAGCCACTCTTATACTGAGACAACCAACTCACCCATCCAGACAAGTAGTTGTTTACACGTCTCTCATGCCTGCTATTGCAGAGCCTATGTGTGCAGTTTTAATGCCATGCTGACTTTGCATTTAAAAGGCTTCGTCAGGTCTTAAAGTACTCTTGTAGTATATATAAGTAAACCTTAAGGTAGGCCACAGGTAGGCATATGATAGCGTGCTATGTGCTAAAGAGGTAAGACATATAGTTGAAACTTTCAGTGAGTTACACGCACACTTACAGACATATGCTCATTTATAAATCCAGTCTCTCACTCATATTGCAACTCACATATGTATTTACAAAAGCATAGAGACACTAACACATCCAGTCAGACAATTACAGAGGCACCTAAACATTAACTGACACACACACACAAAAATTATGTATACAGTAGTATCAAAGCTAGTTACACACACAGTTACATACTCAAACAGAAACTAGCACAGCCAGTAATCTATCCATACAGCTACTTGCATATAGATTTTCATACCCATAGAGTTACTAAGATTGTTGCGGGGATACTGCACCTACACAGAACTATGCGCAGGAAAACAGGACCTCGGTGTATAGGGGTGTACCAACCTACCACCTTAGTACCCAAAATCCCAAAACCGGCTAGCTATAGTGTCTCATTCGTTCTCCACCAAAATAATGAAGCTTCAAATGATTAGACAACCCAGAACGCAACACTCCCGACTCTCTCAGGAATCGCGGTAGCAAGACATACCCTTTCGCTCGCTCACTCGTACTTGTCCACAATAAGAATGGTCAGAGTCACTGTTATAGTTCAAAATGTTTATTTTAACTATTGTGCTCTATATTGCAGTATACGAGCCACTACCAGCAGCAAAATGCATAAACTTAGAACAATTAGCTTTGTTACAATTCCATAGAATATAAAGGGGGATGTCATTATATATAGACAGTGGAAAAAGGACTATAAGGCCTAACCACCCTCCCCTTGGTAAGGTGTTTATTATATAAAAGAAGATCTCTGTGCTTTGCCAGCAGACCCCCTACCTTAGTGCCTAGATGAAAACTTTACATCATACGAACCGCATAGTTCTTCTCCCTGGAAAAGACCCTCTCCAAGTGTGTGTCAGAAAAACATGCATCCCTGTAGTATCAAAACACGAGCTTCCAGTAGTGCAGCTGTGTTAGCATGTTTTGTCTACGTGCTAGGGACTGACCAGAACAGAATAACACAGGGCATTGTTTATCGACCTTGCACATCGTGTTCAGACTAAACTCCAAGAGCAGGCAGAGGATGCAGAAAGCAGACAGTAGTCATGTGAAAGGCACAAACAGAGTCTTGCACAACAAAGTCATGTAGTAACGTGCGCAAAAGCAGCAGCATGGCAGCCGTGCTCATGCTAACTTAGCAATGTCGACAAGGACCCTAATGGCCATATAACACCCTCACCTTGGTAAGGTCATAGTATATAGACAAAGTACCAAAACAGATTTCAAGGGTAAGCAGAGTTCAACAACGTATAAAAAAAAACAATTTAGAAAAAGTAAAAAAAAAAATATATATATATATATATATATAATTATCATATGGATAAATGGACGTGTCTAACATGGAGGTGGTGTATCCATGAAAGCACGTGACCCTGTCAATGCAATGCGTTCCAAAAGGTCATCCCTATCGTTAGCAGCAAAGAGGGATGCCATCCAATCAAGTAGGCCAAAGGAACAAACGTGCTCCTCATAATCCGTTGCCTCCAAGAGCATATCCGGGCACCTTGCGTGATATTCAATAAAGCTCCATTGCAATAGGTTCTGCGCAGCCGCACAGATATCCCATTCTGCCAACACTACAAGTGCAGCCGCACGCGCCATACGTCCATTCCTAGAACAGGCCTGGTCATGGGCCACTAAGGGACCCATTAACTGGTCATAATCTGGGTCCGAACATGACGTATTGGAGAGGCATAAATCCAAAGCCCAGTAGAAGGGGCATCGTTGACCGTAGAACACAAGTTGCACGCAAGTAAAGTAGGCAAAGCGAAAAGTTAGTCCATAACTCACGCTAAGCGTCACTAATGGCAAGCATCCAAAAAGTTGTTGCATTCGGTCACGGTACAGTTGCAATTGGCCTGGCCTGTGCATTACCACAAGATGAGCAGCCATTGCGTAGCACGAACAGAAGCAGCAGGATTCCACCAGCTAGCGCCAGTATTAATGGGAATCCTCCGAAGACGCTGGAAAAAATAGAATGAATAACGGCAGGTATTACTCCAAATATCGTCTGAAAAGAAGTCAAAGGCCGGATCCCACCAGTTTAAAAAAATGAGCAAGGCCTTCGGTGTCAGACACATTAAATATTTGATGTATCAGCTCCCCAAAATGAAGTGGGAGATTCGTGTTCAGAAGTGACTGAATATCGCTCGAAGTTCTAGCCACCTGTAATTCGAAGGTCTCTCGAGCTGAAGTGAGAGCCACATCTTGTTGAAACAATAGCGCATTGAGCCTGCTTAATTTGTTGAAATCTGTTTTCAAAGTCGGAATGGAAGGCCAACTGGAAATATCTGCTTTCTCATGCGGGGGCGGAAAAAGCACATTGCTACAACAAGTAACACGTTGTGAAACTGTTACTATATACGGGATTCCTGCCCATAAACCACAGTAGTCGTGACTATTCTAAATAAGATAACTGCCTTTAGTAAGCAAATTAAAAGCGGGAATTATTGCTGGGACGGGACTCCCTTTTAAAAAGCAAGCAAGATTAGGTGCGGAAACATTACAAGCGCCATGCAGCCTAACATGTTTGCAAACTAGGGAGTGTCCCACTGTGGAATCACAGTCCTTCCCTGTTAGGAAAACTTCCTTATCCTCTCAATGACATCTGTAAGTGAAAGGTAGGGGCCATAACTCTTGGAGAAAGGCACTACCCAGGGGTTCAAAGCGGCCAATCGGGAAATGTTTCATGCAAGATTTAAATTGAAACAGCGAGAAAGGGAGAGAGATAACCCCGTGTATTAACCACACAGGTGAATCTATCTCCGCCACAGAGAACGGCAAATGTTCCAAATGTTCAATGTGTAATAATGTGCATGTAGCATCTTTCATGGACATAAACCGTTGTTTATCAGTTAAATTAAATGGCAAAAACAAAGCGGAAGCATTCAAATAATCCCAAGGTACTTTACCCATTTGAAGAGTCTGTAACGTCCATGCAAACTGCATTACTGACCATATTTGATTTTGACCATGATATAACACAGATACATCAGTCTGAACAATATCAATAACAGATGAAACAATATTATCCAAGGTATAAATGCGTGAAGGCAGTGTGTTAATGCTATTGTCGACCACTGCAAGGACTTTTTCCAAATTTGCTTTGTCAATCTGTCGCAGACGAAATGCTGCCTCCATTGGCGATAATTTCCATATTTCATTGTACGCAGCATAGAAAAAACTTTTCGTTCTAGGACCTAGAAGAAAATCAGCGAAATTGATGTCACTTGACAAGTGAGACAAGTGTTGTTTAACTGAGGACAACATAGAGTGTTCCAACCATTGTTGGCTCAATTTACCCACCGAATATGTTGTGACTGAATGTGAGTGCGAAAAACATGGATCTGGTCTAGCCTGTGAAAAACCTGGCGTTATATTATAAAAACGCAGTTGGCATGAATTTGAACTGGTTTGCCACAGCAACCAACCTGTAGGGTCAACATCAGAAACATTGAAAGTGCCATTCCGAAAAAGAGTTTGCAAAACATCTATTGAATAATTTGTGTGTGTGCGCCAATTATCATACCCAACCAACGATGGAATGGACGGATTATTTAAATTTTTTGTAGTTGCCAGGCCAAAGCAAGTAGTCTGATATACCGTATCATTTAAAAATAACATTTGTACAGGTATCAGGCAGGCACGATGTAAAGCCTCACCTCCCTGAACCTGCCAATCCTTAGTGCCCCATATTGTTTTCAAATCAATGGTAGCACTCCAGTGATCATAACCCTGTGCGGCCAAATCAGATCTAAAGGAATTGGAATAGATTAATTTAGTGTGGGTCAGAATAAATTTAGACTGTGGCGACAACTGTAATTTAAAGAAATAGGATTCAGGATTGGACATGTCATAATCCGTGAAATAGGTGAACTTATCCCTAAGTGTTTTAGAACTTCCCCGTAAAGGAGTTGAACAATGTTCCCATTGTGTGTAATTATAAACAAGTCTTAGCGTGTTTGTCTTGTGTAAGAAGTGATGGCCATAGTGTTGATAACGGAATGAATCAGCATAATTGGCAGAATTCGAATACAAATCTTCAGCATCAAAAGCAGAATAATATTTCAAATCGGAAAACAATGAATGTACTGCTTGTACATCCCAATCATCGGAATGTATGTCCGGTGTCACAACGTCGCCTAAGGAAACGCGAAACACGTATGGTACGTTGAGGACTTCCGTCGGACCATGGATTTCGAATGCTACTCTTATACTGATAAACTTACTCACACAAACACTCACACACCCATATAGGGACTAAAACAGTCACTCAGATATGTATTGAGGTACTGACACAACCAAGTCATTCATCTAGACAAGCAGCCATTTACATGTGTTTCGGGCCTGCTACTGCAGAACCTGTGTTTGCAGTTTTAGAACCATGTCGACTGGGAGTTAAAACCCTTTGTCAGATCTTAAGCTCCTCTTCTAATACATATAAGTAACCCTCAAGGTAGAATGTAGGTAGGCCATAGGGCGGGGTGGTATGTGCTTAAAAGTTAAGGCATGTGGTTTTATGTTACACTGAGTTACACGTTCACTTAAGTCCCGTATGCCCAGTTATAGTTACAGGTTCCCACCCACACTGTGAGTTACACACTTTCCCAGATACCACACTGATGCATACAGTAACACACACAGATACACACTTATGGATACAGCGATACAGTCAGACACACATTTATTTATACATGATATGTAATAGACTTCCAGTGGCTATTATATAGTGTTATAAGTATTTATATAGAAAGTTAAATAGTTAAATTATGTAATTTTATAATATATAATAAAAAGCGAAATATATTTATTTCTTTTTTGTTTGCAGAGTTCTACTTCTACTTAAAAACAGATATTTAAAATGCCAAATAAAACACAAAGAAAAAAGAAACAGGAACGGATACTATCTCCTTACAATATAGAAATAAAAGGGACAAAATATGGAGAACATAGTTAAAGAGAAAAGAGATGCTGGTAAGAAAACTAAGAAATGTCTTAAAATCGTACGTGGAAAAATGGAAAACCTTGGAAACAAAAAATACAATTTTATAACATCTCATAAAGGAGTGAAACTAAGTAATAATAAGAGTAATAAATGTTATAAGAAAGCAGACACTTTAACAAGAAGAGAAAAGCAATGTTTGGAAATCAGAGTTAGAATGTTTCGTAGTAGAGTAATTAAGAATTTGGCACAAACTATGACGCACTGTAAAAGGGGAAGAGAATCTTTGAAACAAAAACACCATGTTGAATCTGTAGTTGATAAGGCATTTGCCCTAAAGAGAAAGCTATTTATTTTGATACTGAACAGGATGAGAACACTCGATAAAACAGTGTTGTGTATGGAGAGAAGGAGCCAAAAAAAGACTTGTGAATAGGAGTAATTTCTGTAAAACTTTCAGAGGTGAATGGAAGTATACTTCCAGTACTGAGCCTTTCTTTAATGAAGAAAGCTACTTTCAAGAGAACACACTAGTGCATGCAGTTTAAACAACTGGTCAATGTAATGAGATGAAGAATGGTACTCCCATTCCAAAAGAGGAGATCGTTCATAGGAATGTAGAGGAAGTGATAGCTGAAGAGGTACAGGGAAGTCGTAGACAGGCCCCTATATACAAATGGAACGTAGCAGTATTTGCAGTGTTCGTCAGGAATCAATTGATATATTGAGAAATTTCCTACATATCTTCCCATGCAAAAGTCTGAAACAGAAAATTGGGATTTTACAAGGATTAGATTCATGCAAAGTAAGGAAGTATTTACAGGGACATTCACTAGCATGTCTATCAATGAAAGTGTGCCAAAGCAGCTTTCATCACATCAGAATGTTAGCTGTTCGCTACTCTAAAATGCAAAATTTAGTTAGGAGACTTTACTATGTCAAAACTCTTGGCCTGTCAGAGCACCATAAATCATAAAAATGTTACTAGACCTGCAGGTCTTGTAACTTGAATAATCTACTCGACCTAACTATAATGTACTTGACCCGTGAACTGGTCTCAAATTCTGTGATCCTAGGCAAATATTTTGTCTTATGGAGGTGCCCTTTCTTTATTATCACATAAGAAAGCACCTTCAAATATGCAAGTTCACTATCTCTGCTGTACAAAAAACTCTTTTATTTACTAGACTAAATGTTTGCTCCATGCATAACAAGAATTGAGCCCATTTACATGGTGCACATGATCCCTGGCTTGCCTTTTCGTTCACTAATAGCATTGTCATCTGGGCAGGAACAGTAGTCATTCCAAGTTCATGTTTGAAAACTCACTTTTCATAAATATATTACTAAAGAATAATGTGGTAGTGCACTGTCATTTACAGATAGCATATTTTCCATTGAAATGGCCCAAAAACCTTCCCACTAACATGTAGTTGTACTGATAATAGCACATAAACAATGTTTGGAAATTGGGTTTCAGCAAAAATATTTAAAATTTGCACATCACCAAGTAAAGTTTTCTAAGTTGTTTTGATCCTATAAAAATATTTTTTGGACAACAGAATTACAACAAGCATTGGCATAGCCAATAGGTCTCACTTTTGGACCTTATAAGTGTTTAGCCAGAGTAATTGGCTTTGCCAATGTCTTTAAGCTATATGTAGAGCAGTGTGGCTGCTGTGCAGCATGTTGAAACGCTATAATAAAAAAGTGTTATAAGCATTTTTGCTACCTTATATATAACCAACAAGACATTATGTACAATTGAACAATCCTAATAAACAACAATTAACATAAAAAATGTCTTCTGCTTTTATTGTCCTTGGAATGCTGGCAACTTCTTCCTGCCTGTTCTAATGCTTGTTTGTTATAGCTTTTTTTTGTCATTGGGGGGGGACATAAACAATGGGAAGGTGGAAGTTGGGAAATAGTACCTGAATTACAACATGAGCAGCGGATGGACACTAGGGGAGAATCAATAGAGGCCAGATTCCGTGGGCAGAATGCCCTTATGGCAATGGGACATATTAGAAGCTGTGTGGACAGAGTCTGAAATCAGTATAATATAATATATATAGAAGCATTGAGGCCAGAGATAGAGAATGAAACACGGATGTAAGAGGGTGTGTGTGGGGGAAGAAATAAATATGTGAGAAAGGCAAACTGAGTTAGTATGAGAGGAGAGTAATATAACAGAAAGAATGATACCCACAGGAAGGACAAAGGGTGACAGAGAAAGATAAAGAAGAGTGAGAGAAAGAGAAAGAAATTGTGTGTGTGTGTGCATGCGTGCACGCTAGAGAGAGACAGAAAGAGTGAAACTGAGAAAGGGGGAACAGATAGTTTGTGTCAGAATGATAGTGACCACAGGAGAGATTTAAAGAACTAGAGGAGGATTGCCTGGGTGATGGTCAGAGAGAGAATGAGAAAAGGCTAGAGGCAGAGAGAAAAAAGAGCAGCAGAGAGGAAAAGAAAAGAAGAGAGGGGAAATGGTGAGAAAAAGAGTGGAAAGAGAGAAAGGAGTGAAAGAGGAAGAGGAGAAAGGGCGACAGATGAAGTACAAAAGGGAAAGAAATGAATATACAGGGAAGGGGAAATGAGAGCAAAATACATGGAAACCAGGCAGAAAAGCAAAGGAGTGAAGAGGAGAAAGTGAAAACTACTGAGAAACAAAATGTGAACTGATGTTCGCCTAATCCTTAGAGACTGGAGTTCATTTACTGGAGGTTGCTCGGAGACTCCTACTCAACAATGGTGAAATGCGGAAAAGGATACCAACGAGGAGAATAGAGGCAGTTTTCATGAAGACACAATGTTGGGTTATAGATAAGATTTAATATTAACATGCCATCATGAACCGAGCTGCCTCTTGGTGCTTTATTGGTGAATGTATTTCTTTCCAAAGTCGCAGGTACCCTGATCCTACAGCAAGAACTCAGCCCACTGAATTAATTTACCACCTTATTTTGCAGTTTAGGATGTTGTGAGCACCAGCTCCAAACAAAATCTAAGTTTACCCCTCAAACCTGCAGGTGTTCTTAAATTGTCCCTTTGCTGTATGAAATCCTGACAAATTAAGCCAATACAATGTCTTTCCAAAAAGGAATTGGAAGGCCATGATTAACCTGTTATTTCGCAAGACTTCAAAAGTGGAAATAGATTTTTCGTACCAGTGACAGTGTTTCAGTTGCATAAAAGCACTTTGTTGGGCATTTCCGAGTCTGCAGCTTCGGCTACAGGAGCCGACAGCCTCGACAAACCTGAGCGAGGCTCTTCACAATCTATTCATAGAGAGTTCACAATTCGCTGCAAGTTTTAAAAATAATATGGGGCAGATTTACAAGCCCCTTGCGCAACTTATGCGTCACTTTTCCCATGTGAAAAGTGACGCAAAAGTGGCGCAAGGGGCTTGTAAATCTGCCCCTATGTGTTTGTGGTTGCGAGTGCAACCATGCGGGAGAAATTTCAAGCAGCAGTTTCTGTATGTGGAAAAAGGTATTTCCAGGTGGAATGTAAGGGAGCAGATGCTGCTCTGGGACACATCGCAGTAAGGTGCTGTCTTGACTAATACAGACCAGGGTGATTTCATAACACTCAGCATTTCTGTGATAGGTTATCCCACTCTGGACCAAGAAATCTGAAACTATCACACATTTTGACTAAATCAGACCAATTAGCAGCCGCGGCCTGTGCAGGTAACAGCGGTAGGGCGGTGGGGCCGGGTTGGGGGGGGGTATCCCATGGATGTTGCGGAGGGAAAATTATTTATTTATTTAATTTTCCCTTGGCATCGTCCCTCGAAATCCCCCACCCGGCCCCACCGCTGTTCTCTGCAGGGACCGCGACTGCCAATTAGATATTATTTTCTCACCTGTTTTAAAAAAGAACTTTTTTTCTTTCAAGAAGATAAGCATGTTTATAGACTTTTGTAGGTGATGTCAAATCACTGTACCATTCCATCAAGACTTAATAGCATGTATGTATGTATGTGAAAGAAGTGGCTAAAACTGGGCAACAGTTGCTAATGTAACGTGGCAATAGAATGTGGACGAAAAAACACCTGGACACCACCGGTAGAGCACTGAGAAGGAAAGAAATTTGTAACCAAAACATATTTTACTGGCACTCTCCTTTAATTTTGCCAGACGAAAAATGTATTATACACAACATGTTTCAGAATTCATTGTGTGGGCTCTGGACTGATTTACTGTTAGGAATCTGCTTCGCAACAAAAACAATATTCATGTTTTCCAAACTGATTGGCCTTCATTTATACGAGCTATTGATTCCAGGACACACCTCTGCAGTAATGTGAGCTGTTGACTATGAACCACAGAATGAGCTATTTAACACTAAAATAGCACGCTAGGTCGCAGAACTCGATCCCAAACTATGGCAAAAGACCTTTTCAACTTTGGGCTAAATTACAAAGGACTGCATCCAGTCTCGAACATTGGGGGTTCAATGTGAAGATCTGGCAAACAAAACCACTGTTTAAGGGGCTACTCCGAAATTGCACAACAAACTTTGCATCTCTACGCTAAGCACAGAATTCACTACAGCCTACTAGAATTAAACACTTTGGGGGATATTCACAAGAACGTGTGCTAAATATTACCAGAAAATGTCAACGCAACTTTACACATCGCAGCCTATCACGGGAAAATAACCCCGTGTTAACCTGGAATTCACAACACGGCGGTACCATGCGATAGTCTCCCGAAACCGCGGCCAATGTCCGCGATACAACCACCGCGACGGCGATAAAAACACAAACCCCAACACCAAAAAACGTGCGATGAGCCCATTCGCGATGAGGAAACTAGCGATAAGCAGAGACAGGCCTGCCATACACACACGGCAGGCGGGAAAAGCACTACAAAAGGAGAAAAAACACACAAACACAAAATGATCAACACCGAAGCACCATGGAGGCAGCCGGAGCAGGCGCAGAGGACGAGCGCAACCCCACAAGTACCCCGGACGATCAGCCCGGGACCACGGTGACAGGGAAGGGCAAGGACAAGAAGAAGAGGAAGACGAAGTACAGTCTGATCCTGGTCATGGAGGTGATAGAACACCATCAACAACTGTTCGTCGCCTCCAATGTGTCATTGGGCACCAAAAATGGATTATGGCGGTCCATCGTGGACAAGGTGAACGCCGTCAGAGAGCACAAGAGGTCAATGGACGAGGTCAAGAGGCGATGGAATGACATCAAGCGCAAGACCAAGGAGAAACTCACAGCCAACCAGAAGGCATCAACGCAGACTGGAGGTGGGAGCCCAGCGCCACAGCTGGAGCTGGATGACATGGAGGAGCTGGTGTCGACAGTCATCAGTGTGGAGACCGTGGCAGGCGTCGGGGCACCGGACGCTGCTCGACAGGACACAACACAACGGCAACAGGGTGAGTAACCACCAGGTACTGGGGGGACGGGTGGAGATGGCCACAATGGCACACATGCACAAACAAGCTGAGCACAGTGCACACCCACAATGACTCTGGATCATGGCCCTGATCTACAAACTATCACAATGTACATTGCCATGCTGTCTGAATGTGAACATGTACCATGCGGCCACATACATGTGAACATATTGTAACACAGCATCTCCCCTTCACATTGCAGGGGCACCGTCAACGCCACCTGCAGAGCAGTCCCAGCCACTCTTCACTGATGACGAGGAGGACACCCCCAGCATCGACACCCAAGCAGGTGGGGTTCGACCTCATGGCTACCAAACTCGACGCCATCCATGGGTGTCTGAGTCCCATCAGGGACCACTTGCAGTCCCTAACAGACACCCACACGCCGCTCCATGGTCTCCAACGACCCCTGGCTGATATTGCTGGAGTCATGACTCGGAGACAAGAGCACCTGTCCGCTCAGGGTGGCTCCAGCGATCTCAGCCAGGAGATGGCACGCATGCGGAGGCTCATGGAGGACATGGTGCAGATGGAGGCGGAAAGGATGGCAGCCACCGCTGCACATCAGCGGAATGTAACTGGGATCTACCTGGCCCTGCATGTCCTCATCATGGCATTGCTGCCACAAGGCGTGGCGATGATGAATGCTGCTGCCCCCACACCATCCACATGTCCGCCCCCTGGTGTGTCAGTGCCCCACAGTGCGGCAGACATTCCACCTCCAGCACCTGAAGTGTCACTGCCACACAGAGCGGCCGGCAATACACCTCCGGCCCCTGATGTGTCAGTGGCACACAGGGCCGCAGCCGGAACAGCACCACCCACAGTTGGGGCAGAGCACACATCCGAGATGAGGACGTGGATGGGCTTGAGTGCAGAAGGAGGCACTAGCATTCATGTCGCCACCTGGCCTGTTGCTCCTTGGTGCCGCACATGGCCCCATGACCTCCCACTGACCCCCGATACACTCTGCGGCACTCACCTTGGACCACAACATGGACTTCCATATCCTGTTTGGTGACCAATGACAAGCCGACCAGACTGCGGACTGTACTCTTCCTCTTCCGATGTCCTTGTCATTCCCCGATGGACTCTGGCTGGCCCTCCACGGGCCCATATTGTGAAGTGGGTTTGGCATGGCCCTGTACTGCTCCAGCTGCTGAACTCCACTGGATGTGCAATAAACATTCAGGAACGCACTGCTGTGTCATGTCTTTCATCATTGAAGTATGAATGTGTGGATGAATGTAGGGTCAGTGATTCCCCCTAACGGCAATGCTGCTCATCTAGTGGGATTCCAGTCACAGTGTGCTACGCTGCCGATTGCGTTGCGGGTGCCGTAGACACCACATCAGGGACACAGGCATTAGTCACTTCCTTGTCCGGACATGGACTGCACCATGCCCAGAGCCCCCGAGTCGTTGTTGCAAGCCCTGCGCTGGTCCGGCGTACGCCATGACGGACCACTCCGCTTACGCTCCGAGGGGGGGCCACATCACCACATGTCGCAGGTCTACACGCTAGTGGTCTGCAGGTCGCTGGTCTAGTTGTCAGCATGTCGCGGCCACTCCCTGAGGGCAGGTTTGCACACACACCACACCCATCCGGCGCAGGCGTCACAGGCCATGTGACCCGCCAATATAAGGGGCCGACAACGTCACATTCCCCTCTGCCGGTGGTGACTGGATGACAGACGCTCCACGGTTCTCAGTCATAAAGGGCCCATGACTTGTTGCGCACAGGGTTAGTGGCACCCGAAGCCTTGCGGCCGTCATGGGCCTACCACCACATGGCGCTGACTCAGGTTGCACAGGGTTAGTGGCACCCGAAGTCTTGCGGCAGTCACGGGCCTACCACCACGTGGCGCTGACTCGGGTTGCACAGGGTTAGTGGCACCGAAATTGCTGAGCGGGTGTGCAGCCCGCGATGATGACGTGTGCACTGATGTGGTCTCTGCCATTGATGCCTCAGGACTCAGCGTCATGTGTGGGACCTGCTGGGCAGCGGTGCAGGTCCACATGATGTGGAGCATGCCATGGAGGCGGGACCGGGGCCTGGAGTTTGCACATGCACGTGGTGTGCCCACTGGTGGACACACCGTTGGCGGCAGGTGAGCAGTGGGGCCTGGGTGCACAAGTGCGGGCAGACAGCGCTGGGCGGCGGGAGGGGGTAGGGTGTGGCTGCATGTGTGCGCAGGACGGACAGGCGTTGTTGCCGTGTGCAGTGAGATGGACTCTGCCATGATTGACTCTGGCCTCGTTTACAGATTGCAGACCTGGTGGCTTGCAGTGTATACCGGCACGTGGTTGGAGACACACCGGTGGCAGCAGGTGAGCAGTGGTGCCTGGGTGCGCGGAGGAGGCATTGTCCCTCCTTCTCTCTCTCCCTCTCCCTTCCTTTCCCTCTCCCTCTCCCTTCCTTTCCTTTCCTTTCCTTCTCTCTCTTTCTCTCTCTCCCTTCCTTTCCCTCTCCCTCTCCCTCTCTCCCTCTCCCTTCCTTTCCTTCTCTCTCTTTCTCTCTCTGCTTTTCTTTCCTTCTCTGTTTCTCTGTGTCTCACTCCTTTGATGTGCGCATGACACACGTTCTGATTTGGTGCTTTATTTTCCAGGCTGTCACATCAGGATTGTCCCAGACGGACCCGACAGGAGTCTTCCGCATTGGTGTTTTGTATTGTATTCAATAAAGTTTTTGGTTGTTACTTCAATGATGAGTGACTGTTTCTCGTTCTTCTGATCACACATGTGTGTTTCTTTGTGTCATTGTGCGACGTCATGCACTTTTTGTGGCTCTTGTGTCATGCACGGTATGTGTTTGTCCGGGGAGGGTCCGGGGGGGAGGCCTGGGAGTGGTGGCGGTGGATGTTGTGGCACTCATGGGTCTCTGGGCTGCATGGTCATTGTCTCCATGGCATCTGTGGGACTTCAGATGTGGCTCTTGGCTGTGCTCCCTTTCATGCTGCAGGTAGTCATCCAGCTTAACACCAGCAAAAGGCAGGTGCTAATTCCCTGGTGCTACCGCGGCTTATCGCCTGTTTTTGGTTCGCATCGCAGATCTGGCAGTTCGTTGTGAAAGTGGTGTTGTGGTTTTTTCGTGTGTTTTTGCACGGGAACGCCTACTCTGCATCTCATTAGGGTTAGTTGGTGGTGTCCACCATGGGGATAAATTTTGCTGCAGTTCGCTCGGGAATACTGGCGATGTCTGCAGTTTGCACCCGCTTGTGAATGGGGTGTTAAATCTATCTCCACTTTTGGTGAGTTAAGGTGGAGATAAATCGGAGATAAGTCCTTGTGAATATGCCCCTTTGATGCTACAGAGAATGTAGTACACAAACTTTGATTTAATGGTCCTAAAACAAGGTTAGCTCCCTGAACGGCTACACTGTTTTCAGACTGATGGGGATAATTAAGGCCCAATGCAATGAAAAACATGACACCACGGTAGGGCAATAACTGGGTTACCAAATGATAAAAAGCGAACAAAAGCCATGAAGCAAAACGGGTATATTCACAAGAACGTGCGAAAACTACCGCAAGAGTAGCGTAACGCAACTTTCAATATCGCAGCCTATCGCTGGGAAATAACCCTGTGTCAACGTGGAATTCACAACAAGGCGTAGCATGCGATAGTCTGCCAAAACTGCGGACAATGTCCGCGATACAACCACCATGATGGAGATAAAAACACAAACCACAACACCAAAAAACACGCGATGGGCCAAAGCGCGATGAGGAAATCAGCGACAAGCAGCGCCAGGCCTGCAACACACACCTGGCAGGCGTCAAAAATCTCCATACAAGTAGAAAAAACACCCACACACAAACTGACAAGCACCATGGAGGCAGCTGGAGCAGGCGCAGAGGACGAGCGCAACCCCACAAGCACCCCGGACGACCAGCCTGGGACCTCGGGTACAGGGAAGGGCAAGGACAAGAAGACGAGGAAGACCAAGTTCAGTCCGCAGGCGAACAGGATCATAGTCACGGAGGTGATGGAACACCATCAACAACTCTTCGTCACCTCCAACGTGTCATTGGGCACCAAAACTGGAATATGGCGGGACATCGTCGACAAGGTGAATGCCGTCGGAGAGCACAAGCGGACAATGGACGAGGTCAAGCGGCGATGGAATGACATCAAGCGGAAGACCAAGGAGAAACTCTCCGCCAACCTGAAGGCAGCAACGCAGACCGGAGGTGGGGGCCCAGCGCCACAGCTGTAGCTGGATGACATGGAGGAGCTGGTGTCGACAGTCATCAGTGTGGAGACTGTGACTGGAGTCGGGGGACCCGACACTGCTCGACAGGACAAAACACAACCACAACAGGGTGAGTGACCACCAGGTACTGGGGGTACGGGGGGAGATGGCCACACTGGCACACATGCACAAGCAAGCAGGGCACAGTGCGCACCCACAATCACTCTGGGTCCTCGCCCAGACCCACAGACTGTCACAATGTACAATGCCATGCTGTCTGAATGTTAACCGGTACCATGCGGCTACATACATGTGGACACATTGTAATACACCATCTCCCTTTCACATCGCAGGGGCATCGTCAACACCTCCTCCAGAGCAGTCACTGCCACTCTTCACTGATGAGGAGGAGGACAACACCAGCATCGACACCCATACCATCCAAGACCTCATTGACCTCATCCGCAACTCACCTCCAGGATCAGGGCAGCCCAGCTACATCCGTGAGACCCCACCCACCACCCAAACGAACCAGCAGGAGGCACCCACAGCCCCGACACCCTCCCAAGTCCCCCAGGAACAACAAATGGCCTTCCAACGCCGTGTGCTGGAGGGCCAGACGGAGACGGCCGAGCAGGTGCGGGTGGGGTTCGAGCTCATGGCTACCAAACTGGACGCCATCATTGGGTGTCTATGTCCGCCCCATGGTCTCCAACGAGCCCTGACTGACATCGCTGAAGTCATGACTCGGAGGGAAGAATACCTGTCCGCTCAGAGTGGCCCCAGCGATGCCAGCCGTGAGCTGGCACACATGCAGAGGCTCATGGAGGACATGGTGCGGATGGAGGCGGAAAGGATGGCAGCCACCACTGCACATCAGCGAAATGTAGCTGGGATCTACCGTGCCCTGCATGTCCTCATCATGGCATGGCGTGGTGATGATGAATGCTGCTGCCCCCACACCATCCACATCTCCGCCCCCTGGTGTGTCAGTGCCTCCCAGTGCGGCAGGCGTATCCACTCCGGCACCTGGTGTGTCACTGCCACACAGTGTGGCCAACAATCCTCCTTCGGCCCCTGATGTGTCAGTGGCACACAGTGCCGCAGCCGGTACTGCAACACCCACAGGTGGGGCAGGGCACACACCCAGGGACGAGGACGTGGATGGGACTGTGGTCAGGAGGGCCAGGCACTAGCATCCATTTCCGCCACCTTGCCTGTTTCTGCTTGGTGCCGCACATGGCCTCAAGACCTACCACTGACCCCCGATACACTCCGATGCACTCATCTTGGACAGCGACATGGACTGCCACATCCTGTTTGATGACCAATGACACGGCGGACAGACTGCGGACTGTACCCTTCCTCTTCAGCAGTACAGGTCATCCCCGGATGGACACTGGCTGGCCCTCCACGGGCCCATATTGTGTAGTGTGCTCGGCATTGCCCTGTACCGCTCCAGCTGCATGACTGCACTGGATGTGCAAATAAACATCCAGTGACGCACTGCTGTGTAATGTCTTACGTCATTCATGTATGGATGTGTGGATGAATGTGGGGACAGTGCTTTCCCTTGCGTCAATGATGTTCATCCTGTGGGATTCCAGTCAGAGGGTGCGACATTGCATTTTGTGTACCGGGTTCCGTGAACACTACAACAGGGACACACGCATCAGTCACTTCCTTGTCCGGACATGGACTGGACCATGCCCAGAGCCCACGAGTCATTGTTGCAAGCCCTGCGCTGGTCGGGCGTACGGCAGGCCAGACCACTCCGCTAACGCCCCGAGGGGGGGCCCTCATTGCTACCCATCGCAGCCGTACTCGCTGGTGGTGTGCAGGTCACTGGTCTAGTTGTCAGCATGTCACAGCCACTCCCTGAGGGCAGGTTTTCACACACACCACACCCATCCGGCACAGGCGTCACAGGCCATGTGACTCCGCCAACATAAGGGGCCGACGACGTCACATTCCCCTCTTCCGGTGGTGACTGGATGACGGCCGCTCCACGGTTCTCACTCATGTAGGGCCCATGAGTTGTTGCGCACAGGGTTAGTGGCATCCGAGGCCTTGCGGACGGCACAGGCCTACCACCACGTGGTGCAGACAGGGGTTGCACAGGGTTAGTGGCACACTGGGCCTTGTGGACGGCACAGGCACCCCGCCATGGGACGGTGATTTTGGGTGCACTGTGTCAGTGGCACCTTGAGCTGCTGAGCGGGTGTGCAGCCTGCGATGATGCCCCATCCCGGCAGTCCAGACAGCTCAGGTTTTGTGTGCCCTGCTGGACTGCAGTGTAGGCCAGAGCCAGCGGGCAGCGCAGGCCTACCGCCACGTGGCATCGCTTCCGGGATCCCAGAGTTGGTGGCACCCATTGGGCTGAGCGGGTGTGCAGCCTGCGATGGTGCCGGGTGCACTGGTATGTCCTATGCCATGGAGTAATCAAGACCCAGCACCAAACGTGAGACCTGGTGGCCTGCGGAGCGGGGCTGCATGATGTGGAGGGTGCCATGTCCGCGGGCCCCGGGCTTGTGGCTTGCAGCGGCACGTGGTGGGACCTCCTGTCTATGCGCCGGTGGCGGAAGGTGAGCATTGAGGCCTAGGTGTATATGGGCGGGCATGCTCCGATGGGCGGCGGGAGAGGTTGGGGTGCCTCTGCCTGGGTGTGCATGGGCGGGCAGGTGATGTTGTCTTGTGCAAGTGTGTGTACTGTGCCAGTCATGTATCTGGACTCTGTTTCAGCTGACGGCTCTGACTCAGATGTGTGACCTGGTGTCCTGCTATACATACCGGCACGTGGTTGGAGACACACCGGTGGCAGCAGGTGAGCAGTGTGGCCTGGGTGCGCAGGGGCGGCACGTTCTCTCTCTCTCTCCCTCTCTTCCTCTCTCTCTCCCTCTCTTCCTCTCTCTCTCTCCCTCTCTTCCTCTCTCTCTCTCCCTCCCTCTCTCTCTTCCTCTCTCTCTCCTCTGCTCTCTCTCTCTCTCTCCCTCTCTTCCTCTCTCTCTCCTTCACTCTCTCTCTGTCCTCTGATGTGCGCAGGACACACCTTCTCATCATGTTTTTTGTCTTACAGGCTGTGACCTACGTATTGTCCCGAGGGGAGCGGCCATGTGTCTTCATTTCATTTCGGTGTTCATTTTAATAAAGTTTTATTTGTTGTTTCGAAAGTGAATGTGTGCTGCTCATTTCTGTGACGACACATGCATGTCCCCAGTTGTGATTGTGCGACATCAAGCAGAATATTTTGTACATGTTTAGGTGTGGCTGATGTGGCATGTCTTTGGTCGGGGGGGGTGCCAGGGAGGGGTGGTCCCGGGGGTGGTGGCGGTGGGTGTTGTGGCCCTCTTGGGTGTCCGGGCCGCATGATGGGTGGCTCTATGGCATCTGTTGCCCTTCCGATGTAGCCCTTGGCTGTGCTCCCTTTTGGTTTGCAGGCTGCCGTCCGACTTTACACCAGGTCAGAGCAGGTGTAGATTTCCTGGTGCTAATGCGCCTTATCGCCTGTTTTGTGTTTTTATCGCGGATGTGACTGGTCATTGTGAATGTTGAGGTGTGCTGTTGTCTCGGCTTTTGTCACGGGAACGCCTACTCTGCATCTCATTAGCGATATTTGCGGGGGTCCTCTGTGGCCATGTTTTTTGCGGCTGCTATCGCGGGTAAACTGGTGCTGTGGGCTGTTAACACCGGCTTGTGAATGGTGAGGTAAATTTATCACGACTTTGGCTGCGATAAAGTGCCGTTAATTCGGTGATAGCTCCTTGTGAATATGCCCCAAAGTCTCACAAAGCTTCTGTGTCCTAATGTGATGTGGTTCACTCACGTAGACAGAAGTCACATTTCTATACTTTAAATCCTAAAACAACACACTTCGGAAACGCTGCCGTTTATATCTTCAGGATTCACATAGATCCCTATAGTTGTGAACCTGTAATATCTAGGAAATGCACAAAGAGCAGAATGTAAACAGCTACATCGTAATAACAGACTGAAAACATGCAGATGTTTAATAATAGGCTGGGCAATAATATGAGAGAGGTTTTATAATAATCTTTTCCACCACATATCCTGAGTGAATTTGGACTGGAATTTGAAAAAGTTTTAATGGAAACCACGTTATTTATTTCTGTGTTTTGAAGATGCATCTACCAAACAAATGGCTTAGCATATGCAGAAGCGTTTTAACTGAACAAAGCATGTCGCAAGGCCATCATACACTGGCACGAGTTGGTATGAGAGTACATGAAAGGAGCAAATAATATTACTTTAAATACTGTTAAAAGAACAACTATGTTTGTCTTGTGGTGAGCTCCAAACTCTTAGAACACGTCATTTTATTGACACCAGCAGGAAACATAGCGCTCCCAAGTAGAGACTACATACATCAACCATAATAGCAATAACTTAAATCAATTAATTTAGAGACGTTTGTCACCTTTGTACACCTTTGTACATCATCACAAAATTAACATCTTGAACTGCAATCAGAACTATACTTGACCTTAAATGACCCACCGTCAACATGATAGCTGATCTCAAATGTTGCAACACGATATTTGCTAATGATTATTGAAGCTTCTAGTCCTGAAAAGCCCTGAACTCAAAGTGTAGTCTTTCACCATTAATACGAGCGCTTGGGTTATGTTGCATCTGACTGTGAAGAGTGGGCCTGCTAAATAATGATCTAGCAAGAAGCAGCAGTCAACCAAGGATTAGCGGTAGGGACTGCCTGAAAGTTCCGAAACAGAGGGATGGCAGTGAAGGCAGAACAAGCACAAGAGCTTGTAAAAACAAGCCCACAATAGGCTCATCCCCAAAACAACGTTATTGTGACACTAAAGGCACTGAGACATGGACGGAGCAAAACAAGCAAGCTTTAGTAATGTGGCGTAATATACAAAGCTGCCGACTTTGGTACTGCGGAACCTGGTTTGAGTATCGGCGATGTCTCTCCCCTAAAAAACCCCCCAAAAAACATGCAGACTAAAGGCATTGTTGACAGACGTCTATATTTCTTCCATCTGCATTAGAGTTGGTTTAATTTATTTATTTTAATTATTTGTATTATGATGACGATTATGCCTAATATTTTGGGACAGAGAGGGAGCAGAAATATCAAGTTTCAGTAATGTGGAGTAATATACAGAGTTGCCGACTTTGGTACTGGGGAACCGGGTTCGAGTCTCTGCGTCAGCTCTCCCCTAAAAAAAATGCAGATTATAACAAATAATCTTGAACTGCGGGTGCTGATGCAGGAAAAGCCGCGTGGGCTACAACAGCATTTAAATGTTGAAACTTGTCCCTGCTCACCTAGTCCCTGTGTTGCTTGCCAAAACACCATATTCCTAAAAATACAGCGAGAGGAAAAACAAAAGTAGTGCTGTAGTGAGCATAAATCGACAGGAAGGAACAGTGCCTGTGATAGGGCCAGTCGCAATGGGAGGAAGCCAAGCATACCAAGGCAGGACAAATACAATCAATGCACCAATGAAATGCCCGCATTTCACAATGGCACAGAAAATAACAAATGGAAATAGGTGGGTGTGCCAAAAGTCCCCAGAGGAGATACTCCATGTCGAGAGACAGCGCATGGGCGCTGCCTAGGCTCAACCTAAAAATGTGTCTTTATAACTAGTGAAATATATTTGAAATGTTTGAACAGTTCACCTAGCTATTTTAGTGTTGTGTTAGAAAAAAGCCTGGCATCTTACAGCCTTTCATTTCACATGCTTTGCACAGTTCAATTGTCACACAGTTCACTTTACAAAATTCTTCAACTTCAGTCACAGAAAGAAAAATAAATATAGGAAGACAAACTGACTTTTGACCTCTGTCTCTGAAAGTCAGCAAATGTGACCAGATAACAAGAATTAAAGGCATCTTTATTGCTCTTTCACTTTGTGAGCAATAAAGATGCCTTTACACCTTGTTAACTTGTCACATTTTCCTTGATTTCAGAGACAAAGGTCAAAAGTCAGTTTGTCTTTCTACATTTACTTTTTGTTCTGTGACTCAAGTTAGAGGATTTTCAGCTCGCCAGAAAGGGGGAGTAGTCCCTAAAAATAGCTCGTCCTGATAAAATCTTGTTCGACAATGCGAGTGGGCGAGTGTATTTTTTGAGCCCTGCATGTGTTTAGGAGAAATGAATATAGCTCTTTTGCATGGTACAGAAGTAGAAGTAGAAAACGTTTGTGAAAATGTTCAGTTTTGGTTCTTTGGTCCTCAACAGAAGTCTATGGAAGATGAGGAGTTGGTATGTGGAGGTGTAGAGGAACAGGACACAGGTATTAGTGCTGATAATTTTACAGAAGTGATTATGAAGTTTAACACAGTTTCTTCCTAGAATCCAAACTGTGTTTGTATCTGATGTTGATTTACTCACTACAAAAGCCAAACTCACAATGTAGTTATATTCTCAAAAACTGAACAGGAGAACAGAGATTAGTGGCAAGAATTTGCTGTTCATTTATTTGTAGAGGAATGGTTTGAGTTGTCTACACAGCAGAATATATGTAAGTACTGCTATCATAAATTAGAGGGAAACAAACTGCTATCTAGCGTAGTACATCAAGATAGAATTAGTATCTATTTCAAAAGAACTGCGTGATTTAAATGTTTATGAATCAATTCTCAAACAATGTTTACACCCATTTCAGGCTATAGATCGTATGGAGCCAAAGACAAGGAAGCTGCCACCAGCTGACCTTCAGAAAGACCTTAAAGGAAGAGTTGTCTACTTACCTTTAGATTTTAAACAGAATATTGAAACTGTTGGTGTACACAGAGATGTTTGTGTACCACTTATCATTCTAGTAAATTGTGTGCCTACCAAGAACAAAACAATCTGGCAAGAGTAAGTGTATGTTAGTAAAGTAAAAAAGCATTATACTTGGTACAAACTAATATTTATCATAAAAATGTTGATGTTGTTCAATATGAAGCATATATAGAACATGAAACATTAACATCAAGTGAACAGATTTAAAAACTAGATCAATCCAGAGTAGAAGTGATTTAGGAACACTACAGCATCCATCCTCTGCATTCTAAAGAATTGATTGTTGATGCTATTGATCTTTTTTAAATGAAGCAAGCAAAAGGAGCCCCAATGAGTGTGTGGGAGAAAAGTATAGAAGCTCACTGTTTTCCACAACTATTTCCCACTGGAACAGATGGCCAGTACAATGACCGCCCTATAGAAATACCAGCAGCTGTGTACCGGTCAACCAGATTTCGGCAGTGCATTCCGTCCATATTTCATCTTCTGTTTGAGAGTGACTTGTCTGGACTGTCATATGCTGTTAAACATATACTGAAGGTAGTAGTTAATCTTCAAAATCTTTCTGCAAGGAATTCATTGACAAAGTTCATGGTGAGGATGAAAACTTAAAGCACAACTTGATGGCAAGTGTTGGTATCGCTGTCATGGAGAACTGAAATGTATGTTGAGAAATCTAGGTACACCTACTTGGTTTCTGACACTCAGTTGTGCTGAGTACACCTGGGATGACCTGCTTGAATTTTTGAGAGAAGCAAAATCTAACATTAAAGATATCAAAGTGAAGACAGCTGGAGAACTTTGCTCCTTGGATCCCGCTAATGTTTGTAGATATTTTAATTACATGTTTCAAGCTATGAAGTTTTTCATCTGCAGCAAAATAAATCCTCCTCTTGGTGAAGTAACTGATTTCTTTTGGCCAAAAAGTACCAATCAGGAGGTGCTCCTCATATTCATATGCTGTTATCGATAAAAGCTGCACCAAAATTTGGAACAGACAGTGATGAGTCTGTCTTGTCTTTCACAGAACAGTATGTGACATGCACCATGCCAAAAGGCTGTGGTGAAAAGGGCTTGAGACAACAAGTTCTACGCTTTCAAACCCATAGATGTGGGAAGTACTGTAATAAAAAAAAACAGATGCAAAGGAAAGGTTTACACAAGATGTTGATTTGGATTCCCACAACCTGTCATTTCTCAAGGAAGAGTGAACAGCTTTTTGTCTGCAGTCAACCATACACTGACATGAAAATCACTGAAATACACATACAACCTGAGAAGAACAGCGGCTTCCAAGTATATTAATGACTACAACCCTGTGATTCTCACAATGGGGAATGCATATATCGATCTACAATTTGTTATAGACACTCCATCGCTGTTGCTCGGTACGTCACTTCATACATTGCAAAATCATAGAAGACAGAGATGAAGATGTGGGAGGAGACTTCTGCAGAAAAGACTCTATCTAAGAAATTGTACTTCTTCAGCTTGAAAATGCTTTCCCATAGAGAGATGGGATCCTATGAGTGCTGTGACCAGTTGAGCTCGGCCAGTTTGTTATCAAAGTCAAGGGGAATTGTTTGGGTAGGACTAGGGCTACCAAGTAAATGAAATAGAGTGTTATAGTCTTTCCCAGAAATTCAGTACCTAGCAGAGTTTGTCCTGGAAAGTAATGAGATTGTGAAATCAAATATGTTAGACATGTGCTATGCAAGAAGGAGTCTACATCTAGAAGACATGTGCCTTTATGAAATACTTCAACACTACAGATACAAATGGAATGTAATAGAAAACATATAATAAGGGAAATATGCCGTAGTTGGATGTGACGGTTGTTTGGTGAAACATGCAAAAGGTAATCAAATTAACCACAGAAAACTTAGTTGTCAAACTCCAGAGAGAAGAGAGTTTTTCTATTGGGCACTTCTACAACTCTTCAAGCTTTGGCGGGCTGAATCAGAATTACTTGGAGACTATAACTGCTACGAAGATTCTTTCAACGCTGTGAAAGACAGCATTCAGTGTTCAGTCTTACCAAACTAATTGCAAATGTTAAATGATTAGATTCAACAGGAGGAAATGATTGCTGCTGAGCTTGCTAAGGAGAGCTCACAAAGCATCCAACGTTCTGAACCACTGATTCATGATCCTCTTGGACAACCCATTATTGAAAACAAAGCTGCAATAGCCATGAATGAGGTGGAACTGCAATGGAACAAGAGAGACATGAAAGTGTTAATTTCAAACAGTTAGTTGGACAATTGAATGACCAGCAGAAAGAAATGTATATGGAGGTAAAAGTGAAAATAGAGCTCGGATTCCTCCACAAGAAGAAAGAATGTAGATGTTTATCATTTAAACCAACATTATTGTACATCAGTGGTCAAGTTGGCCCTGGGAAAAACATTTAATTAAAGTTCTCACTGCTTACCTATAGAGGACTACATAATCAAATGTATTGTGTGCAGGCTACTAATGCTACCTATTGAACATGACAACAAATTGCAATACCAAAAGTTATCTGATGAAGCTTGTCATGAGGTGTCAAGAGAGATGAAGAAACTGAAGCGTTTGATCATCGATGAGGTGAGCATGGTCTCAAACTTAATGCTTGCTTTTGTACACTTGAAAATCCAACAGATTTTAATAATGGAGTATAATGTGCTGTTTGGAGGAAAGCATTTAATTGTCTTCTGTGATCTAATGCAACTTACCCCAGTCAAAGGACAGCCTGTTTTCAAAACACTTCTACATGATGAAACTTGGAATTCTTTGGGTAGTATTGGGAATGTAAACATTTGGCTAAACTTTGAATACAAGGAACTACTGAGGAATATGCGTCAAGCATCCGACATGGAATACGGAAATTTTCTGAAGAAGTTCTGACAAAGGAAAGGAAACGTACCTTAGAAAGTCGAGTTATTAGCAAACATTTCTCCTCTAAGAGCACAGCAGCACAGCTAATGTTCAGTTTCATTGAATAAGGCAAATCTATAGGGGCATGTTATCAAGAACGGCGTTAAAATTATCGCCGGTTTAGCGGCAGAAAACTGCCGCTAAAGCGGCGATAATGGGCTTGATAATATGCCCTGGAGAATTCCAATAGAAGCCCATGTTCACACCAGAACATGGACTTCTATTGGAATTCTTCAGGGCATATTATCAAGCCCATTATCGCCGCTTTAGCGGCAGTTTTCTGTCGCTAAACCGGCGATAATTTTTAACGCCGTTCTTGATAATATGCCCCTTGGTCTGTTTAATGCCTATACAACATTTACTAAAACTGGATGAAGAAGAACTTTTGGAAATTACAGCTATTGACAAAAGGGAACACCAGGGACTAACACTGCTGCTAAGTGGAAAGTTACAAGTAAAATGGGATTCATTGGAGAAATCTGTATCCAAGACTGCAGGATTAGAAAAGTGTTAACGTGTATGCAAACACTGTAGAGTTATTTTGCATCAAAACATAAGTGTTGAGGAAGGATTAGTAAATGGTGCTATGGCTAAAGTTATTGAATTAATTAATTTTCCAAATAGGGATAATGTTGAATACTTAGCCAAACATTTGAACAGATTGATGGCATGAAGCAGATTGGCTGATGTGTAGTATGTTTTTGCTCTTAAAAGACTTATATGTCTGGAGACAGCAGTTCCAAGTGTCCCTAGCACACTCTGTAACTTCCATAAATCTCAAGGTTTAAGTGTAGACACAGCTTTTATTATTATTGGCAGTACTGTGTTTAAAGAAGCTATGGAATATGCCGTACTGTCTCGAGTAAGAACATTGTCCGGTTTGTTTTTGGTTGATTTTGATGACAGAAAAGTTACTGCTGATGCAAGTTCTGTCAGAGAGTACAGTCCGTTAAGAAGTGTGCACGCTCCTCATTTAGGACAGTATCCCATTTATGAAAAAATGATAATCTGTCCAAAGCGGAAGCTCACAAAAGAATCTACAGATGTTGCTGAAAAGAAAGAAAAGAAGAAGAACAAAGAAGATGTTGCTCGGATATGAATTTACCATAAAGAAATTAAAAGACAAGAGGCATTTGACAAAACAGGAACATGTTGGTTTAGTTAAACTCAGTAGCCAGGAGAATCTCGACAGAATGCGTCTAACGAATATTTATTGGTGTACAACTTTTTGGCTGATTTTATACACATCTTGGAAGTATCATAAACCATTTTCTTCATTCTTAAAAAGTATTACAGTCATAAATTAACAGGGTTGGGGATAAAGACAAAGATAGCTCTTGACCTCGGGGAGAGCTTGTGTGGGCCAGTGTGTATGTCTCCAGATGTACGGCATGAGGAATGCATGATCACTATGTGTGGTGTGCATGTTGCGTCCTTAATGGCTGAGTGTTTCTATCTTGTTTCTTTCTACATGTGGCATCTAGCTTTGTGGTATTTTTGCGGGACATAAGCCGTAAACCTGTTTGTGGTACAACTATCGATCTGTGGGATCAATCAAGGTACACATTTATCTTTGGGTTAAGAGAGACACACCTGCGGCCTGTTATTCGATAGTCATGGGTGCGGGTGGCAGGGCCTGCTTAACCACTTATGCCTGACTTGGGGTTGATGGGAAGAGCACCTTGGGGAAATCCAACAGCAATGGTATGAGTTCACTGGAACTCCTACAAATAATAAGGCAGTCACTGGTGTCACTTTTATCGACATTCTCAATAGATTGTGTACAGTTGTCATAGCATACATTGATATCGTTTTTACTGATATTGACATGGTTAGGCATCCCTAGATCATGGCATAAATTGACATTGCTTTTACTGGTAACACCACTGTTGTTTGTACATGGATTATGGCATACATTGACATTGCTACTGCCGGTATCATTGCTGTTGTATAGGCATAGATTATGACATATTTTGACATTGTATTTATGAGCATTGACATTTTCATATGGGCACAGGTTATGGCATACGTTGGCATTGCATTTATCTGAATTGTCATTGTCAGGTCTGCACACATCATAGTAGTCATTGACATCATATTTACCCATTCCAAAATAGATGTTAAGAAGAGAAAACTGGAGAATGAGGGTGAGATAGTAGGTTACTAGTTGCCAAACACTTCTGGTTTCAATTGCTATACAAATGTTGCTCTCAATGTACTGTTTCATTTACTGCATCTTATAAATACAACAGAACAGAAAGCACAGAAGAGGTTATGTTCTGCATGGTGTACTTTGCAACAATGTTTACTTAGTGATAGGACTATAATACGTTCTGCTTCAGGCATCCGAGATCTAGTAGATATATGCAGTGGGTCAGTACTATTTACACAGAACACTCAACAGGAATTTATAATGGTCCTGATTGGAGTTCTAGAAGAAGAAGAATTAAACCTGGATGAAATATTTGGACTGAGTTACAAATAGAAACATGACTGTGAAGATTGATCTTTTACGTCTACCACTCAAATAAATTCTAAGAGATTTCTGTACTTAACACTACCGGATTCCAAAACTGTGCCGTTTGACACATTGATTAAAATGGCTAACCAAAATATGAACTGCCCAAATTGTAGATCAGATGTTATTTCTATATTGCATGTACAAAGATGTGGAAAATACATTCTGTTAATGCTACAATGATGCAGAGCAGATAGATCTAAATTGGAAATCAAAATTACAAACTTCAAAGCTGGACAAATAACAATTTCTGGAAGAACTTTAGTACTATGGCTATCATCTTTCACGAAGAACTTAATGTAACATCTGGGCACTATACTGTCTATTTAAAGAGTGTAACTGGATGGAGGGAATTCAATTTAAACCAAAACTGCCTTTCAAACTACGAAATTCTTACCTTTTGTTTCTTCAAACAAAGTTCTAAGGAATATTTCTTTGAAAATAACTAATGCACGGTGTTTGTTCTACATGGATCTTCAGTGTTTTAAAAATCATTTGGCATATCAGATGTGATCAGTGGCGGCTCGCCGAGGGAGTGCTACGTGGGCATAGGGCAGGGCGGGGGAGGGGCAGGGTGGGGGGGTAGTGGAGTCCGACATACAACAGACAGGAGTAAGGTAAGTAATTAAATAAATAAAACAATTTACCTTGCGCGCGCTGCATCACCAACTCGGTGATGCACCGCGCGCAAGGTAAATTGTTTTATTTATTTCATTACTTACCTTACTCCTGTCCGTCGTATGTCGGACTCCACTACCCCCCCACCCTGCCCCTCCCCTGGCCCGCCCTACCGCCCCGCAGCACTCCCTCAGCGAGCTGCCACTGGATGTGATGTCTTTAAAAAGTTCTCCAAAATTCAAGAGTACTTTTATCTTCCACAAAGGAGTTAATTTAACACATAAATACTACACTCTCTAATTAAATTGTGTAATTGGATGGACACAATACAATCACAGGAAACTAAAACTGCCTTTCAACTGTCACCTTTTGTTTCTTCAACCAAACTTCTATCTACTTTTGTGGAAAAAAATGTATGTATGGGATTTTGTCTACATGGATCATCTGCATTTTAGATATCATTCGGTCTACCAGAGGTGATGTTTGAAAAAGGATCTGGAAAATTCAAATGTGGTTTATAATTATTAATAGTATTGAAACAGATATATTAATAACATTTATATTTTTGAGATAGGTTTGTTTAGAGTGATTGGGGTAACTGTAGGTAAAACCGCTAATTAAGAAATTGTAGTGATACACTGTGCAGGTTTGTTTTGTGTTTTCTACAACCTATATGATTTTTTCCCCCACTGTTCAAGGATAAAGCTTCAAACAAAACATTGTTTGTGGTGAACAAGTATCAATGCTGAGAACAGTAAAAAAGGGAAAATGAAATGTTTCTTTAAATTGTGATATACTGTTACAGCATAAGCCATGCATACTAATATGTCTCATGGATTTTTTTTTTATTAAATTCTAACTTAGATGTCTATTCTTTTTGTTTTACAGCAGTGATTGCAGTGATACGCCTTTAGATGTGTCAGTATACTTGCAGTGTCACAAAAATACATCTTTGACATACTCGTGGAGAGTGTCTTCATGTATAAAGAGCACATGATATATTTGGCCACCAGTTTCTTTTCCCAAGAGGGGATGGTGAACAACTCCCATGCAATTGATTGTCTTTTGCTGTGCTGTGGCAACTGATCCTCACTGACATCAGATGCCATTTTATTCACAAATGGTATAGAAAGCAACAAAATTAAATCCAGAAAAAGAAAAGAACAGGTTCCGAATTGTGAACAGGGTATTTTAACACCTTTGTAATTATTTTTCCCACTGTTGAAAAATGAATATTTATACAATACATCAAATATGGTATACAATATACAATACAAAATGAAAAAAACTGTAAAAAAGAGAAACAATCCATTACTAAAAATGTGAAATGCTATTACAGCATAAGAAATGTCTACTGTTTCATTTCAAATGTGAAATGTAGAGTTTCATCGAGGCACTAACACAGACAGACACATACTGATAATCCCACTCATACAACAAGCCACTCAGCCACTCACACATCCAGTCACTCACCAATACAGTCAATAACAGACCAAAAAACGTACAGATCCATTTAAAACTACATACAGTCAATTTAATCATTTATACAGAGTCTCATGCACCCACTCACTTACTCATGCAGTCAGTCATTCATCTACTCAGTCACCCATATAATCACTAACACCTCCAGCCACTCTACCATGTAAGCACTGGCACACCCAATCACTGACATATACAACTATAAACACATCCACGTACACACCCATATAGCCATTTACACATACTCACTCACCCATTTGCCACTAATGCACTCATTCACCCATACAACCACTCACATACCCGTACAGACACTCACTCACAGTGATAAAGGAACTCAGAGACTCACTCCCGCATATTGCCACATGCACACCCTGTCACTAACTCATACAACTATTCATTTACAATTACTAATGCATTTAACTACTCACACACACTCTGTTTTACCCATACAGCTACACATATATACATTCATTCATCTATACACCCAGGCATACACCCACTCACTCACCCATAAAGCTACTTATTCACCCTCTTACTCACTCATAAAGATACTCACACAGTCACTCACTCATTCATACAACCACTTACACAGTCTGTCACTCGGTATACACACATTCAGACAACTACTTATATACTTATACAGCCACTCCCACACCCACTTACTCATCCATGCAAGTAATCACACACCGACTAACTCACTTATTCAACCACTCATCTCCTCACTCACTCACCAATACTGCCACTCACACACCCATACTGCACTCATATACCCACTCACATACACTTTCACACACACAGCCACTCACTCACCCACCCACTCACCTATACATCGAATCACACACACCCTCACTCACCCATACAGTCACTGAACATCCACTGACTCACTCATATAGTCACTGACATACTCACTTACTCACCCATACAGGCACTTAAACAGAAACACACTCACCAATATAACCACTGACACACCCAAATACTCACTCATACAGCTAGTCATGTGCCCACTCAGTCACCCATACAGTTACTCATGCACCCACTCAATCACCCGTACACCACTAATGCACTCATTGATTCATCCATACACCAATCATACACTCACTCACTCACCCATATATCCACCACACACCCATTCTGTCACTCATACTCTACTCACTCACCTATATAGCTACTCGTGCACCCACTCACTCATCTATATAAGCACTCATGCACCCACTCACTCACATATACACCCACTCACACATACACACATTCACCCATACAGTCACTCATACAGGCACTCACTCACCCATACAACCACTCACACACAAACTCACACACTCATACAAACACAGGCACTGACTCAACCATACAGGCACTGACTGTCAGGGTTTGCTCACGTCTCCGCTGGAACACCAGACAAATGATGCAAGATCCTCTACCTCCCCTGATCACCAACCGGACCCAACCAAGTCTAAGTACCAAATGGTAACCTGGGGAAGAAGGGAGAAAAAAAGGAAGGAAGAGACAAGGTCACACGCTGCACCCCACTCAAGCACGAAATTCAAAATAGCCAAGGAAGGTTTCTGTCAAGAAAAAGGACAAATAATAGGTAAGTATGCTAAGTATTGCTACCTCAAATGTGACTTTTTCTATGCTGGTTTTATGTGTGATGTATATATCTACCTGAATTGTTCCCTTCTTCCAGGACATCTGGTAAGTGGTGTTAGGGGGATAGATGGTGTGTGTCTAGAGAGAAAAAGGTCGGAGCAATAAAGTTAATTGTCTTTTGAAGAAAAGAAAATGTTGTATGTACAAGAAATTAGTACAGATAGCTCACCAAAAAAAAAGAATGTTGTGATTGCCTTTATCATTTTCATGCTATTCAGGTAGTTCTTGATTCAATCTAAAGCATTTAGATAAATACTCCACCTTAACTTCAGGGGAGTTTAACCATATTCCTTATCTTTTCAGGAGTAAAAGAAAAAGCAGATCTTCACAAATCACCAAGTCCATATCAGATAAGTAACTTAAAAATAAGTATAAATATTAATATATTCATTGCCCAGGTGCTGTTACCCAAAATTGAATTATGCAGCTTTGTATTTTTTCCTTCTTTTCTTTCCAGGTGCAGTTCCGAAAGAGAGGGAGGGCAGTGCAATGATGAGACGTCACTTTCAGAGGAAGGATGCCGGCACATAGTACAACCGGAGACTGGGAGGCAAAGCAGAGCGCGCCGAAGGAGAACAGAGCCTGGAAACGAAGAGCTGCTCCAAAGATAGGAACGACAATGCAGGGACCCGGAAGTTCACATAAGAACAGGAAGTGCTACACTCCTTCCCGAAGCAGGAACGCAAAGCATTTCTGCTCGGGATTCAGGAGGATTTGTGCTCTTTGGCTGGCTCCCGCGCATGCGTGTTTGCGGGAGCCAGCCATTGTTGTACTTCCCCGGTCGCGTAGGACCGGCAACTCCGACAGTACACTCCCCCCTACCGGCTTACGTTTATCAGGATGTCTTCTATGGAATAGACGCAGTAGGCGAGGGGCATGTCCTTGGCTGGCTGGTTCCCAGGTACGCTCTTCAATACCGAATCCTTTCCAATGTATTAAATACTGAAGTTTACGCCTCACCCTTCTCGAGTCAATGATAGCCCCGACTTCATATTCAGGTTCGTTGTCTAAGAGTACTGGAGCTGGAGTGTTAGGGATCCGGGTGCCAGGTTCTGCGGGTTTTGAGAGAGAGACATGAAACACTGGATGTATCTTTAATGTAGCAGGAAGGTCTAATTTTACAGCGACAGGATTTATTACCTTACATATCTTGCAAGGTCCAATATATTTAGGTTTAAATGTACAATGTCCTTTCAAGGCAAGGTTCTTAGTAGACAGCCATACTTCATTTCTAAGGGTGTACATCGGCTCAGGGCGTCTATGGAGATTTGATTTTTCCTTATAATCAGCTTTAGCTTTTTCGAAGTTAATTAATGCCATTTTGTGTATGTCTTTTAGGTTTTGTACAAAATCAAGAGCTGCAGGAATAGAACAAGAGAAAGAAAGCGGAGAGAGCATGGTTCGTGAGTGAAAACCGTAAGTACAATAAAAAGGAGAATAACCAGTAGAATAGTGATAGTTATTGTTGTATGAAAATTCAGCAGCCCATATCAGAGTATCCCAGTCTGATGAAGAGTGTAAAGACTGACATCGAATATAATGTTCAAAACATTGATTCACCCTCTCTGTTTGGCCATCTGTTTGAGTATGATGGCTAGAGGACAATCTTACATCTATTTGTAATAGAGTACCCATTCCTCTCTAGAATTTGGAAATAAATTGAGCACCCCTATTGGATATAAGAACAGAGGGAAGACCATGTAAGCGAACAATGTGTTGGACAAACAAGGAAGCTAATATCTTAGAGGTTGGGATTGTTTTTAATGGACCAAATGGGCCATCTTTGTTAGTATATCAACCACTACAAGGAGAGTGGGGTTTCCCTGAGCTGTTTTTGGTAAGTCCACAATAAAGTCCATAGACACTGTATGCCAGGGGCTAGGTGGAGTGGGCAGGAGTCTTAATAATCCGGCAGGGGCCTGATGTGAAGCCTTCTCCTGAGCACAAACATGGCAAGTTTGTATGTATTTTCTAGCGTCCTTCCCCATGTTGGGCCACCAAAAGTTTCTTTTCAGTTTTTCCATAGTCTGCTTATACCCAGGATGACCAGAAAGAAAATGGGTGTGACACCATTCTAAGGCTTGTTGCTGGAGGTTATGTGTAGGAAGCACTAGGCCTCCTTGGACATAATATAAATTCTGATTTTTAGTGACCTCTTGAGTTTGCGTTAACTCTTATAGGGGCATATTAGCAAGAACCTCGTTAAAATTATCGCCGTTTTAGCGGCAGGAAACTGCCGCTAAAACGGCGATAATGGACTTGCTAATATGCGTTATAGTATTCAATAGAAGCCCAGGTTAGATGTGCAGGACATCTAACCTGGGCTTCTATTGAATTCTATAACGCATATTAGCAAGCTCATTATCGCCGTTTTAGCGGCAGTTTCCTGCCGCTAAAACGGCGATAATTTTAACGAGGTTCTTGCTAATATGCCCCATAGTTTTATAGATTCTTGTGCCTCTTTCACTGATTTTATGAACACCCCTTCTGAACAAATAACACCAATTATTCGCTCCCTAGATATAATGGGGGGGTCACTCTGTTGTTCTTCGAAGTCATAACCTAAACGGGACAAAGCATCCGCCTTTCCATTTTTTTTCCTACTTGGAATTGTATAACGAAGTCATAATCGCTAAAGAATTGCGTCCAACGCAGTTGACGCATAGATAAAGCTCGGGCTGATTTAAGAAACTGCAAATTACAGTGATCTGTAAGAACCGTTATTCTATGGTTGGCCCCTAAAAGATACTGTCTCCACTCCTCAAAAGCATTCTTTATAGCTAGTAATTCCTTGTCTCCTATAGTGTAATTCAATTCAGCAGGTGTTAATTTGTGTGAATAATACGCCAGAGGATGAAGACATCCAGTAGTTGGGTGTACTTGTGACAGGACCCCTCCAACAGCCATTTGAGAGGCATCAGTCTCAACCACAAAGGGTCGAGAAGGATCAGGATGTCTAAGTATGGGTGCTTGTGTAAATGTTTTTTTTAGTTAACAGAAAGCTTCCTCAGCGGTTGGTGTCCAATGAAACTTAATCACCTTTTTTAGGAGCTGAGTAATAGGGGAGACTATATCAGAAATGTTATTAATAAAGCGTCTGTAAAAGTTGGCAAAGCCAAGAAAGCACTGAATGTCTTTAACGCTCTTTGGAGCCTGCCAACGTGTGATAGCTTCCAATTTCTGTGGGTCCATACTGATTCCTTGAGGGGATACTATGAATCCAAGGAAGCAGACCTGAGAGGTATGGAATTGACACTTCTCTAATTTACAATATAGATGGTTATCTCATAAGCGTTCAAGGACTCTTCTAACATGGGTTTCATGTTCTTGTATTAAGAAAAATAAATCAAAATATAGTCAATGTGTCCAATTACAAAAAGATCCAGCATATCCTTCAAAACCACGTTGATAAAGAACTGAAAAGCTGAGGGGGCATTACATAATCCGAAAGGCATTACCAAATATTCAAATAAACCAAACTTGGTACAGAAAGCCATTTTCCCCTCGTCTCCTTTTCTACTTCTCACCAAATGGTAGGCTCCTCGTAAATCCAATTTGGTGAATATTTTAGCCTCTTTAATTTGATCAAGGGGAGAGGGTATGAGTGGTAGGGGATACCGGTTCCTTAACCATGACATTATTGAGTGCTCTATAATCAATACAACACCTAAGGCCCCCTTCTCGTTTAGGTATAAAAAAGAGAGAAGTAGAGGCCGGTAATCTAGAAGGGCGAATGAACCCAATTCTAAGCATTTCATCCAAGTAATCTCGCAAATACACATTCTCTTTCTCAGTCAAAGCATATATTCTACCACAAGGTATGCGAGCACCTGGGAACAGATCAATTCTGCAGTCATAGGGCCGGTGGGGGGGGGGGAGGCTAGTAGCCTTCTCTTGATCAAACACCTCTTTCAGGTCATGATACACAACGGGTAGTTCAGGAAATTCAGAGCTGGTAAGTACAGCTATCTTTTCTTGTTTGTACGAATTGTAGAAAACATGTTTGTCACAATAGTCAGTACTAAAAGTTAATGTCATGTTCTTCCAATTAATAAGGGGACAGTGCTTACACAACCAAGTCAGGCCTAATATGGCAGGGAACTGAGGAGATTGAATAAGATCAAATGTTCTCTTCTCTTGATGTTTTTCCTCGATTATCAATGTTACTTCACCAGATGTGTGTGTAATTGGTCCAGACTTAAGATCACTGCCATCTATGGTTGTGACTTCTTCCTAAGAGGGTTTGGATACTATGGGAATATTGTTCCTGTGTGCCCAACTCAAGCCCATGAAGTTACTGGTGGCACCGGAATCCACCATTACTTGAATGTCCATACTCTGATGCCCCCAAAGTAACCGAGAGGTTAGGAGAAAATGAGTGGGTGAAGGCAAAACTGCTTCAGTCAGTGAGACAATTACTCCTGAACTACCCAAAGCCTTTGTCTCAGGAGACTTCGGGCGTACTAGTTTTCCGAAGGTCTTTTCTGCTTGGGTTTTGCAAGGCATTCCCTAAGAAAATGGCCCTGTTTTCCGCAATATAAGAATAATGTTTTGTCACGTCTTCGCTGCTATTCTTCTTCACTGAGGGGCCCCCTAATGCTTCCAATCTGCATAGGTTCTGGTTCTTCTACGGGTTTTTCTAGATCCGTTTTTTTCTCTTTGTATGTGAATACACGGCCTTCGGACTGTCCTTTTTCTCTTTTTCTTTCACTGATTCTATGATCTAATTTGACTACTAAATCTACAAGGGCAGAGCATGACTCTGGAGGATCCACCACTTGTGCTAAAAGGTCTTTCAAGTCATCTCTTAACCCCCTATAAAACAGGGCACTATGTTTTTGTTCTGGCCAACCAGCCTCTGCTACCAACCTATTAAAGGTAAAAATATAGGATGTTGAGTTTTTTGTACCTTGTTTCAAATTCAACGACTCCGAATCTACAGACTGCATGAAGGAATGCCTATCAAATAATTTCTTCAACTCTCCCTTGAAGGCGGTGTAATTATGCAGCAATGGGTCATTTCTATCAATAAGGGGTATGGACCAATTGGCTGCAGACTCCCCCAGATACGAAAGTACAAACACAACTTTAGCTTGGTCATTAGGAAAGCAAGCAGCTTTACTCATGAAGTGGAGCTGGCACTGACTAATAAACGCAGCAAATTTGGTGGGATCCCCCATAAAACGTTCAGGAGGGGCCAACGGGATGGTCTGAGGAGTTGTGACTTGTACAACAGGGATATTAGCGCTAATTGGTTGAGATTTCACCCCTGTGCCACCTGCCATGTTACCTATATTAGATTCGGCCCCCGTACCCCGTTGTAGGGCATCTACTCGAGCGGATAAGGCTTGGGTTTCATTTTGGAGATTTCCCAAAATATGGGCCAGGTCTGAAAGCGTCACTTGGCTCATTTCCATGACTTCGGGCGGAGAATACACTTTTTATGGCTTTGCGTTCTGTCAGGGTTTACTCACGTCTCCGCAGGAACGCCAGGCAAAAGATGCAAAATCCTCTACCTCCCCTGATCACCAAATGGACCCAACCAAGTCTAAGTACTGAATGGTAACCCGGGGAAGAAGGGAGAAAACAAGGAGGGAAGAGGCAAGGTCCCACGCTGCACCCCACTCAAGGACAAAATTCAAAACAGCCAAGGAAGGTTTCTGTCAAGAAAAAGGACAAATAATATGTAAGTATGCTAAGTAATGCTACCTCAAATGTGACTTTATCTATGCGGGTTTTATGTGTGATGTATATATCTACCTGAATTGTTCCCTTCTTCCAGGACGTCTGATAGGTGGTGTTAGGGGGATAGATGGTGTGTGTCTAGAGAGAAAAAAGGTCGGAGCAATAAAGTTAATTGTCTTTTGAAGAAAAGAAAATGTTGCATGTACGAGAAATTAGTACAGAAAGCTCACCAAAAAAAAAAGAATGTTGTGATTGCCTTTATCATTTTGATGCTATTCGGGTAGTTCTTGATTCAATCTGAAGCCTTTAGATAAATACTCCACCTAAACTTCAGGGGAGTTTAACAATATTCTTTATCTTTTCAGGAGTAAAAGAAAAAGCAGATCTTCAGAAATCACCAAGTCCATGTCAGATAAGTAACTTAAAAATAAGTATAATTATTAAAATATTCAGCGACCAGGCGCTGTTACCCAAAATTGAATTATGCAGCTTTGTATTTTTTCCTTCTTTTCTTTTCAGGTGCAGTGCCAAAAGAGAGGGAGGGCGGTGCTAATATTAGACGTCACTTTCAGAGGAAGGACGCCGGCACATAGTACAACCGGAGACTGGGAGGCGAAGCAGAGCGCGCTGAAGGAGAACGGAGCCTGGAAACGAAGAGCTGATCTGACGATAGGAACGCCGATGCAGGTACCCAGAAGTTCAGGTAAGAACAGGAAGTGCTACACTCCTTCCCGAAGCAGGAACCCAAAGCGTCTCTGCTCGGGATTCAAGAGGGTTTGCGGGAGCCAGCCATTGTTGTAGTTCGCCTGCGCGTACGACCAGCAACTCCGACACTGACACACCCAATCAGTCACTTATACAGCCAGTCACATACCCACTCAATCACTTACACAGGCACTAATTCACCCACTGAAGGACCCATACACAGCTCATGTACTCATTCACCCATACACCACTCAAACACTCACTCACTCTCATATAGCTACTGACACACCCACTCACTCATTCATACTCTACTCATGCAGCCTCTCAGTCACTCACACAGATACTCACACAGCCACTCCCTTACCTATTTACAATTTATGTACCCACTCACTTACCTATATACCACTCACACATCCACTCACTCACCCATTCAGCCACTAACACACCCATTCACTCACCCATACTCTATCAATGTATCCACTCACTCATCCACACAGTTACTCACACACCCACTCAAACATGCAAACAGCCAGTCTTATACCCACTCACTCACCTGTGGGGTCACTCACACGCCCAGTCAAACAGTCAAACAGACACTTACACACCCACTCATATACACCCATACACCCACTCATATACACATTCACTTACCCATACAGCTACTCAGACAGACACTCACAGACCCATATAACAACTCACACATGTACTCACTCACATATACAGCCACTCACTCACCCACCCATGTAGCTACTTGCTCACCCACTCAACCATACATGACTCGTACAACCAGTCTATCATTTATACACTAATTCACACACAGAGCAATACATATTCACACTGCTACAAACATACATATTACATATAATTATTCTTTCTTAAACCAGAATTGGTGGTTCCAACAAGAACGAGCTTTCTTTTTTGAAACTTTTTTTTTCATTTTTAGTTTTTATGTATTTTTTTTTACTTGGTGGACAGAAAAGTTCGAAACATAGTGCTTCTTAACCGAAAGCACAAAACCTGCACCAACAACTGGGGGGGGGGGGAAATAAAACTTGTTGATGCTGGCAACTAGAACAGGGATAGACTGCTCCCCTGCTTAATATTGCATTAGACTACAAACAAAACTGTCCAACACTGGCAAAACTCTGAAACACTGACTAGAGGATCAGTAGAAAGTGCACTGTCTCCAGCAGATGTTGCTTACTGGCTGGTTTCTCTCTCTTTTTCTGCTCTTGCGAGATGTGTGGAGTGGATTGTTCTTAGGTGCTTCATCATACTACAGCAGGAGTACTTCTTTTCAAGCCTTCTAGAGTCAATATTATTACAAATTGTACAGTTTACTTTGCGGGCATTCACCTTTTTTTCTACAGGTGGAATGAAGAAAAACTTTCACACAATGCTTTCTTTTTTCGGTCTCACAAGCTCATCTTACTGGGCAGAGTTGCCATGGTTGTCTGGAGTCTGAGGAGCAGCAGGTGCCATCTTTGTAAGATAAAAATAGGGACACCCAAAAAACAATTTCTTAAAGAGAAAACATGGGTGTGAAAAAAACACACCCCAAAAAAGATGACGAAAAGGGGTGGACCTTTCTGTTTAATAATAGAAAGATGTTTAACCGTTCAAATCCATTTGTTTCTGTGTTACATGGCATTCGCTGCGATGTTGTGAATCTGCAAAATCTATTAAAATGAACTTTAAAATGTTTTTTGTCTATAATTATACTACTTTTACTATTCTATTAGTAAACCTCTAAAGTGTCTCTATAAGTATTTAGCTACTACCAAAACTTCACCGGAGTCGCAACCCTAACACGACTCCGTAAACACGAGCAGACAAGGTTCACGAAGGTGTCTCAACTCCCGAAAAAGTATTAAAATGACCTTTAAAATGTTTTTTCCTCTATAATTATATTACTTTTATTACTTTATTAGTAACCTACTTACCTTAAACTAATTCTTTAAGGTGCCTATAAATCTGTTTCCGTTCTGCCAAAACCACGCTCGTGTTGCGACGAGTCGCGATCGGTCGCGACTCTCAAATTAAAAAACAAATAATAACAATATTAATATAAGCAACATATTACTGTACACACCTCACTACCACCATAATAAACCTTAGAAATTCACTAAAAAAACAAAGGTTACAGAGACATTGTAGTTAGGAAATACAATTTAAGAAACAAACTGATGAAAGGATTTTTTTTTTTTAAACTTAGAAATTAATTGAAAAAACAGAAGGTTACAGGAACGTTGTACTTACAAGATAGAATTTAAAAACCTTACAAACTCACTCAAAAACCAAATGTTACAGTGATGTTATAATTAGGGAATAGAATTTAAAAAGAGTAGATATTTACTGAAAAAAACAAAGGTCACAGGGACATTATATTTAGGAAATAACATTATAAAAAACGTAGAAATTCACTGAAAAAACAAGGTTACAATGGCGCTTTAGTTAGGAAGTAGAATTAAAAAAAACTTAGAAATTGACTGAAAAGATCAAAGGTTACAGGAATGTTATATTTAGGAAATAGAATTTTAAAAAAACCTTAGAAATTCACTGAAAAAAACAAAGGTTACATGGATGTTATAGTTAGGCTCCGATTTCACTCATACAAAACCATAGAAATTCAGCAGTTATAGTTACCTGAGCTAACTATAACTTACACCACCACAATGCACCTCTTGTGACCTCTCATATTACATCACTCATGACATGGTCATTTACTTCACTGATGAAATCGCAAATGACATCATTGATGATATCATCAACACACCCCCTCACACATCCACTCAAACCCCCGAGCATTCTCTCATATACCCACTCATATGTGCACACAAGCACTCACATATCCATTCACAGCCCCATACAACTACTCACAAACCCACTCACTCATCCATACAGCCACTGACACACCGACCCACTCACCTTTACAGCCACTCACACATCCAGTCATGCAGTCACTCACACGCCCACGGATACAACCATACAGCCACTTCTTCATGCAGTCACCCATACAGGCACTCACACATGCACTTGCTCACCTATACATACACTGACTCTAGGAAGCTGGCTCTCTATATAGTGTACTTAAGCAAAGTACACTGTGCAGAAAGTCCAGGGGATCCCCAATTGATATACAGAGGTAAAAGCAGATAATTCTAATGATCTTTTTGTGGTTGTGTGGGTGAACAATTAGGCTTATCAGAGGGTAGTGCTAAGCATTTGTTGTACTCACAGAGGCAATAAATAACACACACAAAAATAGTATTGATTTTTATATAATTTTTAAGACCAAAAACTTAGATCTTCAGTAAGTACTTTAGGAGTTATGATGTTTTAAAGTTTGGAAAATATATTACTTTTGCTTGCCATTACGCACCATTGAAGTCATTTGGAAAAAGTGTTAAAATGCATATAAAATCAGGCAATGCTTTCACAAAGTCAACCTTCTCGTTGTAGGTCAATAACTGGACCAGGTCCAATGTTCCAACAGCATACGTTTGGAAGCATCCGGGATTTGGGCAGGAGCACAGTGCTGAAAGTGATAGTAGCTGGTGCACTATGACAAAGGGGACACTTGAAAACAAACTGCACAGGGGGATTTAAAGGTATGTCCATGAGGTCTCAATCGAGGGGAGAGTAGATAGGACTGTTGTGCATCAAAACGTCCTCGCGGTCAGGAGCAGGCAACTTGGAGAGGCAATTCCGGGACTGCTGGACTCTGTGGATCTTGGAGTCTTCACAGGTTCAGGATGACACAGCACACAGTGATAGTAGAAGTCCTACAGGCAGCTAGCAGGCTTTAGCACCAGTTTTTGTCTGCAGCAGGCTTCACTTGTCCATCGAATCTAAGTTCCATGTCTAGGGATGCCAACTAAATTCTGAATTCCGGGGTGTTACAGGGGGAGACAGGTAGTGACCAATGGGCTACCTACCTTTAGGGTGCCTACACCCTTTAAGTGACAACTTCCTGTGGGAAGAGGTACTACCCTAGCCCTGATAGGTTGTTTCGCTACTATCCCAAGATGGTGGATTTTTAGGAGAGGGGTTCACATCGCCTGCAACACCCTAGGGGTGGGGCTGGCTGAGTGGGGCCCCTTCTCCTCATCTAACTAATTTTCCCACCTGTCCTCCTGCCAAATGTGGACCAGGACAGGAAGTTGGCATCCCCCACTACCTGGGGAAGCCTGGGCTGAACTTCAAAGGCTTCAACGTCTTTGAAGATTACCGCTCTGGAAGGCCATTCCAGCCTGGATGAAGTGTAAAGCACCTCGACCCAGAGCAGGCTTTGTTTCTGGCCTCTGAGAGTGCAGCCCTCAGCCCATGAGGTTAGAAACATGTCTGGTGGTGGCATACTGGCTATGACTAGTCAGAGATCACACCAGTGCTTGGTAGATTTTCAGCTAGCCCTCTAAAGGGTCTCATGTGTGCATGTATTAATAAATATCTCACTGGCATCAGTGAGGATTTTTTAAGACAAGATGTTTGGTACTGGTACCAAACATCTTGTGGTACAGTGAAGCCATCATGGTGCTAAGAAACTCGTAATGACAAGTATTCAGCCCACGTACTCTTGATGGCTTCCCAGTGCCACTTACAATATACAAGAATGGATCAGATATTGCAGGGTCATATCTGTTCATGCAGATATGTTTAGACATGGTATATATTGCACCCTGCCTTAGGGCTTTATGGCCTGTAGCAGGGGAAACTTACCTATATCTCATGCAGTGTGTGAGGGCATGGCACACAGGGCTGTGTGCCATGTCAACTCTTCAGTTTTCTCTGCACAAAGCCACACAGCCTGCAGTGACATGTTAGATGGTGTTGGTGAGGGGTCTGAGGGGTGGCACAATTTGTGCCGAAGCCGTAGTGGACCCTCTTCAGTACCCATGCCCTAATTACCATGGATACAATTTACTAGGGACTTACCAGGGTGGCTGAAGTTGGGCAAATTGTGGCATAGTTTTGGGAAAGTGATCTGGAACTGGGAACCTGTTTTGCATGGACCCAGTACATTTACAGTTTGAAATCACATCAGGCATCAACCAAAATGTGGGGGCTAACTATGTCAAAAGAGGCACTTTGCTACACTGGCTCACCCACTCATGCATCCATATATGCACTCAGAGACCCACTCACTCACCTGCACAGACACTTACACACCCAGTCACATACCCATAAACCAACTCACAAACCTCCTTACAAACCCATACAACTACTCAAACATGCATGCACACACCCACACAACCACTCACACACCCACTCATGTACCCACACAGCCACTCACACACATATACAATTACTCGCATCTACTCACACCACCACAGCTCATACACCAACTCACTCATCCATACAACTACTCATGCATCCAGTCATAAACCCATACATCCCCTCACACGCAACTTTATAAAGCACCACAACCGCACAAACACCCACTCATACATCCATACAACCACACACACTCACACATACACAATCACTTACAAACCCACTCACACACACTCACAACCACTCACTAAATGACTCACACCCCCCACAGCTACTCAGAAACCCACTGACCCATATACCACTCATACACCCACTCACACACCCGAAAAGGCACTCAGATACCCACTCACACACTGATACAGACAGTCACAAAGCTACTCATATCACATATGTTAGAAATAGTATCACTCATTACTAGTACATCTAGTATACTAATCTAACTTTTGTAGTAGGTCAGTATATATGTTTAAAACTCAAACTCTTAGAAAACACTTACACTCACTTGATGATGTCATCAATGATGTCATTTGAGATGTTATAAGTGATGTCACTGACCATGTCATGAGTGATGTAATATGTGAGGTCATATGCAGGAATGCATGATCTGTATGTGTGGTGTGCATGTCGTGTCCTTAATGGCTGAGTGTTTCCATCTTGTTTCTTTCTACATGTGGCATCTAGGTTTGTGGTATTTTTGGGGTTACATGAGCCGTGGACCTGTTTGTGGACAACTATCAATCTGTGGATCAATCAAGGTACGCGTTTATCTTTGGGTTAAGAGAGGACCCACCTGTGACCTGTTATTCGATAGTCATGGGTGCGGGTCGCAGGGCATGTCTGACCACGTATTTCTGACTTGGGGTTGATGGGAAGATCAGTTTGGGGAAATCCAACACAATGGTATGAGTTCACTTGAACTCCTAAAAATATTATGGCAGTCACTGGTGTCCTTTTTATCGACATTCTCAATAGCTTGTGTACAGTTGTCATAGCATACATTGGTATTGTTTTTACTGATATTGACATGGTTAGGCATCCCTAGATCATGACATAAATTTACATTGCTTCTACTGGTAACACCACTGTCGTTTGTACATGGATTATGGCATACATTGACATTGCTACTGCCGGTATCATTGCTGTTGTATAGGCATAGATTATGACATATTTTGAAATTGTATTTATGAGCATTGACATTTTCATATGGGCACAGGTTATGGCATATGCTGGCATTGCATTTATCTGTATTGTCATTGTCAGGTCTGCACACATCATAGTAGTCATTGACATCATATTTACCCATTCCAAAATAGATGTTAAGAAGAGAAAACTGGAGAATGAGGGTGAGATAGTAGGTTACTAATTGTCAAACACTTCTGGTTTCAATTGCTATACAAATGTTGCTCTCAATGTACTGTTTCATTTACTGCATCTTATAAATGCAACAGAACAGAAAGCACAGAAGAGTTTATGTTCTGCATGCTGTACTTTGCAACAACGTTTACTTAGTGATAGGACTATAATACATTCTGCTTCAGGCATCCGAGATCTAGTAGATATATGCAGTGGATCAGTACTATTTATTCAGAACACGCAACAGGAATTTATAATGGTCCTGATTGGAGTTTTAGAAGAAGAAGGTTTAAACCTGGAAGAAATATTTGGACTGAGTTACAAATGGAAACAGGACTGTGAAGATTGATCTTTTACGTCTACCACTCAAATAAATTCTAAGAGATTTCTGTACTGAACAATACCAGATTCCCAAACTGTGCCTTTTGACAGATTAATTAAAATGGCTAACCAAAATATGAACTGCCCAAATTGTAGATCAGATGTTATTTCTATATTGCATGTACAAAGATGTGGAAAATACATTCTGTTAATGCTACAATGATGCAGAGCAGATAGATCTAAATTGGAAATCAAAGTTACAAACTTCAAAGCTGGACAAATAACAATTTCTGGAAGAACTTTACTACTATGGCTATCATCTTTCATGAAGAACTTAATGTAACATGTTGGGCACTATACTGTCTATTTAAAGAGTGAACCTGGATGGAGGGAATTCAATTTAAACCAAAACTGCCTTTCAAACTACTAAATTCTTACCTTTTGATTCTTCAACCAAAGTTCTAAGGAATATTTCTTTGAAAAAAACCTAATGCACGGTGTTTGTTCTACATGGATCATCAGTGTTTTAAACATCATTCGGCATATCTGATGTGATGTCTTTAAAAAGTTCTCCAAAATTCAAGTGTACTTTTATCTTTCACAAAGGAGTTAATATAGCACCTAAATAATACACTCTCTAATTAAAGTGTGTAATTGGATGGACACAATGCAATCAGAGGAAACTAAAACTGCCTTTCAACTGTCACCTTTTGTTTCTTCAACAAACTTCTATCTACTTTTGTGGAAAAAAACGTATGTATGGGATTTTGTCTACATGGATCATCTGCGTTTTAGACATCATTCGGTCTACCAGAGGTGATGTTTGCAAAAGTATCTCCAAAATTTAAATGTGATTTATAATTATTAGTAGTATTGCACCAGATATTATAATAAAATAATATTTTTAACATAGGTTTATTTAGAGTGATTGGGGTAACTGTAGGTAAAACCGCTAACTAAGAAATTGTAGTGATAAACTGTGCAGGTTTGTTTTGTGTTCTCTACAATCTATATGATTTTTTTTCCCACTGTTCAAGGATAAAGCTTCATAAAATACATTGTTTGTGGTGAACAAGTATCAATGCTGAGAACAGTAAAAAAGGGAAAATGAAATGTTTCACTAAATTGTGATATACTGTTACAGCATAAGCAATGCATACTATTATGTTTCATGAATTTTTTTTAATCAAATTCTAACTTAGATGTCTATTCTTTTTGCTTTACCGCAGTGATTGCAGTGATACGCCTTAAGTTGTGTCAGTATACTTGCAGTGCCACAGAAATACATCTTTGACATACTCATGGAGAGTGTCTTCATGTATAAAGAGCACATGATATATTTGGCCACCAGTTTCTTTTCCCAAGAGGGGATGGTGAACAACTCCCATGCAATTGATTGTCGTTTGCTGTGCTGTGGCAACTGATCCTCACTGACATCAGATGCCATTTTATTCACAAATGGTATAGAAAGCAACAAAATTAAATCCAGAAAAGAAAAGAACAGGTTCCGAATTGTGAACAGGGTATTTTAACACCTTTGTAATTATTTTTCCCACTGTTGAAAAATGAATATTTATACAATACATCAAATATGGTATACAATATATAATACAAAATGAAAAAACAGTAAAAAGAGAAACAATCCATTACTAAAATTTGAAATGCTATTACAGCATAAGAAATGTCTACTGTTTCATTTCAAATGTGAAATGTATAGTTTCATCGAGCCACTAACACAGACAGACACATACTGATAATCCTACTCATACGTCAAGCCACTCACCCACTCAGCCACTCACACATCCAGTCACTCACCAATACAGTCAATAACAGACCAGGAAACTTACAGATCCATTTAAAACTACATACGGTCAATTTAATCATTCATACAGAGTCTCATGCACCCACTCACTTACTCATGCAGTCAGTCATTCATCTACTCAGTCACCCTTATAATCACTAACACACCCAGCCACTCTACCATGTAAGCACTGGCACACCCAATCACTGACACATGCAACTATAAACACATCCACTCACACACCCATATAGCCACTTACATATACTCACTCACCCATTTGCCACTAATGCACTCATTCACTCATACAATCATTCACATACCCGTACAGATACTCACTCACAGTGATACAGGAACTCAGAGACTCACTCCCGCATATTGCCACATGCACACCCTGTCACTAACTCATACAACTATTCATTTACAATTACTAATGCATTCAACTACTCACACATACTCTGTTTGACCCATACAGCTACACATATACACATTCATTCATCCATACACCCAGTCATACACCCACTCCCTCACCAATAGAGCCACTTATGCACCCTCTTACTCACCCATAAAGACACTCACACAGTCACTCACTCATTCATACAAACACTTACACAGTCTGTCACTCAGTATACACACATTCAGACAACTACTTATATACTTATACAGCCACTCACACACCCACTTACTCACCCAAGCAAGTAATCACACACCGAATAACTCACTCATTCAACCACTCATCTCCTCACTCACTCACCCATACTGCCACTCACAATCCCATGCAGCTTTCATATACCCACTCACATACCCTTTCACATACTCAGCCACTCACACACCCACCCACTCACCTATACATCCAATCACACACACCCTCACTCACCCTTACAGTCACTAAACACCCACTGACTCACTCATATAGTCACTGATATACCCACTTACTCACCCATACAGGCACTTAAATAGAAACACACTCACCAATATAGCCACTGACACACCCAAACAATCACTCATACAGCTAGTCATGTACCCACTCAATCACCCATACAGGTACTCATGCACCCACTCAATCCCCCGTACACCACTAATGCACTCATTGATTTATCCATACACCAATCATACACTCACTCACTCACCCATATATCCACCACACACCCATTCTGTCACTCATACTCTACTCACTCACCCATACAGCTACTTGCGCACCAACTCACTCATCTATATAGGCACCCATGCACCCACTCACTCACATATACAGCCACTCACACATACACTCATTCACCCATACTGTCACTCATACAGGCACTCACTCACCCATACAACCACTCACACATAAACTCACACACTCATACAAACACAGGCACTCACTCAACCATACAGGAACTGACTGTCAGGGTTTACTCACGTCTCCGCAGGAACGCCAGGCAAATGATGCAAGATCCTCTACCTCCCCTGATCATCAACCGGACCCAACCAAGTCTAAGTACCGAATGGCAACCCGGGGAAGAAGGGAGAAAATAAGGAGGGAAGAGACAAGGTCCCACGCTGCACCCGATTCAAGGACGAAGTTCAAAACAGCAAAGGAAGGTTTCTGTCAAGAAAAAGGACAAATAATAAGTAAGTATGCTAAGTATTGCTACCTCAAATTTGATTTTATCTATGCGGGTTTTATGTGTGATGTATATATCTACCTGAATTGTTCCCTTCTTCCAGGACGTCTGGTAAGTGTTGTTAGGGGGATAGATGGTGTGTGTCTAGAGAGAAAAAAAGGTCAGAGCAATAAAGTTAATTGTCTTTTGAAGAAAAGAAAATGTTATATGTACGAGAAATTAGTACAGAAAGCGCACAAAAAAAAAAAAATGTTGTGATTGCCTTTATCATTTTGATGCTATTCAGGTAGTTCTTGATTCAATCTGAAGCATTTAGATAAATACTCCACCTTAACTTCAGGGGAGTTTAACAATATTCCATATCTTTTCAGGAGTAAAAGAAAAAGAAGATCTTCACAAATCTCCAAGTCCATGTCAGATAAGTAAAATAAAAATAAGCATAATTATTAATATATTCAGCGCCCAGGTGCTGTTACCCAAAATTGAATTATGCAACTTTGTATTTTTTCCTTCTTTTCTTTTCAGGTGCAGTGGCGAAAGAGAGGGAGGGCGGTGCTACGATGAGATGTCGCTTTCAGAAAAAGGACACCAGCACATAGTGCAACCAGAGACTGGGAGGCGAAGCAGAGCGTGCCACAGGAGTACAGAGCCTGGAAACGAAGAGCTGCTCCGATGATAGGAACGTCGATGCAGGGACCTGGAAGTTCAGGTAAGAACAGGAAGTGCTACACTCCTTCCCAAAGCAGAAACGCGAACTGTCTCTGCTCGGGATTCAGGAGGATTTGTGCTCTTTGCCTGGCTCCCGCGCATGCGTGTTTGCGGGAGCAAGCCATTGTTGTAGTTCCCCGGTCGCGTAGAACCGGCAACTCCGACAGTACACCCCCCCCTAAGATCCCCCCTACCGGCTTAGGTTTATGAGGATGTCTTCTGTGGAATATACCCAGTATACGAGGGGAATGTACTTGGCTGGCTGGTTCCCAGGTACGCTCTTCAATACCGTATCCTTTCCAATGTATTAAATACTGAAGTTTACGCCTCATCCTTCTCGAGTCAATGATATGATAGCCCCGACTTAATATTCAGGTTTGTTGTCTACGAGTACTGGAGCTGGAGTGTTAGGGATACGGGTGCCAGGTTCTATGGGTTTTAAGAGAGAGACGTAAAACACTGGATGTATCTTTAACGTAGCAGGAAGGTCTAATTTTACAGTGATTGGATGTATTACCTTACATATCTTGTAAGGTCCAATATATTTAGGTTTAAATTTAAAATGTCTTTTCAAGGCAAGGTTCTTAGTACATAGCCATACTTCATTTCTAAGGGTGTACATAGGCTCAGGGCGTCTATGGAGATACGCTTTTTCCTTATAATTAGCTTTAGCTTTTTCTAAGTTAATTATTGCCATTTTGTGTATGTCTTGTAGGTTTTTTACAAAATCAAGAGCTGCAGGAATAGAACAAGAGGAAGACAGCAGAGAGAGCATGGTTCATGGGTGAAAACTGTAAGTACAATAAAAAGGAGAATAACATGTAGAGGAGTGATAGTTAATGTTGTATGAAAATTTAGCAGCCCATGTCAGAGTATCCAAGTATGATGAAGAGTGTAAAGACTGATATCGAATATACTGTTCAAAACATTGATTCACCCTCTCTGTTTGGCCATCTGTTTGAGGATGATGGCTAGATGACAATCTTGCATCTATTTGTAATAGAGTACCCATTCCTCTCCAGAATTTGGAAATAAATTGAGCACTCCTATCGGATATAAGAACAGAGGGAAGACCATGCAAGCGTACAATGTGTTGGACAAACAAGGAAGCTAATATCTTAGAGGTTGGGATTGCTTTTAATGGGATAAAATGGGCCATCTTTGTTAGTATATCAATCACTACAAGGAGAGTGGTGTTTCCCTGAGCGGTTTTCGGTAAGTCTACAATAAAATCCATAGACACTGTATGCCAGGGGCTAGGTGGAGTGGGCATGGGTCTTAATAATCCGGCAGGGGCCTGATGTGAAGCCTTCCCCTGAGCACAAACATGGCAAGTTTGTATGTATTTTCTAGCGTCCTTCCCCATGTTGAGCCACCAAAAGTTTCTTTTCAGTTTTTCCATTGTCTGTTTATACCCAGGATGACCGGAAACAAAATGGGTGTGACACCATTCTAAGGCTTGTTGCTGGAGGTTATGTGTAGGAAGCACCAGGCCTCCTTGGACATAATATAAATTCTGATTTTCAGTGACCTCTTGAGTTTGCATTAACTCTTCTAGTTTTATAGATTCTTGCGCCTCTTTTACTGATTTTATGAACTTCCCTTCTGAACAAATAACATCAATTATTCACTCCCTAGATATAATAGGAGGGGGTCACTCTGTGGTTCTTCAAAGTCATAACCTAAACGGGACAAAGCATCTGCCTTTCCATTTTTCTTTCCTACTTGGAATTGTATAACGAAGTCATATTCGCTAAAGAATTGCGTCCAACGCAGTTGATGCATAGATAAAGCCCTGGCTGATTGAAGAAACTACAAATTACGGTAATCTTTTAGAACCGTTATACTATGGTTGGCCCCTAAAATATACTGTCTCCACTCATCAAAAGCCTTCTTTATAGCTAGTAATTCCTTGTCTCCTATAGTGTAATCCAATTCAGCAGGTGTTACTTTTTGTGAATAATATGCCACAGGATGAAGACATCCAGTAGTTGGGTCTACTTGGGACTGGACCCCTCCAACAGCCATTTGAGAGGCATCAGTCTCAACCACAAAGGGTCGAGAAGGATCAGGATGTCTCAGTATGGGTGCTTGTGTAAATGCTTTTTTTAGTTTACAGAAAGCTTCCTCAGCGGTAGGTGTCCAATGAAACTTAATCCCCTGTTAGAACCGGGATCTCTAGTTGGCTGAGGTAGGTACCTTAGGCCAAATAGGGACCCTTGCTTCTAAGTCAGGGAAAGGAAGGACACCTTCTCAGATAGCCCCTGCTCACCCCCTCGGTAGCTTGGCATGAGCAGCCAGGCTTATCTCCAAGGCAAATGTGTAAAGTATTTGCAACCACGCTCTCAGTGACACAATGATAACACCACAAATAGACTCCACACGAGTTTCATAAAAAAACAATTATATGTTTATATAAAAATATATACGATGAGACCACACGATAAAAATCCAACATATGCGTATTTGTAATATTTCACCTTGCCGGTTATTAGGCCAGCAAGCACTGGTAGGTCCTTGCAGTATTAATGAGCAATTCTCAATGATCTAATGCAGTCCTAATGCAATGCTATGCAGTTCGTATTGCAAGAATCAGCCAATTCGTAATGCACCAATCAGGCAGTTCGTAATGCGAAAATAATGCAATTCGTAATGCAACAATCAGGCAGTTCGTAATGCAAAAAATAAGGCACTCCATAATGCAACAATCAGGCAGTTCGTAATGAAAAATTAGGGCACTTCGTAATGCAATAATCAGGCAGTTCGTAATGCAAAAATAGGGCACTTCGTAACGGAACAATCAGGCAGTTCGTAATGCACAAATAAGATACTTCAGCACCGATCGCGGTGCTCTGCACGGTCTCTATGCCACTCTTACTGACTCGCAGTCAGCTACTGCCAAAATATGCCCCCAACACTGTTCTGATGGAAAACAAAGTGCAGCTCCACACTCCGGCCCCGGTACTGCCACTCCTCGGCAAGTACGGGCCGCGATACGGACTTGAGCGGAGGCTTGCGCTGCAAAGATTGGAAAGGCCAAGAGCGTTTCTCTCCAAGCCTGCACCCCGCCCCAGGCGGCGACACACGCACGCTCGCTGAGCGTTACCTGGGGGGTGCGATCTCACTCTCCCCTCCTCTCCTCGCGACTTGGGCCTCCGGTGCGACTTCGTTGATCTTCGGGCAGTGGAACTCGCCCGAAGGTTTGTTTGAGGTCCCTCCTTGGCAAAGGCAGGCTCGGGCCGGCAGCACAGCTCCTCTGGTGACGCCGGTCCGGGCCGATGGCAATGATGATCCCAGCAGCTCTGGTCACGCTGCTCGATCAAAGCAGAGAACAAGACTGCTCCGGGACACACAGTCATAGGGCAATTCCTCACGCAGGTCTCAGGCTGCAACAGGGCACACGCACACAGCATCGCTGAGACTCACTTGAACTCCGGGTGTACACAATCATAAGGCAATCCTCACGAAGGTCTCAGGCTGCACGAAGCACTTGCACAAAGCGTCGCTGAGACTCACTTGAGCTCCGGGTGCTCACGATCACAAGGCAATCCTCATGAAGGTCTCAGGGTGCACGAAGCACACGCACACAGCGTCGCTGAGACTCACTTGAGCTCCGGGTGCACACGATCACAGGGCAATCCTCACGAAGGTCTCAGGCTGCACGAAGCACTCGCACGCAGCGTCGCTGAGACTCCCTTGGACTCCGGGTGCCCACGATCACAGGGCACTTCTTACGCAGGTCTCAGGCTGCACGAAGCACACGCACACAGCGTCGCTGAGACTCACTTGGACTCCGGGTGCCCACGATCACAGGGCACTTCTTACGCAGGTCTCAGGCTGCACGAAGCACACGCACACAGCGTCGCTGAGACTCACTTGGACTCCGGGTGCCCACGATCACAGGGCACTTCTTACGCAGGTCTCAGGCTGCACGAAGCACACGCACACAGCGTCGCTGAGACCCACCTGGAAACTTTTATGTTCCTGAGTTTTCACAACAGGGAGCCAGCTCACCTCGGGCCCTTGGGGACAAGTTACTTCAGGACACAGCACACAGCAAAGTCCTCTCAAGCAGGGGGACACAGCACACAGCAAAGTCCCTTAGCCACTACTTGGTTAAATCAGCAAACTGCAGGCCAGCCCCAGAACACACAGCAAGGGTCAGTCCTTTCCTTCAGTCTCTTCAGCTGTTTCTTCCTTGGCAGAGGTTCCTCAGCGGTAGGTGTCCAATGAAACTTAATCCCCTGTTAGAACTGGGATCTCTAGTTGGCTGAGGTAGGTACCTTAGGCCAAATAGGGACCCTTGCTTCTAAGTCAGGGAAAAGAAGGACACCTTCTCAGATAGCCCCTGCTCACCCCCTCGGTAGCTTGGCACTAGCAGCCAGGCTTATCTCCAAGGCAAATGTGTAAAGTATTTGCAACCACCCTCTCAGTGACACAATGATAACACCACAAATGGACGCCACACGAGTTTCATAAAAAAACAATTATATGTTTATATAAAAAGATATACGATGAGACCACACGATAAAAATCCATCATATGCGTATTTGTAATATTTCACCTTGCCGGTTATTAGGCCAGCAAGCACTGGTAGGTCCTTGCAGTATTAATGAGCAATGCTCAATGATCTAATGCAGTCCTAATGCAATGCTATGCAGTTCGTAATGCAAGAATCAGGCAATTCGTAATGCACCAATCAGGCAGTTTGTAATGCTAAAATAATGCAATTCGTAATGCAACAATCAGGCAGTTCGTAATGCAAAAAATAAGGCACTCCGTAATGCAACAATCAGGCAGTTCGTAGTGCAAAATTAGGGCACTTCGTAATGCAACAATCAGGCAGTTCGTAATGCACAAATAAGATACTTCAGCACCGATCGCAGTGCTCTGCACGGTCTCTATGTCACTCTTACTGATTCGCGGTCAGCTACTGCCAAAATATGCCCCCAACACTGTTCTGATGGAAAACAAAGTGCAGCTACACACTCCGGCACCAGTACTGCCACTCCTCGGCAAGTACAGGCCACGATACGGACTTGAGCGGAGGCTCGCGCTGCAAAGATGGGAAAGGCCAAGAGCGTTTCTCTCCGAGCCCGCACCCAGCCACAGGCGGCGACACATGCACGCTCGCTGAGCGTTACCTGGGGGGTGTGATCTCACTCTCCTCTCCTCTCCTCACGACTTGGGCCTCCGGTGCGACTTCGTTGATCTTTGGGCAGTGGAACTCGTGCCCCCCCGACGGTGATGGTTCGAAGTCCCTCCTTGGCAAAGGCAGGCTCAGGCCGGCGGCACAGCTCCTCTGGTGACGCCGGTCCGGGCCGATGGCAATGACGATCACAGCAGCTCTGGTCACGCTGCTCCATCGAAGCAGAGGACAAGACTGCTCCGGGACACACAGTCACGGGGAAATTCCTCACGCAGGTCTCAGGCTGCAACAGGTCACACGCACACAGCGTCGCTGAGACTCACTTGAACTCCGGGTGTACGCGATTACAAGGCAATCCTCACGAAGGTCTCAGGCTGCACGAAGCACACGCACACAGCGTCGCTGAAACTCACTTGAGCTCCGGGTGCACACGATCACAAGGCAATCCTCACGAAGGTCTCAGGCTGCACGAAGCACACGCACACAGCGTCGCTGAGACTCACTTGAGCTCCGGGTGCACACGATCACAGGGCAATCCTCACGAAGGTCTCAGGCTGCGCGAAGCACATGCACACAGCGTCGCTGAGACTCCCTTGGACTCCGGATGCCCACGATCACAGGGCAGTTCTTACGCAGGTCTCAGGCTGCACGAAGCACACGCACACAGCGCCGCTGAGACTCACTTGGATTCCGGGTGCCCACGATCACAGGGCAGTTCTTACGCAGGTCTCAGGCTGCACGAAGCACACGCACACAGCGTCGCTGAGACCCACCTGGAAACTTTTATGTTCCTGAGTTTCCACAACAGGGAGCCAGCTCACCTCGGGCCCTTGGGGACAAGTTACTTCAGGACACAGCACACAGCAAAGTCCTCTCAAGCAGGGGGACACAGCACACAGCAAAGTCCCTTAGCCACTCCTTGGTTAAATCAGCAAACTGCAGGCCAGCCCCAGAACACACAGCAAGGGTCACTCCTTTCCTTCAGTCTCTTCAGCTGTTTCTTCCTTGGCAGAGGTTCCTCTTGACCACGAAGTAGTTTCAATCCTTTTCAGTCTTGATCAGTCCAACTTTCAGGGGTTTCAGCTCTCATAGTTATACCCCTAAATGTCTTTGAAGTCTTTGTGTTCAGGGGGGCACTGACCCCTGTCTAAACCAGTTCTGGGTGTTTCCCTGCCAGTGACACCTTTTTCCTTTGATAGTAGGGGTCTGGATCTTCAATCACTCAGCAGGAGATGGAGCCAATGTTTTTTGGCGGCAGCACAGGCCTCTTCACCTCCAGGGGCTACTCCTCCCGCCTACACTCCAGATGCAGGTCAGCCTGTTGCTGTCTCACCTCCTCCCATGGGTCAGGACATTTCCCAGATCCTATCACATTCAAATCCAGACAGTCAATCCACAACCAGGCAGAGACACACTGAATTGTTAGAACAAAAAAACCAGCCACTTCTAAAAGTGTGGTTTCTAAACACACAATGCAAAAACCACCTTCAGAAAAAGATGTGTTATTAAATTGTGAATTCAGGCACACTAAACTTCACCTCTCCATCTTAAGCCTATGGGAAGATAGGCTGGAAACATATTACACAGCCTCCCCCATTCTGTCCTATGGGCAAGATGGCCTTGCAACAGTAAAAAACGAAATGGAGAGTATTTCACTGTCAGGACATGGTACACACCTTAGTACATGTCCTACCTTTCACATACACTGCACGCTGCCCAGGGGGTACTTTGGGCCTACCATAGGGGTGTCTGATGTGCATAAAAAGGGAAGGGTAAGGCCTGGCAAGTGGGTGCACTTCTCAGGACAACATGGCAGTTTAACAAACTGCGTGCAGGCACTGCAGTGGCAGGCCTGAGATCCCTCTTTAAGGCTACTGGTGTGGGTGACACAATTAGTGCTGCAGGCCCACTAGTAGCATTTGTATTACCAGCCCTGGCACACATAGTACACTTTACTAGGGACTTTACTAGTAAGACAAATATACCAATTATGGACAACCAATTATCATTACACTTTATACAGGGAGCACTTGCACTTTGACACTGATCAGCAGTGGCAAAGTGCCCAAAGCATCTAAGTTGGCAACACCATGTCAGAAAAAAGGTCTAGGTGGGAGGCAAAAAGTTTAGGGAACTTTAGCCAAAAAGGGCCAAGTCCAAAATCCCCTTTTTTAGGAGCTGAGTAATAGGGGAGACTATATCAGAAAAGTTATTAATAAATTGTCTGTAAAAGTTGGCAAAGCCAAGAAAGCACTGAATGTCTTTAACGATCTTTAGAGCCTGCCAACGTGTGATAGCTTCCACTTTCTGTGGGTCCATACTGATTCCTGGAGGGGATACTATGAATCCAAGGAAGCAGACCTGAGAGGTATGGAATTGACTCTTCTGTAATTTACAATATAGATGGTTATCTGGTAAGCGTTCAACATGGGTTTCATGTTCTTGTATCGATGAAGAATAAATCAAAATATCGTCTATGTATGCAATTACAAAAAGATCCCACATATCCTTCAAAACCTCGTTGATAAAGAACTGAAAAACTGAGGGGGCATTACATAATCCGAAAGGCATTACCAAATATTCAAATAAACCAAACTTGGTGCAGAAAGCCGTTTTCCACTCATCCCCTTTCCTACTTCTCACCAAATGGTAGGCTCCTCGTAAATCCAATTTGGTGAATATTTTAGCCTCTTTAATTTGATCAAGGAGAGAGGGTATGAGTGGTAGGGGATACCGGTTCCTAACCGTGACATTATTGAGTGCGCCATAATCAATGCAACACCTAAGGCCCCCTTCTCATTTAGGTATAAAAAAGACAGAAGAAGAGGCCGGTGATCTGGAAGGGCGAATGAACCCAATTCTAAGCATTTCATCTAAGTAATCTCGCAAATACACATAATCTTTCTCAGTTAAAGCATATATTCTACTAAAAGGTATGCGAGCACCTGGAAACAGATACATTCTGCAGTCATAGAGCCTGTGGGGGGGGGAGGCTAGTAGCCTTCTCTTGATCAAACACCTCTTTCAGATCATGATACACAACGGGTAGTTCAGGCAATTCAGAGCTGGTAAGCACAGCTATCTTTTCTTGTTTGTACGAATTGTGGAAAACATATTTGTCGCAATAGTCAGGACTAAAAATTAATGTCATGTTCTTCCAATTAATAAGGGAACAGTGCTTACACAACCAAGGTATGCCTAATATGACAGGGAACTGAGGAGATGGAATAAGAACAAATGTTATCTTCTCTTGATGTTTTTCCTCAATTATCAATGTTACTTCACCAGTTGTGTGTGTAATTGGTCCAGACTTAAGATCACTGCCATCTATGGTTGTGACTTCTTCCTAAGAGGGTTTGGATACTATGAGAATATTGTTCCTGTGTGCACAACTCAAGTCCATGAAGTTACCGGTGGCACCGGAATCCACCATTACTTGAATGTCCATACTCTGATGCCCCCAAATTAACCGAGAGGTTAGGAGAAAATGACAGGGTGAAGACAAAACCGCTTCAGTCAGGGAGACAATTACTCCTGAACTACCCGAAGCCTTTGTCTCAGGAGACTTTGGGCTTACTAGTTTTCCGAATGTCTTTTCTGCTTGGGTTTTGCAAGGCATTCCCTAAGAAAATGGCCCTGTTTTCCGCAATATAAGCATAATTTTTTGTCACGTCTTTGCTGCTTATCTTCTGAACTGAGGGACCCCCTAATGCTTCCAATCTGCATAGGTTCTGGTTCTTCTACGGGTTTTTCTAGATCTGCTTTTTTCTCTTTATAGGTAAAAACATGGCCTTTGGACCGTCCTTTTTCTCTTTTTCTTTCACTGTTTCTATGATCTAATTTGACTACTAAATCTATAAGGGCAGAGCATGACTCTGGAGGATCCACCACTTGTGCTTAAAGGTCTTTCAAGTCATCTCTTAACCCCCTATAAAACAGGGCACTACGTTTTTGTTCTGGCCAACTAGCCTCTGCTACCAACCTATTAAAGGTAGAAATATAGGTTGTTAGGTCTTTTGTACCTTGTTTCGAATTCAACAACTCTGAATCTACAGACTGCATGAAGGAATGCCTATCAAATAATTTCTTCAACTCTCCCTTGAAGGCAGTGTAATTATGCAGCAATGGGTAATTTTTTTCTATAAGGGGTATGGACCAATTGGCTGCAGACCCCCTCAGATACGAAAGTGCAAACAAAACTTTAGCTTGGTCATTAGGAAAGCAAGACGCTTTACACATGAAGTGGAGCTGGCACTGACTAATAAACGCAGCGAATTTGGTGGGATCCCCCATAAAACATTCAGGAGGGGCCAACGGGATGGTCTGGGGAGTTGTGACTTGTACAACAGGGATATTTGCGCTAATTGGTTGAGATTGGACCCCTGAGCCACCTGCCATGTTACCTAAATTAGATTCGGCCCCCATACCCCGTTGTAGGGTATCTACTCGAGCGGATAAGGCTTGGGTTTCTTTTTGGAGATTTCCCAACATGTGGGCTAGGTCTGAAAGCGTCACTTGGCTCATTTCCATGACGTTCGGGCGGAGAATACACTTTTTATGGTTTTGCGTTCTGTCAGGGTTTACTCTCGTCTCCGCAGGAATGCCAGGCAAATTATGCAAGATCCTCTACCTCCCCTGATCACCAACCGGACCCAACCAAGTCTAAGTACTGAATGGTAACCCGGGGAAGAAGGGAGAAAACAAGGAGGGAAGAGGCAAGGTCCCACGCTGCACCCCACTCAAGGACGAAATTCAAAACAGCCAAGGAAGGTTTCTGTCAAGGATAAGGACAAATAATAGGTAAGTATGCTAAGTATTGCTACCTCAAATGTGACTTTATCTATGCGGGCTTTGTGTGTGATGTATATATCTACCTGACTTGTTCCCTTCTTCCAGGACGTCTGGTAAGTGGTGTTAGGGGGATAGATGGTGTGTGTCTAGAGAGAAAAAAGGTTGGAGCAATAAAGTTAATTGTCTTTTGAAGAAAAGAAAATGTTGTATGTACGAGAAATTAGTACAGAGAGCTCACCAAAACAAAAAAGAATGTTGTGATTGCCTTTATCATTTTGATGCTATTCAGGTAATTCTTGATTCAATCTGGAGCATTTAGATAAATACTCCACCTTAACTTCAGGGGAGTTTATTAATATTCCTTATCTTTTCAGGAGTAAAAGAAAAAGCAGATCTTCACAAATCACCAAGTCCATGTCAGATAAGTAACTTAAAAATAAGTATAATTATTAATATATTCAGCTCCCAGGCGCTGTTACCCAAAATTGAATTATGCAGCTTTGTATTTTTTCCTTCTTTTCTTTTCAGGTGCAGTGCCGAAAGAGAGGGAGGGCGGTGCTATGATGAGATGTCGCTTTCAGAGGAAGGACGCCAGCACATAGTACAACCGGAGACTGGGAGGCGAAGCAGAGTGTGCCGAAGGAGAACGGAGCCTGGAAACGAAGAGCTGCTCCGATGATAGGAATGCCGATGCAGGGACCCGGAAGTTCAGGTAAGAACAGGAAGTGCTACACTCCTACCTGAAGCAGGAACGCGAAGCGTCTCTGCTCGGGATTCAGGAGGATTTATGCTCATTGGCTGGCTCCCGAGCATGCGTGTTTGTGCGAGCCAGCCATTGTTGTAGTTCGCTGGTCACGTACGATCGGCAACTCTGACACTGACACACCCAATTAGTCACTTATACAGCCAGTCACATACCAACTCAATCACCCACACAGGCACTAATGCACCCACTCACTGACCCATACACCACTCATGCACTCATTCACTCACCCATACACCACTCTAACACTCACTCACTCTAATATAGCTACTGACACACCCACTCAGTCACTCATACTCTACTCATGCAGCCTCTCAGTCACTCACACAGATACTCACACAGCCACTCCATTACCTATTCACAACTTATGTACCCACTCACTCATCCATACACCACTCACACATCCCTTCACTCACCTATTCAGCTACTGACACACCCACTCGTCCATACTCTATCAATGTATCCACTCACTCCTCCACACAGTTACTCACACACCCACTCATACAAGCATACAGCCAGTCACACACCCACTCACTCAACTGTGGGGTCACTCACACACCAAGTCAAACAGCCATACAGACACTTACACACCCACTCATATACCCATACACCCACTCACACATGCATTCACTCACCCAAACAGATACTCAGACAGGCACTCACAGACCCAAATAACAACTCACACATGCACTCACTCACATATACAGTCACTCACTCACCCACCCATGTAGTTACTTGCTCACCCACTCAACCTTACATGACTCGCACACCCAGTCTCTCATTTATACACTAATTAACACACAGAGCAATACATATTCTCACTGCTACAAACATACATAGTACATATAATTATTCTTTCTTAAACCAGAATTGGTGGTTCCAACAAAAACAATCTTTCTTTTTTTTAAACTTTTTTTTCATTTTTAGTTTTTTCTAACAATTTTGCGTTTTTGTGTGTTTTTTTACTTTCTTGGCAGAAAAGTTCGAAACATAGTGCTTCTTAACCGAAAGCACAAAACCTGCACCAACAACTGGGGAAAAAAAATAAAACTTGTTGATGCTGGCAACTAGAACAGGGATAGACTGCTCCCCTGCTTAATATTGCCTTAGACTACAGAGAAAACTGTCCAACACTGGCAAAACTCTGAAACACTGACTGGAGGATCAGTAGAAAGTGCACCGTCTTCAGCAGATGTTGCTTGCTGGCTGGTCTCTCTCTCTTTTTCTGCTTTTGTGAGATGTGTGGAGTGGATTGTTCTTAGGTGCTTCATCATACTACTAGTCAGCAGGAGTACTTCTTTTCAAGCCTTCTAGAGTCATTCTTATTACAAATTGTACAGGTTTCTTTGCGGGCATTCACCTTTTTTTCTACAGGTGGAATGAAGAAAAACTTTCACACAATGCTGTCTTTTTTTGGCCTCACAAGCTCATCTTACTGGGCGGAGTTGCCATGGTTGTCTGGAGTCTGAGGAGCAGCAGATTCCATCTTTGTAAGATAAAAATAGGGACTTAAAAAACACCCAAAAAACAAAATTCTTAAAGAGAACACATGGGTGTGAAAAAACACACACACCCCAAAAAAGATGGCGAAAAGGGGGGGACCTTTCTGTTTAATAATAGAAAGATGTTTAACCTTTCAAATTAATTTGTTTCTGTTTAACATGGCATTCGCTGCAATGTCGCAAATCTGAAAAATCTATTAAAATGAACTTTAAAATGTTTTTTCTCTATAATTATACTACTTTTATTATTCTATTAGTAAACCTCTAAAGTGTCTCTATAAGTGTTTAGCTACTACCAAAACTTCACCGGAGTCGCAACCCTAACGCGACTCCGGAAATAAGAGCAGACAAGGTTCACGAAAGTTTCTCAACTCCCGAAAAAGTATTAAAATGACCTTTAAAATGTTTTTCCTCTATAATTATATTACTTTTATTACTTTATTAGTAAACTACTTACCTTAAACTAAATCTTTAAGGTGCCTATATATCTGTTTCCGTTCTGGCAAAACCACGCACGAGTTGCGACGAGTCGCGATCGGTCTGCAACTCTCAAATTAAAAAACAAATAATAACAATATTAATATAAGCAACATATTACTGTACACACCTCTCAACCACCATAATAAACCTTAGAAATTCACTCAAAAAACAAAGGTTACAGAGACATTATAGTAAGGAAATACAATTTTTTTTAAAAACTGATGAAAGTTTTTTTTTTTTAAAAACCTTAGAAATTCACTGAAAAAAACAGAAGGTTACTGGAATGTTGTACTTACAAGATAGAATTGAAAAACCTTACAAACTCACTCAAAAACCAAATGTTACAGTGATGTTATAATTAGGAAAAAGAATTTAGAAAGAATAGATATTTACTGAAAAAAACAAAGGTCACAGGGGCATTATATTTAGGAAATAACATTATAAAAAACGAAGAAATTCACTGAAAAAAACAAGGTTACAATGACGCTTTAGTCAGGAAGTAGAATATAAAAACCTTAGAAATTGATTGAAAAGATTAAAGATTACAGGAACTCTATATTTAGGAAATAGAATTTAAAAAAACAAACCTTAGAAATTCACTGAAAAAAACAAAGGTTACATGGATGTTATAGTTAGGCTCAGATTTCACTCATACAAAACCATAGAAATTCAGCAGTTATAGTTACCTGAGCTAACTATAACTTACACCACCACAATGCACCCCTTATGACCTCTCATATTACATCACTCATGACATAGTCAGTGACTTCACTGATGAAATCACAAATGACATCATTGATGATATCATCGACACACACCCTCACACATCCACTCAAACCCCGTGCATTCTCTCATATACCCACTCATATGTGCACACTAGCACTCACATATCCATTCACAGACCCATACAACTACTCACAAACCCACTCACTCATCCATACAGCCACTGACACACCCACTCACTCTTGCAGCCACTCACACATCCAGTCATGCAGCCACTCACACACCCATGCATACACCCATACAGCCACTTACACATGCAGTCACCCATACAGGCACTCACACATGCACTTGCTCACCTATACAGACACTGACTCTAGGAAGCTGGCTTTCTATATAGGGTACTAAAGCAAAGTACACTGTGCAGAAAGTCCAGGGGATCCCCAATTGATATACAGAGGTAAAAGCAGATAATTATAATGATCTTTTTGTGGTAATGTGGGTGAACAGTTAGGCTTATCAGAGGGTAGTGCTAAGCATTTGTTGTACTCACAGAGGCAATGAATAACACACACAAAAATAGAATTGATTTTTATAAAAATTTTAGGACCAAAAACTTAGATCTTCAGTAAGTACTTTAGGAGTTATGATTTTTCAAAGTTTGGAAAATATATCACTTTTGTGTGCAATTACGCACCATTGAAGTTAATTGGAAAAAGTGTTAAAATGCATAGAAAATCAGGAAATGCTTTCACAAAGTTCACCTTCTCGTAGTAGGTCAATAACGGGACCAGGTCCAATGTCCCAACAGCATCCGTTTGGGAGCATCTGGGATTTGGCCAGGAGCACAGTGCTGAAAGTGATAGTAGCAGGTGCACTATGACAAAGCGGGCACTTGAAAACAAACTGCACAGAGGGACTTGAAGGTAAGTCCAAGAGGTCTCAATCGAGGGGAGAGGTTGCAATGGTCTCAGGGCCATGAGACCACAGCTGGTTTGTCTGTAGTGGAGTCAGTGGGCTGCGTGCAGAATAGATAGAACATTTGTGCGTCAAAACGTCCTCGCAGTCAGGAGCAGGCAACTTGGAGAGGCGATTCCGGGACTGCTGGGCCTGTCTGGAAGTGGATCTCAGGGGTCTCGATGTCCCTAGATGGGTGCCTGCTTCTTGTGTTGTGGTAGTCTGGAGTGGACTCTTTTTGTGTTTTGCAGGTGGGGGTCTTGTACCACGCATATTGGTACCGTGCAGCTCTGGTAGGTCCTGGTGCCTCCAATCTTGCTGGAGAGACAGATCTGACCCTGCAGACCTGGCACACTGATTTTTGTCTAGCTGCTTCTTTGGGATCACCGGGGAGCAGCAAGTCCACAAATCGAACTTCACTGGATCGGTGTCTGTGGTGTGCATGGGAGTGATACCTTTACTCCAAGGGAGTTTTTTCAAAGTCTGGAGGAGCTCTGGGGATCTTGTTGTCTTCACAGGTTCAGGATGGCACAGCACAGTGATAGTCGAAGTCCTACCGGCAGTAGGCCTGGGCGGGGAACTTCGCTCCGTTCGCGGAGTTTGTGGAATTTTCTGCACTCCGCGGAGCTTGCGGAGTGCAGAAAACTCCGCTTCGCCATGTGCAGCGGAGTTTTTTCCCCGCTCGCGAGCGCGAACGGTAAGTTCGCGATCTCGAACGGTAAGTTCACGAGCGTGAGCTGCTGCTCGGGTAGAATTTCTACCCGAGCGGCAGGAATACCAACACAAACTGCAGTTCGCACTGCACTCCGCCACTCGCGGAATTCCGCAGAGTTTTTTTGTAACTTCGCGGAGTTCCACATAGCAAAACTCCGCGAACTACGCCCAGGCCTAGTCCGGCAGCTAGCAGGGTTTAGCACCAGTTTTCTTCTGCAGCAGGCTTCACTTGTCCATCCAATCTAAGTTCCAGGTCTAGGGATGCCACCTAAATTCTGAAGTCCGTAGTGTTACAGGGGGAGACAGGTAGTGACCAATGGGCTACCTACCTTTAGGGTACCTACACCCTCTAAGTGACAACTTCCTGTGGGAAGAGGTACTACCCTAGCCCTGATAGGTTGTTTCTCTACTATCCCAAGATGGAGGATTTTTAGGAGGGGGGCTCACAACGCCTGCTCCACCCTAGGGGTGGTGCTGGCTGAGTGGGGCCCCTTGTCCTCATCTAACTAATTTTCCCACCTGTCCTCCTGCCAAATGTGGACCAGGACAGGAGGTTGGCATCCCCCACTATCTGGGGAAGCCTGGGTTGAACTTCAAAGGCTTCAACGCCTTTGAAGCTTACCGCTCTGGAAGGCCATTCCAGCCTGACGAAGTGTAAAGCACCTCCACCCAGAGCAGGCTTTGTTTCTGGCCTTTGAGAGTGCAGGCCCTCACCCCATGAGGTTAGAAACATGTCTGGTGGTGGCATACGGGCTATGACTAGTCCAAGACCACACCAGTGCTTGGTAGATTTTCAGCTAGCCCTCTAAAGGGTCTCCTGTGTGCATGTATTAATAAATCTCTCACTGGCATCAGTGAGGATTTTTTAAGACAAGATGTTTGGTACTGGTAACAAACATCTTATGGTACAGTAAAGCCATCATGGTGCTAATAAACTCGTAATGACAAGTATCCAGCCCTGTGCCACTTACAATATACAAGATTGGATCAGATATTGCAGGGTCATATTTGCTCATGCAGATATGTTTAGACATGGGATATAGTGCACCCTGCCTTAGGGCTGTATGGCCTGCTGCAGGGGTGACTTACCTATATCTCATGCAGTGTGTGAGGGCATGGCACACAGGGCTGTGTGCCATGTCAACTCTTCAGTTTTCTCTGCACAAAGACACACAGCCTGCAGTGGCATGTTGGATGGTGTTGGTGAGGGGTCTGAGGGGTGGTACAATTTGTGCTGAAGCCCTAGTGGACCCTCTACAGTACCCATGCCCTAATTACCAGGGATACAATTTACTAGGGACTTACCAGGGTGGCTGAAGTTGTACCAATCATGGTATAACTTTGGGAAAGTGATCAGGAACTGGGAACCTGTTTTGCATGGACCCAGTGCATTTACAGTTTGAAATCACATCAGGCATCAACCAAAAAGTGGGGGCTAACCATGTCAAAAGAGGCACTTTGCTACACTGGCTCACCCATTCATGCATCCATATAGGCACTCAGACACCCACTCACTCACCTGCACAGACACTTACACACCCAGTCACATACCCATACACCGACTCACAAACCTACTTACAAACCAATACAACTACTCAAACATGCATGCACACACCCACACAACCACTCACACACCCACTCATGCACCCACACAACCACTCACACACACATACAAACACTCGCATCTACTCACACCCCCACAGCTCATACACCCACTCACTCATCCATACAACTACTCATGCACCCAGTCACAAACACATACAACCCCTCACATACCACTTTATAAACTGCCACAACCACTCAAACACCCACTCATACATCCATACAACCACACATACTCACACATACACAATCACTTACAAACCCACTCACACACACTCACAACCACTCACACAATGACTCACATACCCCCACAGCTACTCAGAAACCCACTCACCCATATACCACTCATACACCCACTCACACACCCAAAAAGGCACTCAGATACCCAATCACACACTGATACAGACAGTCGCAAAGCTACTCAGATCACATATGTTAGAAATAGTATGACTCATTACTAGCACATCTAGTATACTAATCTAACTTTTGTAGTAGGTTAGTATATATGTTTAAAACTCAAACTCTTAGAAAACACTTACATTTACTTGATGATGTCATCAATGATGTCATTTGAGATGTTATAAGTGATGTCTTCAGTGATGTCACTGACCATGTCATGAGTGATGTAATATGTGAGGTCATAAGCAGTGAATTGTGGTGACCTCAGGTAACTATAACTGCTGAGTGAAATCTGAGCCTAACTTTAACATCCCTGTAACCTTTGTTTTTTTCGTACTAGTACAAAACCATTGAAGTTCAGCAGTCATAGTTACCTGAGCTAACTATAGCTTACACACTCGCAATGCACTGCTTATGACCTGACATATTACATTACTCATGACATGGTCACTGACATCACTCATGATATCTCAAATTACATCACTGATGACATACTCCAGTGATTGTTAGTGTTTTCTATATGTTTTGAGTGTTAAACATATATATATAGGTACCACACTTATTAAATTAGTATACTTTGTATACTACCAATGAGTGATTCTATTTTTCTTAACATAGATTATGTGAGTGGCTGTATGACTATGTATGTATGTGTGTGTATGTGGCTGTATGGGTATGTTAGTGGATGTGTGAGTGACTGTATGGGTGAAAAAGTGGGTGTGCGAGTAACTGTATTGGTGAGTATATGGGTATGTAAGTGGCTGTATAGGCGAGTGAATGGCTGTGTGAGTGGCTTTATGAGTAAGTGAGTGGGTGTGTGAGTATCTGTGTGGGTAAGTGAGTGGCTGTATGGGTGAGTGAGTAGGTGTGTGAGTGCATGTATGGGTGAATGACTCAATATCTGAGTGGCTTTTTTGTTGTATGAGTGGGTGTGTAAGTGTCTGTATGTTTATATGACTGAGTTTGTGAGTGGCTGTTTGGGTGAGTGAGTGGGTGTATGAGCATGTGTATGGGTGAGTAAGTGGCTGTGTCAGTGGCTGTATAGGAGAATAAGTGAGGGTATGATAGCTGTTAGGGTGAATGTGTGGCTGTGTGAGTGGCTCTATGGGTGTATAAGTGAGTGTGTGATTAGTTGTTTAGGTGAGTGAGTGGTTGTATGAGTGGCTATAAGAGTGAGTGAATGTGTATGTGAGTAGCTCGATGGATGTGAGAGTGGGTGTGGGAGCACAGATCTATAGCAGAGGAAGAAGAGCTTCCAAAGAGAAATGAAAGTATCGCTTGAAAATGTTTTACCATCCCTTCTGGTGAGACAAAGGATGTGGCATGAGAGGTGCAGTGCAAAATGTGTTAAAAAAAATAGTACATAGAGGTATGGTTAAAAAATACAGCCATGGGATAACATCGATGCTGAAGCACCTCCAAATCATTCATCCAACTGACCTCTTCAGAGTGGAGAAGGAACGTGAGGCAGCAAGAACACCTGATACTGGGGAACTAGCAGTTGGTGACACCATGGCTGTACCTGGGAATAAAGTCTTCCCTGCAGTAATCCCTGAACTAAAAGATATGGGCACCTATTGCACGAAGTGCAACAAGGTAACATCTGCGAGCGAGCAGAAACTTTCTGCAATTCTCGAAGCCAAATGATGCCACAGATGTTCATTTTATTCTTTTAACCTGTTGCACAATTGTTGTGCATAATGTTTTTCAGTTCTCTTTTTCAGTGAAAATATACACCCCAAAAAAAAAAAAATCAGAATTATCCCAAAAAAAATTGTTCCAAATTTTCTTTTCTTTTTAGAACCACCTTATCTGGTTTAAAGAAAGAACAACTATATGTTTTTATTGGTAAACACCTGCCAGTATATGTTAAAATATGTGTTAGTTTAAATGGGTGTTTGAGTCAAGTCAAGGAACTTTATTTCGATTTGTTTCCATATTACATAAGTACATATCACAGCGTACATAATAGCAGAACACCTTAAGAATTGTACTAAAACTGAATAAAAATAAAATACTTTAATACATTGTTATCTACTCATAAAAGCTACAAATTGTGCAAAGTAATTCTTCCCTTAAAAGTAGCGATGTACCAGGGCATAAAATTACAAACGCCACAAGGGTGTGTTCAAATATCTCATTAGGCTCTGGTGTCTTAATTTTTGTTTTTTTAATTCTAAGTTAAATACATGATCCACTTAGAGATAATCATAGACATTGCAATTCATCCCCCAAAGCGCAGGTCAAACTATCAATTTATTTTCTTGCACACAATTCAAATGAGATCGCCTGCTCTTCAAAGAATCCCATAGGAATGATGCTACAGAGTGACACACCAGAGGATTTTCCAGCTGTTGAATGTAAAATAATGCAGGCCGGCATTGGATAAAATTAAATCTATGCGATAACGGGACAATACATCTTTTCCTCTGTAAGAGCAAAAAAATCATATGTGCAAATTTGACTGCACTGATACCCCATCACAGAGGCATAGAGTCAGCTCCCTTACTGAATGAGCATTTACTTGAAAACTAAGCATCAAAGGAAAATTATTTTGGCGAAACCTTATCAGGATAAACCAATGCTACAAATTCTGCACAGAGGCTAAATATGATTATACACCCTGATTGATGGGGGGACATTTGTTATAATCTGACCGTGGATTTATCTCTGTTTGTCTCCCTTCTAACTACAGCAGCCTTTGCCAGAAAGGTCTCCTTAAGCCTTGCCTTAGTAAAATGTGTACAGGTCAGTGGGGCCTCCAATAATTCATGTAAAAACCCAAATCTACCAAAGAGCGCTTCACATACTGTAGCCATGGGATCTTGTGTGTAAAATCCAGTTTTATACAGTCCCTCAATATGGCTTGATTCAAAATTAGTCTCCCTCCTCCATATCGAATGCCATGGTAAAATTGGCGCTTGCCGAATAGTATCAGAAATATAAGGTACACCCAATTCACTGTGCCAATTTTTTGATAAACACGCCCTTGATACACTGAAGGCATTCAGTATTGCCCATTCCCAATGCCCCCATCCCATACGTGGCTCTATCAATGACTTTAGCTGCGTATGCACTTAATATTTACGGAATGGGTTTCAACCCCCAACTTCTTCATGAATTTAAAGATAGCCACTATACTTTTTTCTAATAAGAGGGCTCTATTTGACACCATATTTTTCCATGCATACTTCCCGTCAAATAGGATCCCGTAATATGAGAATGCTTGTGCCACCTTGGCCCTGAGCCTGTCTATGTGGAAAGCTGGAAGTTTCTTTGGCCATTTACCAGCAACAAGTACATAGGACTTTCCTTCATTTTCGTAAGTGATTGGTAGTGTGACTGGGTATATGGGGGAGTGGTTGTATGAGTGGCAGTATAGATGAGAGAGTCAGTGGGTGCATGGCTGAGTGATTGACTGTGCGAATGGTTGTATGAGTGAGTGAGTAACTGTGTGAGTGGCTGTATAGCTAAGTGAGTGTTTGTGTCAGTGACTATATGGGTGGGAGAGTGACTGTGTGACTGGCTGTATGTGTGATTGAGTGGCTGAGAGAGTTGCTCTATGGGTGCGTGAGTGTGTGAGTGGCTGTATGGCTCTGTAAATGGGTGCGTCAGTGACTTTATAGTGAGGGACTACTTGTGTAAGTGTATGTATGGGTGAGTAACTGGGTGTGTGAGTGGCTGTATAGATGATTGAGTGCATGCAATAGTGGCTATTTGGATGAGTGAGTGCATGTGTAACTGCTTGCATAGGTTAGTGAATACGTGTGTGAGTGGCTGTATTGGTGTATGAGTGGATGTGTTAGTGTCTATATGGCTATTTGACTGGATGTGTGAGTTGCACCATGGGTGAGAGAGTGGGTATGTGAGTAGCTGTATGGGTGTGTGAGTGAGTATGCGAGTAGCTGTATAAGTGAGTGGATGTATTATTACAGAATAGGTGAGTGTGTGGATATGTTAGTGGCTGTATGGGTGAGTGAGTGAGTGGATGCATCAACGGCTGCATAGGTGAGTGTGTGGGTATGTGAGTAGTTGTATGAATGAGTGGAAGGATGCATGAATGGATGTATGGGTGAGTGAATAAGCGAGTGTGTGAGTGGCTGTATGGGTGGTGAGTGAGTGGTTGAGTGGTTGAGTAGGCCTATCACTGGATATGTCAGTAACTGTATGGGTAAGTGAGTAGCTGTATGAGTGGTTGCATAGATGAATGAGTGGTTGTGTTAGTTACTGTATAGGTGAATTAGTTTATGTGTTAGTACTTGAATGAGTACATGAATAGGTATCTGAGTTTCTGTATGAGTGAGAGAGTGGGTGTGTGGATACCTGTATGGGTAAGTGGAAGGGTGCACAAGTGCATGTATGAGTGAGGGAGGGGTGCATGAGTTGTGTATAGGTGAGTGAGTGAGTGGGTGCATTAATGTCATATGGATGCATTAGTGGGTACATAGGTGACTGTATGTGTGAGTGAATAGGTGCATGAGTGGTGTGTATGTGAGTGAGTGCATGTGTGAATAGCTATATGGATAAGTGAGTTGATGTGTGAGAAGCTATATGAGTGAGTGTCTGTGTGAGTGACCTATGAGTGATTGAATGGGTGCATGAGTGTGTGTAAGGGTTACTGAATGGGTGCATGACTGCCTGTATAAATGACTGATTTGATATCTCAGTGCTTTTATGGATGAGAGAATGCCTATGTATGTGCCTCTGTGGGTATGTGACTGGATGTGTGAATTGTTGCATGACTGAGTAAATACCTGTGTGAGTGACTGCATGGCTAAATGAGCACATGTATTAGAGGATGTATGGGTGAGTGAGAGGGTACATGAGTGGCTGTATGAGTGAGTGAGTGGGTATGCGGCTAGGTATATGGGTAAGTGAGTAGATGCATGAGTGGTGAATGGGTGACTGAGAGGGTGCATAAGTGGCTGTATGGGTTAGTGAGTGGGTGTGTGAGTGTTTGCATGGGGAGTAGGTATATGAGTGTTTGCATGGGTGAGTGGCTGTGTGAGTATGTGTATACGTGAGTGTGTTGGTTTGTGAGTAGCTTTATGGATGGGTCAGTGGGTGTGTGAGTGAATATATGGTTGAATGTGTGTGTGAGTGGCTGTATGTGTGAGTAAGTGGGTGTGTAAGTGCTTGTATGGGTGAATGAGTGGGTGAGTGAGTTGTTTTGTGAGTGGATGAGTGGATGTGTGTGAGTCTATATGCATGGCTGAGTGCATGTGTGAGTAGCTGTATGGGTAAATGAATGCATGTATGAGTTGCTGAATACATGGGTGAATGGGTGCATGTGTGCCTATGGGTGAGTAAGTGGGAGCACAAGTGGTGTATGGGTGAGTGAGTATGTGGATGAGTGGTTATGGGTGCATGAGTGACTGTATGGATGAGCAAATGGGTATATGAGTGGTGTATACGTGAATGAGTGGGTGTGTGAATGGCTGTATGGACAAGTGAGAGGATGTGTGGGTAGCTATATGGGTATATATATATATGAGTATATGAGTGATTGAATGGGTGCATGAGTCCATGTATGGGTTATTGAATAGGTGCATGACTGCCTGTATAAGTGCCTTATTTGATGTCTCAGTGCTTGTATGGATGAGTGAGTCCCAATGTATGTGCCTCTATGGATGTGTGACTGGATGTGTGTGTTGTGGCATGGCTGACTAAGTGCCTGTATGAGTGACTGCATGGGTGAATGAGTACATGTGTTAGAAGCTATATATTTGAATGAGAGGGTACATGAGTGGATGTATGGGTCAGTGAGTGGGTATGCAACTAGGTGTATGGGAAAGTGAGTAGATATATGAGTGGTGAATAGGTGACTGAGAGGGTGCATAATTGGTAAATACGTGAGTGAGTAGTAGTGTGAGTGTGTGTCAGTGGCTGTATGGGTGAGTGAGTGGGTGTGTGAGTGCTTGCATGGGTGAGTGGCTATGTGAGTGTATATACAGGTGAGTGTGTGGGTCTGTGAGTAGCTGTATGGATGGGTCAGTGGGTGTGTGAGTGACTATATGGGTAAGGGCGTGTGTTTGAGTGGCTGTATGTGTGAATGAGTGGGTGTGTAAGTGCCTGTATGAGAGAATGAGTGGGTGAGTGAGTGGTTGTATGGGTTAATGAGTGGGTGTGTGAATGACTGAATGAGTATCTGAGCCTGTATGTGTGGCTAAGTACGTGTGTGAGTGGCTGTATGGATGAGTGACTGCATGTATGAGTTGCTATATGTGCAAGTAAATGGGTGCATGAGTGCCTGTATGGGTGAGTGAGTGGGTATGTGAGTGGCTGTATCAATAAGTGAGTAGATGAATGAGTGGTCATAGAAAAATGATTTCATGGAATACCATTACTGAGAAACCATTTCAACTAAATTGTTTAATGGAAATTTTCAGAATAAATGGCATTTACTTTTTCATTGAAACCAATTCATAGAAAGTCTTTTTGGTCGAAATTGGCTTTTAAATGTTTATTTATTATGTGTAAATGCAATGGTTGCAGGTCTTAAGTTCAGACACGTTTCTGTTGGAGATATTTATTTCAGTGCTTTACTTCAGGGGACATTATTTTATATGTATATTGTCTACATTGTCAGGCAATTACTTCGGATGCTTTTATTTCTCTGACACATCACAGCCCATAAACAACATCCATCGGTGATCTCTCACAACCTCTAAACATCATCAATCCCTGCCCAAAAAAACCCTTCACCACACCTGAACAATACTCATCCCTGAAGGCTAAAATCCCCTTTCTACCATAAGATCCACCATACCTGAACCCTAAAATTGCTTACTACCCCTAATCCCACCCATTTGTGAACACTAAAACCCCTTTCTACACCCAAACTCCACCCTTACTTGAACTCTAAAAAACACTCACCGCCTTTAAACACCAGCCATTCATGACCCATAAGAACTCATCACCCTAAAGTACTCATCCCTGAACCCTAAAAACCCCTTTCTACATCTAAACTCCACCCATCCCTGATTACTTAAAACCCCTCACCACCCTAAACTCCGCTCTTCCTTGAACTCTAAAAACCCTTACTGCCCTTAAACACCAGCCATCCATGACCCATACGAACTCATCACCTTAAAGTACTCATCCCTGAATCCTAGAAACCCCTTTCTACATCTAAACTCCACCCATCCCTGATTACTTAAAATCCTTCACCACTCTAAACCCCGCCCATCCATGAACCCTAACACCTTGCGGCGCCCATTCACTCCACCCGTCCCAGAACCCTAAAAACACCTCACACACCTAAACACCACTCATTTGTGAACCCTAAAAAGCCCTCACCACCCCTGCACTCCACCTATCTCTGAACCTTAAAATCTCCATTCTAAGTCCTAACGCCAATTATTCCTGACCTCTAAGACCCCCCTCATCACCCTAAACATGATTGATCCCTGACCCCAAAAAACCTCACAGTGGTCCTAGACTCTACCCAAGTTTAATGTCCTTTTGAATTTTCTTTAACATTATCTTTCCTTTAAAAAGCAAAATGTGTCCTTTAATTTTCGATTTGCTTATATTTTCTTAAACTTGCATTTTCTTAATTTTTTTTCCCCATGGTTTGGTTTCATCCAATGTGGTGTCTACGTTTTTGTTTTTCTATGAATTCACCTACTACCATGTGAGTAGCTGTATGCATGAGTAAGGATCAGTTCTCTCAGCAAAGCAGCAATCAATTGCATGGGAGTTTTTACAGCATCCCCTCCTGGCAAAAGAAAGTGGAGGCAAAGTATATCAGGCACTCTTTATGCATGAAGACTCTCTCCACGAGTATGTCAAAGAAGAATTTCTGTGACTCTACAAGTATGTTGACGCATATCAGGCTTATCAGTGCAAACACTATTGTAAAATAAAACGCATAGAAATAAGTTAGTGTTTGTTTGATAAAATGTCATAAACGTTTATTGTAACAGTATATCACAATACAGTCAAACATTTCATTTTTCCATATTTACTGTTCTTAGCTTTCATACTTGTTCACCATAAATGATGGGCTGTATGAAGCTTCATCCTTGAACTGTGGGGGAAAACAATCATAGGGATTGTAGAAAGAAAGAAAACTGTACAGTATATCACTAGAAATAAATCACACTATGCATTGTACTCACTACAATTCGCTATTCAGTTGTTTTACCTACACTTACTACACTAATGTAAACAAACATATTTTAAAACATTATCCATTGTTATTATACCTGGTTCACTACTGTGAAAAAATGTAAACCACACTTGAATTTTGAAGATCCTTTTCAAAACATCTCCCATAGTAGGCTGAATGATGTCTAAAACACTGATGATCCATGTAGATAAAATCCAACAGGCTTTTATTTTTCCATAAATAGTATGTACAACTTTGGTTGAAGTAACAAAAGGTGACAATTTTGTAGTTTGAAAAGGAGTTTTCGTTTCAATTTATGGTTGCTATGATTGCATTGTGTCCATCCAGTTTCTCTCTTTAATTAGACAGGCCTGTATCCAGATGTTATATTAACTGCTTTGTGGAAGATAAAAGGACTCTTACATTTTTGAGAACTTTTTGAAGACAGCACCTCTGATAGGCCAAATGATGTCTAAAACACTGCTGATCCATGTAGAAGAAACACAGTACATTACTTTTTTTCCAGAAATACTCCTTAAAGCTTTTGCTGAAGAAATAAGAGGTAAGAATTTCTTAATTTGAAAGGCAGTTTTGGTTTGAATTTAAAGATGCCGTCATTGCATTCTGTCCATCCAGTTACACTGTTTAAATAGACAGTGTAGTGTCCAGACATCACATTCATGAAAAACAATATTCGTGAAAGATATTAGCTATGTCATTGTAAGTTCTTTCAGAAATTAATATTTGTCCAGCTTTGAAGTTTGTAATTTTGTCTTCCAGTTTAGACCCATCTGCTCTGCATCGTTGCAAAATCGATATAAGGTATTTCCCAGTTATTTGTAGCTGTAACATCTAATCTACAGTTTGGGCAGCACATATTTTGGTTTGCGTTTTTAATCAATCTGTCAAAAGGCACAGTTGTGCAATCTGGTATCGTTAAGTACAGAAATCGCTCAGAATTTATTTGAGTAGTGGATGTGAATGAGCAATCTTCCCAGTCATGGTTCCATGTGTAAGTCAGTCCAAATAAGTCATCAATATGTACTTCTTCTAGAACTCCAAGCATGACCATTATAAATTTGTGTGCATCCTGTTAAGTGTTGAGAGTAAATATTAGTGATCCACTACATATATGTAAAAGGTCTCAAATGCCTGAAGCAGAATGTATTACTGTTCTGTCACTGAGTAAATGTTGAACAAATGATACAGTGCAGAACGCAATCTCTTATCTAGTCTTTTTTAAATTTGATTAACAAGATGTGGTAAATAAAACAGTACATTGAGAACATCATAGCAGTTGGCACCTGAACTGTTTTCCAACTGGTATCCTACAATATCTTCCTCATTTTCCAGCTTTTGTCTTCTTAACACCTTCTAGCTTGTCCTGGTTTCCTTTCTTTTTTTGAACATCAGTCAACACTTTTGTAAACTTCAGTTTTAGACGGAGTACCTGTTTCTCATAAATGGAATACTGACCTGAATGAGGAGCGTATAGAATTCTTAACCGATTGTAATCTCTTACACAGTTAGCATCAGCACTAACTTTCCTATCATTAATTCAATGAAAAACAAACTGGATAATGTTCTAACTCTGGATAATGCTACATACAACATACCTTCTTTAAATACTGTACTTCCAATATTAATAAAAGCTGTGTCTACACTTCAACCTTGAGATTTATAGATAGTTACAGCATATGCTAGATACACTGGAAATTGTTGCCGCCGCACAAATAAGTCCTTTACAAGCAAAAAATGTATAATTCATCGGCCAATCTGCTTCACGCCATCAATTTAATCAAATTTTATGGCTAAGTACTCAATCTCATACCTTTTTTGAAAATTAATGAAATCAATAACTTTACCCATAGCACCATTTACTAACCCTTCCTCCACATTTAAATTTTGCTGCAATATTACCAGACCCTTTATGCACATGTGTAAACACTTTTCTAATCCTGCAGTTCTCGATATAGACTTCTCCAAAGAATCCAATTTTGCTTGTATTTTCTTAATTAGTAGTATTGTTACTCCCTGGTGTTCCATTTTATTGATTGCTATAATTTGCAAAATATCTTTTTTCACCAGCTTCAGCAATTGTTCCTTGAAGTTGGAGCACTCTTGAAGTGTAGGCATTAAAACTATGGATTTGTCTTTTTCAATACAATTTACATTAGTTGCGCTGCTGTGTTGTCAGATGAAAAAGATTTCTTGGTGAGTCAGCTCTCCTAAGCACGTTTCCCCAATTTTGTCAGAACGCCTTCTTTAATGTCCTTCAGGATATCTCCATATTCCACATCAGATGCTTGACGCATATTCTTCACTAGTTCCTTGCATTCAAAATTTAACCAAATATATACATTGCCAATACTTCCCAAATAATTTCTTGTTTCATTATGGAGAAGTATCTTGAAAACAGGCTGCACTTTCACGGGTAAGTTGCAGTAGGTCACTGAAGACAATTAAATGCTTTCCTCCAAACAGCACGTCATACTCAGTTTTTAAAATCTGCTGCAATCTTAAGTGTACGAAGGCAAGCATTAAGTTCAAAACCATGCTCACTTTGTCGATGATTAAAAGATTTGGTTTCTTCAATACTCCTGACACCTCATGACAAGCTTCACCAGATAACTTCTGGTATTCCAGTTTGTTGTCATGTTCAACAGGTAGCATAAGTAGTCAGTGTATAAATAAATAAATAAATACATAAATAAAGTAATTCCTTTAATGCTGTGTGCAGCTAATCCAGTTGATGCTGTTACTACATGTTATGCATTGGATTCTGTAGTTCTCTGTAGATAAGCAGTGATAACTTTAATCAGAAAGCTTTTCCCAGTGGCAACGTGACCACCGATGTATAGTAGTATTGGCTTAATCAAGAGCATTCACATTATTTCTCCTTGTGCAGAAATCCATGCTCTATTTTATCTTTTACTTCAATTTAAATTTCATTTTTGTCTGTCATTCAGTTGTGCTACTTAGGGGCCGATTACGATCTCGCTCGGAAGGGCTCCTGCCGGCATCCGCCAGGAGCGAGTCCGAGTCGTAAGCGCGATTTCCGGACGACTCGTCCCGCTGTACGAGCGAGCAAGTACCATGCGAATATAGCCTCGTGCTCCGAGCGACTTGTACCCATCAGTGATGCCCTCCAGATGACTCTGACATGGCCGACGCTCACAGAGCAATGGTGCCGATTTCAGAGCGACCAAGTACGATGCGCGCGTTGAGCAGCCGGATCGAGCCGGAGCCTCCGACTCGAGACAGCGTTGGGAAGCGGACTTCGGGGGGCCGTAGCTGGCCCCCCTTCACCTGTAGTCCTAAGACTCTGGTCACTGGGGGGGACGTCCCCCCTACACATGCATGCACAGGGCGGCCGGCACCGAGGCGTCCCACGACAGGGGGCGCCCTTTTCCGTGACCTACCTTTATTCTCTATGGGAGCCTATGTATGCTATGTACAACAGGCTCCCATAGACTTCAATGGGACTCCGAGCGACCCGAGTTCATCCGAGCTCAATTGCTTCGTACTCAGTCGCTCGGAGCCTCGGAGCGCGAGTCGCTCGGAAAGCTCTACGGGACCGAGTTGGCCGTAGGGCTTTCCGAGCGATATCGTAATCGGCCCCTAAGAGTTCAAAAATGAACACTTTCCTCATTTGCTTGTTGCATTGCAGTGTCCACCTCATTCATGGCTATGGCTGCTTCATTTTGGATAACTGGTTGTTCAAGTGGACCTTGACTCAGTGTTACAGAACTTTGGCTGCTTTGTAAACTGTCCTTGGCTACCTCAGCAGCAATGATTTCTTTCTGTTTAATCTCATCTTTCAACATTTGCAAGTAGTTTGGAAAGACTGGACACTGAATGCTGTCTTTTACAGCACTAAAAGAGTCGTCATAGCAGTCGTAGTCTCCAAGTAGTTCTGATTCAGCACGCCAACGCTTGAAAGGTTGCAGAAGAACCAAATTGAAAAACCCTCCTGTCTGCAGTTTGACAACTCAGATTTCTGAGGGTAATTAGATTTCCTTTGCTATATGTCACCAAACGAACCGTCACATCCAACTACGCATATTTCTCTTCTTCTATGTTTTCCGTTGCATCACTTTTATATCTGTAGTGTTGAACTACTTCATATGAGCACATATTCTGTAGGTGTCAACTCCTTCTGGGATAGTACGTAACCAACATATTTGACTTCACAATGTCTCTGCTTTCCGGATCAAACTCAGCTAGATACTGAATTTCTAGGAAAGACTTCAACACTCTATTTAGTGTGCTTGTAAGGCCTAGACTTACCCAAACAAGTCACCTTGACTTCGAGAACAAACTGGCAGAGCTCAGCCCATCCAAGCACTAATGGGACCCTATCTCTGTACGGGAAAGCATTTTCAAGCTGAAGCTGTACAATTCATTTGTAAGACTCTTTTCTGCAGAACTCTCCTCCAACATCTCCTTGATCTCTGACTTCTCTGATTTTCCAGTATATGAAGTGACATAACGAGCAACAGCAATGGATTTGTCTGCAACAAACTGAATGTCCATGTTTGCATTCCACATTTTCAGAATGACTGGATTATAGTCACTAATATTCTTCAAGGCCTATGTTCTTCCCAGGCTGTATGTGTTTTTCAGTGATTTTCATGTTAGTGTATACCCTACAGTCGACAAAAAGCTGTTTACTCTTCCTTGTGAAATGAGGGGTCGTGGGAATCCAAAACGACATTTTTTTATAAAATTTACCTTTGCATCTGTATTTTTGACAACAGTATTTCCCACATCTATGACTTTGAAAGCGCAGAACTTCTTGTCTCAAGCTCTTTTCACCACCATCTTTTGGAATGGCACATGTTACATACTGTTCAATGAAAGACAAGACAGACTCATCACTGTCTCTTCCAAACTTTGGAGCATCCTTTATCCATAGCAGCATGTGAATATGAGGAGCACCTCTTTCTTGGTACTCTTTTTACCAAAAGAAATCAGTTCCTTCACCAAGAGAAGGATTTTTTTGTTGTTGCAGATGAAAGACATCATGGCTTGAAACCCACAGCTATATCTATTTTTAAAACAATATCTTAATCTCACTAAACCTGTTCTATTTGCGCCGCATTTTTACCTTACTCACCTGTCCTCTTGAACCGCACTGCTCCCCGGTCCACCACGGGAAGTCCCGATTGCGTGGAGGGAGTATCCGGCAACGTTACTCATTCCCTTCCGGGCAGGAGACCGGAGGGGGCGGAGCCTCGTGGCTACTTAGCCCACATGACACAAACCTCGCGCAGCGGACGCGCGTAGGCTGAAGGCAGGCAACAGCGCTGCTAATTACCTCAACAGGCTGACTTGACTCGCTGCTGGTTGGTTTGACCTGATTGCCACTGAATTTTTTAACCACTCGCTGCTATATCTATTTTTAAAACAATATCTTAATCTCACTAAACCTGTTCTATTTGCGCCGCATTTTTACCTTACTCACCTGTCCTCTTGAACCGCACTGCTCCACGGTCCACCACGGGAAGTCCCGATTGCGTGGAGGGAGTATCCGGCAACGTTACTCATTCCCTTCCGGGCAGGAGACCGGAGGGGGCGGAGCCTCGTGGCTACTTAGCCCACATGACACAAACCTCGCGCAGCGGACGCGCGCAGCGGGCGCGCCGCCGGCGCGCCGAAGGCGCGCCAAAGGCAAGCCCGTCTGCGCCCGTCCGCGGCCAGCCGAGGCCAGGGGCCAGAACCCCTGCCCGTCCTATGTCCCACCTCAGATCCTATAGCCCACTTACCCTACGTAATCTAAGAGGACCGACATCCGACAAGTGCTGCCATTCGTGGAATATAGCAGATGAATACATTGACTGCCCCCACTGTGGGTTTAACCTCCGGCCGGTTGTTAAAACACAGAACTCCCTTATAGACCCTGCTAACATAAAAATGCTCTTGCTAAACTGCCGATCGTACCCTAAACATGCCATTGAAATTGCACTACTATTGGAAGAACTCAAACCGGATGTTCTCTTCCTCACGGAAACGTGGCTTAATAATGAATCTGAGCCAGTCCTCGCACAAAATCTCCCTGGCGGCTACCTTATACAACGAAAAGACCGCAAAGAAGGTAGAGGGGGGGCTTAGCAATTATCGTCAAAGACCACCTTAAGTGTCGCATCTCCCCAGATCAGGTCTCAGACTGTGAGAGTCTACTTTTCTCCATAGACTTCTCCCCCACTGTCACTTTCTCTGGGCTATTAATTTACCGCCCACCTGGCCCTCTAGGACATTTCCTTAACACTCTTCCGACAACTACTGCTAATTTAGCTTGTTCATCGTCCAACTTCACAATATTGGGAGATCTTAACATTCATTTGGACAATACCTCCGATCACACCACAATTGAACTTAATTTGAGCCTCTCCGCACTTCAGCTAAAGCAATTAGTAACCTCTCCCACCCATATCAAAGGACATATACTTGACCCCGTATTTAGCAACTGCCTTGAACTTACAGCTGGTAAGCCTTCGCCGCTTCCTTGGTCCGATCACTTTTTGATTCCCATAACTTGGGAAATCCCGAAATACTCTCTTCCCTCCATCTCATCTTCCCGACGGGAACGTAATTGGTCCAAGCTTTCCAGGCAATGCTGGATCTCAGTCCTTGAAAACTCCAGACCTAACAAAGACCCTAACCCTACCCTAGCCAATGAGAACTTTAATTATTGGATCCAAAGCTCCCTCGACGCTATTCTTCCGATAAGGCACATCCATCTTAAAGGTAGAGCAAAGATGTCCCCCTGGTACTCCCCGAAATTACGGGAGCTCAAGCAAAATTGTAAAAAGCTTGAGAGGAAATGGAGACAAACCTATGCAGTCCCGAGCAAAACCAAATACAGGGAAGCTATAAAAACCTATAAATTAGAAATTAAACTCGCCCAAGCTGCCTTTTATGAAGAGAAAATTAAGGCAGCCTCCAACTCCCCTAAGGAGATCTATCGGATCGCTAAAACTCTCTTAAAATTGCCCCAGAAGCAACCCACCTCTGATGATGCTTTATCCCGGTGCACCAATCTGGTGGAATTTTTCCATCAGAAAGTACAAAACATTTACTCTACCTTTACCCCTATCCAGCCTGACTCCACTAACTGGTCAGTCTGTGGAACTCAAGCCATATTGAATTCTTTTCCTCCCTTAGACTCCACATCCCTAGACTCCATCATGCACCGGGTAAAATCAGGTTCCCCCCTAGACCCAGCTCCTCCCTGCGCTTTGTTACAAGTCACAGCAAACATCCTACCTACGGTCCTTGACCTACTGAACGCCTCCATTTCCGCCGGAGTGGTTCCCCCGGCTTGGAAATGTGCAATGGTAAAGGCCCTCTTAAAAAAAAAAAAACCTAGACGAGAATAACCTGAGTAATTACCGCCCAATTTCCCTACTCCCATGGATGAGCAAGATACTAGAAAAGCACATCAATTCAGTGCTGGGAGAGTTTTTAGAATCTAACAACCTACTGCATCCCTCTCAGACTGGCTTCCGTCCCCAACACGGGACCGAAACAGCCCTCCTTGCCGTAACAGAGGAGGCGAGGAGGATCCTGGATCAGGGAGGCTCTGCGGCCATCATCCTTCTCGATCTCAGTGCCGCATTCGACACTGTAAACCACAGCACGCTGATTTCGAGACTAAAAAACATGGGTGTATCAGGCAATGCTATTGCCTGGCTACATTCCTTCTTAAGTGATCGGTCCTTTCAGGTCTTTGATGGCGACGTGGTCTCCGAACAAATGCCTTTAAGCTGTGGTGTGCCTCAGGGCTCCTCCCTGAGCCCCACATTATTTAACATTTACATGAGCTCCCTAGCAGAGATCGTTTCCCCATTTAACATCAAAATCATCACCTATGCTGACGACACTCAGCTGGTGGTGGCACTAAACGACCCCAAAAAATTTGCAAATAATCTTGAGAGCTGTCTCATCGAGGTGGCTAAGTGGATGGAAAACTCGTGCCTGAAGCTTAACGGGGATAAAACGGAGATTATGCTTCTGGGAACTCCCCTCTCTCAAGACGGAGCAATTCTGGCCAAAATGTCTTGGCCCCGCTCCAGTACCCTCCGACCAAATCAAAAGCCTGGGCATTTGGCTGGATCGCTCCCTCAGTTTTAACTACCAGGCTGCGAAACTCTCGGCCACTTGCTTTGGTCTCCTGAGGATGCTACGTAAGATACTTCCCCTCCTTCCATTTCAAGCACGAAAAATCATGGTACAAGGTCTACTCCTATCGCGCCTGGATTATGGGAACGCTCTGTACCTGGGGGCCCCGCAATCCACCATTGGTAAGCTGCAAATAATCCAAAACTGTGCAGCCCGCACTCTCCTCCAGACCCCTCCCCGACAGTCCGCAGCCCCTGCTCTAAGGAGTCTCCATTGGTTACCAGTCAGGGAGAGAATTCAATTCAAAGCCATGTGCATTGCGCACAAGGCTTTTAGGAAGACCGGCTCGCTAATCAGTCAGTCCCTGATAACACCCTACCAACCAAACAGGCATCTCCGATCAACCTTTTCCTCCCTCGCCCTATTGCCTACTATAAAGAGAGCCAGATGCGGCGGATGATCCTTTTCCTATAACTCTGCCAAGATCTGGAATGCACTCCCCCTCCGTATGCGGACGGAACCTAATCTCTTGTCCTTCCGCAAACTCCTAAAAACTTTTCTCTTTAATAACCACTGAGTCCTCCTTCTGTCTGCGTTTCGTCCACAGCGCTGGGATGCCTCAGGGTAGCTATTGCGCTATATAAATGTTTTTTTCATTTCATTTCATTTCATATCTGCAAACATTAGCTGGATCCAAGGAGCAAAGTTCTCCAGCTGTCTTCACTGTGATATCTTTAATGTTTGAGTTAACTTCTATCAAAAATTCAAGCAGGGCATCCCAGATGGACTCAGCACAACTGAGTGTCAGGAACCAAGTAGGTGCACCTAGATTTCTCAACATACATTTGAGTCCTCCTTGACGGCGATACCAATACTCATTGGTCCCATGTTGGCATGCCATCAAATTATGCTGTATTCTAAGTTTTCATGCTTTCCATGAATTTTGTCAATGAATTCCTTTGCAAAGAGATTTTGAAGATTAATTCCTGTCTTCAGGATGTAGTTAACAGCATATGAAAGTCCAGACAAGTCACTCTCAAACAGCAGATGAAATATGTAGGGAATACACTACCGAAAGCTTGGACACCCTGAGTATAATCTGGCTGACCGGTATTCAGATGCTGGTATCTGTACATGGCGGTCATCAAAGTGGCCACCTTCTCCAGTCGGAAACAGTTGTGGAAAACAGTGAGCTTTTAAACTTTTCTCCTTTACACTCTTGGGAGCTCCTTTTGCTTGCTTCATTTGAAAGAGATCAATAGCATCACCAATGACGTCTTTAGAATGCAGAGATTGGATGCTGTAGTGTTCGTAAATCTCTTCTGATCTGGATTCATCCACTTTTTCAATCTGTCCACTTGATGGTAATGTTTCATCAACGGAATATGTTACATCTCGAATAACATCAACATTGTTGTAATAAACATTATTTTGTACCAGGTAAAATGTTGTTTTTTCACTTTACTACTGTCCACTAACTCATTGCCAGATTTTGTTTTATTCTTAATATGCACACCATTTACTAGAATAACAACTGGTTCATGATTCTCTCTGTGTACACAACAGTTTCAAAATTCTGTTTAAAATCTAAAGGTAAGCAGACAACTATTCCTTTAAGGCCTTTCTGAAGGCCAGTTGGTGGCAGCTTCCCTGTCTTAGGCTCCATACGAACTATAGCCTGAAATGGGTGTACACATTGTATGAGAATGGATTCATAAACATTTAAATCTTGTAGTTCTTGTGGAATGAATACTAATTCTGTCTTGTTATGTACTGCTCTAGTTGGAATTTTGTTATTCTCTAACTTATCATAGCAGTACTTACATATAACTTGCCGTGTAGACAAGTCAAACCGTTCCTCTACAAGTAAATAAACAGCGAATTCTTGCCACTTATCTTTATTTTCCTGTTTAGTTTCTGAGAGTAGAACTACATTGCGAGTTTGGCTTTTGTAGTGAGTACGTCAACAACAAATACAAACACAGTTTGGTTTCTCACAAGAAACTGTGTTAAACTTCCTAATCCCGTCTGTAAAGTGTCAACACTAATTCTTATGTCGTGTTCCTCTACACCTCCACAAACCAACTCCTCATTTTCCCTACACTCCTCTTCAGGACAAAAGAAATGAAACTGACCATCTTCACAAACGTTTTCTACCTCTGCTACTGTACCATGCAAAAGAGCTTTATTAATTTCTTTTAAACATAGGGCAGGAGTTTTGACATAGTAAAGCCTCTTAACTAACTTTTGCATTATAAAGTGGTGAACAGCTAACATTCTGAAATGATGAAAGGTGTTTCGGCAGACTTTCTTATAGAGACATGAAAGTGAATGTCCCTGTAAATGTGTATACTTTCTTACTTTGCATGGGTCTAATCCTTGCAACATACTTAATTTCTTTTTCAGACTTTTACATGTAAACAGACAAAGAAATGTTCTCAATATGTCAATTGATTCTTGCCAAACACTGCAAATACTGCTACAGTTTCATTTGTATACAGGGGCCCGTCTACGCCTTCCCTGTACCTCTTCAGCTATCACTTCTTCAACATTCCTAGGTACCTTCTCCTCTTTGCAGTGGGAGTCCCATCCTTCATTTCATAACATCGTCCAGTTGTTTCAACTGCATGCACTAAAGTGTTCTCTTGCAAGTAGCTTTCTTCATTAAAGAAAAGCTCGGTACTGGAAGTATGCTTCCATTCACCACTGAAAATTTGGCAAATGTTACTTCTATTCACAAATCTCTTCTTTTGGCTTCTTTTCCCCATAGACAACACTATTTTATCCAGTGTTCTCACTCTGCTCAGAATGAAAATAAATAGCTTCCTCTTAAGAGCAAAGACCTAATCAACTACAGTCTCAACACCTTCCTTTTGTTTGACTACTTCTCTTCTCCTTTAATACTGCTTCATAGTTCTTATGAGATTGTGACTTACCCTACTACAAAACATTCTGAGCCCGATTCACAAAAGTAATCTGAGACAAAATCCTAACTTTACGACTTTCGGTATTCACAAAAGGCATTTAGGAGTAGTAAAGTTAGGTTTCCTAACTTTACTACTCCTAAACTGAGAAAAATCCTAACTTTACGACTTTCAGTATTCACAAAAGGCATTTAGGAGTAGCAATGTTAGGAATCCTAACTTTACTATTCCTAAACTGAGAAAAATCCTAACTTTACGACTTTTGGTATTCACAAAGGCATTTAGGAGTAGCAAAGTTAGGATTCCTAACTTTACTACTCCTAATCTGAGAAAAATCCTAACTTTACGACTTTCGGTATTCACAAAAGGCATTTAGGTATTCACAAAAGGCATTTAGGAGTAGCAAAGTTAGGAATCCTAACTTTACTACTCCTAAAGTGAGAAAAATTCTAACTTTACGACTTTCGGTATTCACTAAAGGCATTTAGGAGTAGTAAAGTTAGGATTCCTAACTTTACTACTCCTAAATGCCTTTTGTGAATACCGAAAGTCGTAAAGTTAGGATTTTTCTCAGTTTAGGAGTAGTAAAGTTAGGAATACTAACTTTGCTACTCCTAAATGCCTTTTGTGAATACCGAAAGTCGTAAAGTTAGGATTTTGTCTCAGATTTCTTTTGTGAATCGGGCCCTTAGCCTCTAATTTCTTTAAACTCCCTCTGTCTCCTTGTTAAACTATCTGCTTTCTTATAGGATGCTTTACTTTCTTAGCTGATTTGCAAGTTTGCTTTATATTTACTTGCTTTTGCTCACTTTGTAGTATTCCATATACAATTTTAATAAAGATTTTTGTTTTCCTACCTGCAGCTCTTTCTCTTTCACTACATTCTTTCTATTTTGCCAATTTGGTTTCTAAGTTGTGAGAAGTTAGTATCCTTTCCTCTGTTTCTTTCTTCTTTCAGTTTTTTATGGCATTGTAATTATGTTGTTTTAAGTGGAAGTAAATGTCTGCTAAGAGAAAAACAAATGAGCACATTTATGTTTTCTTTACATACTTTTAAATTGCATTTTTGAAGCATTTAACTAACAATGTAAATAGTTATATTATAATAGTCTGGCCAAATATCTCTATTTTTTTCATATTTACATCTGTATAACTCTGGCTCTGTTAGCATATCAATCAGTGTGTGCGTGAGTATACTACCGTATGCTTCGCTGTATTCCTGAGTGTCTAAGCATATGTGTCAGTGTGTGTTAGAGAGTTTCACCATATGCATAAACTACTGTCTGGGTGTGATACTGTACAGAGAAGTGTGTACCAGCATATGTCAGTATCCTCTTCACTGTCGCCTTTGTTGTGCATGTGTATATATCAGTGTGTGCCTGTGTGTACTACTCTATCAATCAGAATGTACATGGGTGTGTCAGGATATGTTTCACTTTCTACCTGGGTGTGTCAGTGTATGTATCAGTATTGTCCTGGGTGTGTATGTAAATGGGTAAGTGTGTGACTGGCTCTGTTAGTCTGTGCATCACTGTGTCGCAAAGCATCTCAGTGTATGCATTAGTGTATCTGAAGCTGTGTCACTATATGCATTAGAGTGTAGTGGGGTATCTTAGTGTATGCTTAAGTGTGTGCCTGGATGTATCAGTATATACATCACTGTGTGTTTGGCTTTTGGCTGTGTTACTGTGTTCATAAGTGTCTACCTAGGTGTATTAGTGTATACATGAGTGTGTGCCTGGCCATATCAGTGTATGTATCACTATGTGCCTGGATGTTTTATTGTATGGGTCAGTGTGTGACCGAGTGTGTTAGTGTGTGTATGGGTGGGTGAGCGTATGCACTAGTGTATGTCTAGCTGTGTCATTATATGCATTAGAGTGTGCCCCGGTGTGTTAGTGTATGCATACGTTTATACTTGGGTGTGTCAGTGTATGCATCCGTATGTGTCTGGGTATGTGAGTGCATGCATAAATGTGTCCCTGGGTGTATTAGTGTATGCATGAGTGTGTCGCTGGGTATGTCACTGTTTGCATCAGTGTGTGCCTGGGTGTCTGTCTTAGTTGATGCATGAGTGTCAGCTTTACTGTGTTAGTGTATGCATCAGTGTCTGCCTGGGTATTCTACTATATGCATTGGAGTGTGTCTTGGTATGGCAGTGTATACATCAGTGTATGTCTAACTACAACCTACCTTAGGGGTCACTTATATACAGTAGAAGCAGAGTTTAAGGCTTGGCAACACATTTTGAAATGCCAAGTCAATCTGGCAGTAAAAACTGCACACACAGACTCTGCAGCTTCAAGCCCGATACATGTCGAAAGGGCATCTTGTCTGGATGGGTGACTCAGAGCATAAGTACTTGAATACATATCTAAGTGAGTGGATCACTCTCTCTGTGTATGTGTCACTGGATGTGGAAGTAACTATGCTCCTATATGACTGGCTCTCTTAGTAACTCCGTAGGTCTCTAAATGTGTATGTGAGTGGCTCTATGGATTGCTTACTGACTGTGCTAATGGGTACAGGGGTATGTAATTGTGTGTGAAGCTGGCTCTGTTATTGCTGATTGCCTAAGTGCTGTGTGAGTGAATGTGTAAGTACCTTTATTACTGTCTGACATTGTGTGTGAGTGGCTCTATGCTTCTGTAAATAGGTAATTGAGTCACAGTATGGGTGGGAGAGTGGATGTATGACTGGTCATATTTGTCTACATAAGTGTTATGTAACTCACTCAAATTTGAAAGTACATGAGTTCTTCTTTAAGCACATAGCTCACTCCCTAAGCCTACCTACAGCCTATTTTAGGGGTGACTTGTAAGTAGTAGAAGAGGAGTTTATGGCTTGGGAATGTGTTTTGAATGTCAATTCAGCCTAGCAGGAAAACTGCATATACAGGCTCTACAGTAGCATGCCTGAGACATGTTTTAAGGCCTTCTTCTCTGCATTGGTTAATAGTTAGTGTCAGTTCCTCAGTACATGTCTGAATGAGTACAATCCTCAGTCCCTATTTGGGTGTGTCATTTGATAATTAAGGGAGTATGTTGGCCTATGACTGGCTATCTGAGTGACTCTATAGTTTTCAAAATGTGTATGTAAGGGCCTGCATGGATTGGCTAGTGGCTGTTTAACTGAGTATTGGGGTAAGTAACTCTGTGTGCAACTGCCTCCAGTAGGCCAAGTTACATAAGAGCTGTGTGTGTGTGTGTAAGTGAATGTTGAGGTGCCTCTGTGACTGTCTGACTGGGTGTGTGAGTGGCTCTATGGATTTGTACATAGATATGTGAGTTCCACTGTGACTGTTAGACTGGGTGTATAACTTGACATATGGGCTGTAAGTGTACGTCAGCCACTGAAACTTGAAAGCATATGTCTTACTTTTTAAACACATGGCTCACAACCTATGGCCAACCTACAGCCTATCTTAGGGGTGGCTTATATGTAGTAGAAGAGGAGTTTAAGGCATGGGAATGTGTTTTAAATGTGAAGTCGGCCTAACAGTAAAACAGCACCCACAGGCTCTACAGCAGTAGGCCCAAGACATGTTGAAAGGCCTACTTGTTTGGATGGATGACTTGCTAGTGTCAGTTCTTCAGTACATATGTGAATGAGTGTCTCAGTCCCTATGTGGATGTGTCATAGGATATTTAAGTAAGTATGTCTGACTCTCTTAGTTACTCAGTGAACTGCTCCCTTCCATGCCCAGCTCCGCTTGGTAGCTTCTGCCCCTGATCCTCGCAGGTCCACAAGTTCAAGGCCCTCACTGGTGATCTAGTAGGGAGCTTCTCTGCTCTGCTGCTGCTCTACCCTCTGTCTCTCTGCTTCTGCCTTTAATTCCCTTTTTCTCTTTCATATCTTTCCTTTTTTTCTCCTAATTGCGCATCTTTCCTGCTTTTAATTTTTTTCTATTCTGATTTTTCGTCACTTCATTTCTCTTTCTGCACTTTGCTCTTTTGTGCCTTTTCTCGCCATTTCCCTGCCGCTGCTCACCCCCACATCCCTCCAGCACCGCTTTACTGCCTCCCAGGTTTTCAGTCCTCCCCCTCATGCAACGTAATGGTAGCTGCTGTGCGGTGAGAGGGAGCAATATCACTGACCTTGTCAGTGAACTGCTTCCTTCTACACATAGCTCCGCCTGGTAGCTGCTGCCCCTGACCCTCGTAGGTCCACGCGTTCGAGGCCCTTCCTTGTGATCTAATGGGGAGCTTCTCTGCTCTGCTGCTGCTCTGCGCTCTGTCTCTCTGCTTTTGCCTTTAATTCTCTTGCCATTTTTTCTTTCCTTTTTCTCCTTATTGCTCATCTTTCCTGCTTTTAATGTATATATTTTCTGCCTTTCTGTCACGTTCTTTCTTTCTGCACTTTGCTCTTTCACACCTTTTCTCACTGTTTCCCTGCCGCTGCTCACCCCCTGCAGCCCGCCCCCTCCAGCGCCACTTTCCTGCTTCCTGCGTTCCCGCCTCTTAGCTGTCCAGCCCTCCCCTCACGCTACTTAATGGCACCCGCTGCGTGGTCAGAGGGAGCAATATCACTGACCTTGTCAGTGAACTGCTCCCTTCCACGCATAGCTTCGCCTGGTAGCTGCTGCCCTTGACCCTTGCAGGTCCATGAGTTTGAGGCCCTTCTTGGTGATCTAGTGGGGAGCTTCTCTAATCTGCTGCTGCTCTGCTCTCTGTCTCTACGATTCTGCCTTTAATTCTCTTGCTGTTTTTTTCTTTAATTTATTTTCTTTTTTTCTCTTTATTGCTCATCTTTTCTGCTTTTCATTTTCATATTTTCTGCCTTCTGTCACTTTCTTTCTCATTCTGCACTTTGCTCTTTTGTGCCTTTTCTCACCATTTCCCTGCTGCTGCTCGCCCCTGCAGCCCTGCCCCCTCCAGTGGTGCTTTCCCACTTCCTGTGTTCCCGCCTCCTAGCTGTCCAGCCCTCCCCCTCAAGCCACTTAATGGCGGCAACTATGTGGCCGTGCCGCACCAAGGGCAACCCTGTTGGCGCCTGTCTTGCCTGGACCGCGCCCAGCACTACGGGCCCTGGTTCTCTGACCATCTGCCGCTACGACACCAGCACCCTCCTCACCCACAACACAGGACGTCACGCCACCTCGCATCGAATGACACCCAAGGCCCTTTCTCCTGCCGGAACTGCAGCTGCACCTTCGCCTGCCACCGCACACCAGCTCCTCCCACCACAAGACTGCCAGATAATGAACCCAACCACCTCAACTGCATCCTGTTCAACACATGCTGCCTCCACTAACATGCCGTGGAGATCTGGGACTTTCTAGACTCCGTCAAACCCGACATCACCTTCCTCACGAAAACCTGGATGAACTCCACTTCCGAACCCAGACCTCACCACCGCCATCCCAGACGGCTACAAGATCATTGACAAGGACTGCATCAACAAACTGGGGGGAGGCATCGCCATCCCAGATGGCTACAAGATCATTCACAAAGACCGCATCAACAAACCGGGGGGAGGCATTGCCATCGTACACAAAAGCACCCTCGGCCTCACCACCTACATGGACGACCACTCAACCAACATGGAGCACCTCCACTTCCAGGTCCAGACCAACCCAAACACCAACCTGCATGGCACCCTCATCCACAGACCCCAATGACCCTGCCCACCCTTCAGCGATTCCATCATCAACTTTATCACACCCCACGCTTTCGCCTCCACAGACTACATCCTCGTCTGCAACCTCAACTTTCACCTCAATCAATCAATCAATCAATCAATCAGGGGTTTATTGAGCGGGACTACTCACCCATGTGGGTCTCAAGGCACTGGGGGGGCTGCTGGTCCCTCTGAGTGTGGAGGATCATTCAAAGAGCCAGGTCTTGTGGTCCGTCTTGAATTGGGATAGCAATGCGGATTGCCTGAGGTGGAGGGGCAGGGTTTTAAAGGTCTTGGCGATGAGGTAGGAGAATGAACTTCCTCTGGTTCTGGTCTTGTGGATCCTGGGAACGGAGGGTAGAGTGCATTGGGTGGAATAGAGTTGTCTGGCGGGTGCGTGGAATGCGAAGCGGTGGTTCAGGTATGCTGGTCCTATGCTGTGGAGAGCTTTGTAGTTATGTGTGATTGAGTTTGGAGGTGATTCTCTTGTTGACCGGGAGCCAGTGGTGTTGTCAGAGGTGTTGCATGATGTGGCTGTGGCGGGGGATGTCGAGGACCAGCCTGGCAACGGCGTTTTGAATGTTCTGTTGTTTCTTGAGCTATATCTGAGTGGCTCCGGCATAGAGTGCATTGTCATAGTCGAGTCTGATGGTGATGAGTGTGTGGGTGACAGTCTTTCTGGATTCTGTTAAGATCCATTTGAATGTCTTTCGAAGCAGGCGGAGTGTGTAGAAGCAGTCTGAGGAAACTGCATTGATTTGCCAGTTCATTGAGAGTTGTGAGTCAAGTATGATGCCAAGGTTGCGTGCATGGTCCGTAGGGATCGGAGGGGGTCCCAAAGTGGCTGACCACCAGGAGTCATCCCAGGCTGAGGGGGTGGGACCCAGGATTAGTACTTCGGTCTTGTCCGAGTTGAGCTTGAGGAAGCTGTCTTTCATCCAGGTGGCAATGGCCTTCATTCCACTGTGGAAGATGGTTCTGGCAGTTGTGGGTTCGTTGGTGAGGGAGAGGATCAGCTGGGTGTCGTCGGCGTAGGAGACGATGTTGAGTCCGTGGCTGCTGACGATGTCTGCGAGGGGGGCCATGTAGACATTGAAGAGGGTGGGGCTCAGGGAGGAACCCTGGGGCACTCCGCAGCTGATCTCTGTAGGTTCTGAGAGGAACGGGGGCAGTCTAACTCGGTGTGTCTGGCTGGTGAGGAAGGAGTGGATCCAGTCCAGTGTCTTGTTGCAGATTCTGGCGACATGGAATCTCGTGATTAGGGTGCGGTGGGAGACAGTGTTGAAGGTGGCCAAGAGGGCCAGTGAGATGAGGGCTGCAGTTTTTCCCTGCTGTGCTTGCTTGGGAAGCCGGATTGGGAGGTGTCCAGGATGTGGTTCACTTCAATGAACTCAGAGAGTTGGGCGTTGATGGCCTTTTCAATGACTTTGGCTGGGAAGGGGAGGAGGGAGATGTGTCTGAAATTCTTGAGGTCTGTCGGGTTTGAGGACAACTTCTTTAGCAGAGGGTTGATCTAGGCATATTTCCAGTCATCGGGGAAGGTGGCGGTTTCGATGGAGCAGTTGATGGTGTGGCGAAGCTGGGGGGGGATGGTGGCAGCTGCTCTGTGGAAGATGTGGTATGGACAAGGATCCGACAGGGCTCCTAACTGGATGCTCTTCATGGTCTTGAGTGTGTCCTCTGTTGTGAGCGGGGTCCAGCTGGGCATGGTCTGTTGGGGTGCAGCATGGTTGCATGTGGTGGTGGTGGGAGTAGTGGTAGGGTCAAGGGCGTTGAAGCTGTTGTAGATCTGCCTGATCTTGTGGTGAAAGAAGGTGCTGAGTTTGTTGCAGAGTGCTTGGGAGGGTAGGACGTCTGTGGTCTCGCTATTGGGCCTGGCAAATTCCTTGATGATGGCGAAGAGTTCTTTGCTGTTGTGTGCTTTGGCGTTGATTCTGTCTTGGAAGGCCATTTTCCTTGTGGTTTCGAATAGGAGGTGGTGTGCGTTGACGGCGGATTTGAAGGTAGCGTGGGTTTCTGGGGTTTTGTTGTTCTTCCATCTCTTCTCGAGTCGGCGGGTACATCTGGACTCATGAAGGGCAGGAGTGAACCAGCTGACTTTCTTGGAGTGTTGCTTGCCTGGTCTCTTCTTGAGGGGTGCCAGAGTGTTGGCACAGTCAGAGATCCATCAGTGGAGGTTGCGTGCTGCGTTGCTGGCATCAGTTGGTGTTGGCGGAGTGGTTGTGCTGAGGGAGTCGATGAGAAGTTCTTTGGTGGCCTTGCCCCAGCTGCAACAGGGGGGAAGATGAGGGCAGTGGTATACAGTGGGCGTGGCAAAGGCGAAATGCATGAAGTTGTGGTTGGTCCAGGAGAGTTTGATGGTGTGGCTGTGGCTCATGTTCCCACTGGCGGAGGAAATGGAGTTGAGCGTGTGTCCGGCTGTGTGGGTCTGTGCGGTGACTAGCTGCTTGAGTCCAATGTTGGCGAGGTTCTCCAGTAGGGAGGCTGTGTTCTGGTCATTGGGGTTGACTATGTGGAAGTTGAGGTCTCTAAGTAGGATGTAGTCGGTGGATGCGAGAGCTTGGAGTGCAATTAGGTCTACGATGGCATCAGTGAAGGGCGATCGGGGACATGTAGATGAAGGTGCTTCATCAACTCAAACGTCCAAAACACCTTGTCTCTCCTGGAGAGCCTCACCACCGTCGGACTCAAACAATGGGTCACCTCTTCAACTCACTCAGCTGGACACATGCTCGACTCAGTGCTTAATTTGAGCCAGTGGTTTCCGGTGCTCGGCACCCGCACTTTATTGGTTTCTGGTGGTCAGCACCGGCATTTACTTGTCAACACCACACTTATGACAGTCTGCCACAAGGTGGCGCTGCTCATCTACTTTAGAGATGAGCAGAACAACTGTTGTTTATGAATACAATATATATTAAAAATTATTAATACTTGCCTCCTCAGCCATTCCTAACTTTGGGGACATGGAATAATCTGAAATGTTGCTTTTGCAGGCAAGAGAGATGGTTAGTAATTGTTTTAATACCATAATTGGGAGCGATGATGGGGTAATGGATGGTGCAAACTGCAGTGGCCTCCTGGTCAGGGCCCCAGAACTTATTATTTTAGAAATTAACCACTGGCTCAACCCCATCTTCTCTGCCAGCGACAACATCACCTTCAGCCACACCACCAAGCTCCCGAAGACTGACCACCACTGTGTCCACTTCTCCTTCACCAAACCCACCGTACACCACCGTGCCCACCGCTACCCTCGCAGATGTTGGAACAAGGTCGCAGAAGAACAGCTCATCACCTGCTTCTGCAACCCCTTCACCGACATCCACGGATGCCAATACCTCAGCGCACAGCCTCCACTGATGGATCTCTAAATGCGCCTACACCCTGGCCCCCCTGATGATAGCCTCAGGCAAGCGACACACCAAGAATTCCAGCTGGTTCTCTCCTGCCCTTCATCAGTCCAGATCTACCTGCAGATGGCTTGAGAAGAGATGGAGGAGCAGCAAAACCTCGGAAGACCACTCAGCCTTCAAAACCGCTGTCGCCACACACCCCCATCAGATTCGAATAACAAAGAAAGTGGCCCTACATGAAAGGATAAACGCCAACCTACTCAACAGCAAAGAACTCTTCACTGTGATCAAAGAATTCACCAGACCCGGCACAGAGACAGCAGATATCCCACCCTCCCAAGACCTCAGCAACAACCTCAGCACCTTCTTTCACTGCACAAATAAGGAAATATATGACAGCTTCAACAGCCTCGATACCCGGGACCTTCCCACCCCACTCACAACCTCCGCACCCAACAACACTTGACTCCAGCAGACCCTCCTCAGCTGGGCTCCCCTCACCTCTGACAACACCCTCAAGATTATGAAGAGCATCTACTCCGAGAGCTCCCTCAGACCCCTGTCCGCACCACATCTTCAACAGAGCTGGTACCACCATCGCCCCCGAACTCTGCTGCACCATCAAGTGCTCCATCAACAGCGCCACTTTCCCGGAAGGCTGGAAACATGCATAGATCAACCCCTTGCTGAAGAAACCCTCTGCCAACCCGACAGACCTCAAGAACTTTAGACCCATCTCTCTTCTCCCCTTCCCAGCTAACGTCATTGAGAAGGCTATCAACGCTTAACTTTCAGAGTTCATCGAAGTGAACCACATCCTGGACCTCTCCTAATCCAGTTTCCGAAGCAACCACAGCACCGATACCATCCTCCTTGCTGCCACAGACAATGTCCGTACCCTCCTCGACCGAGGTGAAACTGCAGCCCTCCTTCTCCTGGACCTCTCAGCCACCTTCGATACCATCGCCCATCATACCCTATGCACAAGACTCCACGACGCTGGCATCCACAACACAGCCCTGGAATGGATCTGCTCCTTCCTCCCCGGCCAAACACAGAGAGTCAGACTACCACTGTTCCACTCCGAACCCACAGGGAAGAGCTGATGTGTGCCCCAGGGCTCCTCCCTGGGCCCCACTCTCTTCAACATCTACATGGCCCCGCTCGCAGCCATCGTAAGGAACCACAGACTCAACATTGTCTCCTACACCAACGACACCCAGCTGATTCTCTCCCTCACCAACGAGCCCTCAGTCGTCAAGACCAACTTCCACAACAGGATGAAGGCTGTCACCACCTGGATGAAGAACAGCCATCTCAAGCTCAACTCAGAGAAGACCAAAGTTGTCATCATGGGCTCCACCCCCTCCACCTGGGACAACTCCTGGTGGCCCACTGCACTTGAAAATCCCCCCACACCCACAGATCACACACGAAACCTAGGCATCATCCTGGACTCCTGGCTCACCATGAACTGCCAGATCAACGCCATCTCATCATCCTGCTTCCACAAGCTACGCCTGCCCCGAAAGATCTTCAAGTGGATCCACACCAAGTCCAGAAATACGGTCACCCATGCAGTTATCAGCAGCAGATTTGACTACGGCAAAACACTCTAGGCCGGCATCACCAAGAAACTCCTCAAGAAACTGCAAAACATTCAGAACACCTCCGCCAGACCTATCCTCAACATCCTTTCCAGCGAGACCTCCACTGGCTCCCAGTCAACAAAAGGATCACCTTCCAGCTCCTCACACATGCCTATAAAGCTCTACAAGATGTGGGACCTCCACTGGCTCCCAGTCAACAAAAGAATCACCTTCATCTGCGTACCTCAGCCACCGCCTTGCATTCCACGCACCCACCAGAGACCTCAGCCCCACCCAACTGGCCCTGGCTTCCATACCACGTATCTGCAAGACCACGGCTGGAGGAAGATCATTCTCCTACCTCGCAGCAAAGACCTGGAACACCCTGCCTCTCCACCTCAGGCAATCATCGTCACTACCTCAATTTAGGAAGGATCTCAAGACCTGACTCTTCGACTGAACCTCAGCAACTTCAGCAGACCTGCTGTTTATTCCCCCCATCCCCAGCACCTTGAGACCCTTACAGGTGAGTAGTCGTGCTTTACAAGCCCCTGATTGATTGACTGACTGACGCTATGGGTCTCTCAATGTATATCTAACAAGCTCCATGGTTTGCTTGCTGGCCGTGTTAGTGAGTTTTGGGGTATTTAACTGTCTGTGCAACTGCCCCCATTACTGCTGGATTCATAAGAGCTGTATTTTTATGTGAGTGAATGTTGAAGTGCCTCTGTCACTGTGTGACTCGATGTATTAGTGGCTCTATCCTTTTTCGCATAGGTATGTGAGTTCTAGAATGGGTATGAGACGGGATCTATAACTGAACATATGGGTCTGCAAGTGCACATGTAACTCAATCAAACACTGAAACACCTCGTCTTATTTTTTAAGCTCATAGCTCCCTGCCCTAGGGCCTACCTACAGCCTATCTCAGGAGTGACTTATATGTAGTGGAAGAGGAGTTTAAGGCTTAGCAACATGTTTTCATTGTCATCTCAGCCTAACAGGAAAACTGCATGTACAAGCTCCACTGTAGCAGGCCTGAGACATGTTTAAAGGCCTAATTGTCTCGAGTGATGACTTGTTAGTGTCAGTTCTTCAATACATGTCTAAATGGGTGTCTCAGTGCCTATGTGGGTGTATCATTGGATATGTAAGTAAGTATGTTGATGTATGTCTGGATCTATTAACTACTCAATTGGACTCTCGATCTATGTGTAAGGAACTGTATGGATTGCTTGCTGGCTGTGTGAGTACTGGGGTATTTAACTGTGAATGCAACTGATTGGTCGACCTACACACACACATCTAAGGTGGAATGGACGCCCCCCCCCTAGGCGGAATCTAGAACCTTCTGTATGTACTGCGGTGCCCGAGCAACCTTTGGCCGATGACCGGTGGAGCTGTCCTATGCAGCTCTAGAGGAGTTTGGCTCTGGTTCACCCCTCGGCCGTCACCTACCCAGCCGGACGTCGGACACTGTTTTTCCTCGTCTCCCCGTTGTATTTCCTACCCCCTCGCTCCTATGTTTATGCTATGCTTTTGTAACTCATGTAACTATGCTCCAGCAACTGATGTAACTTTGTAACTATGTTCTGAAACTATGTTCTTCCTCATGTAAAGCGCTCTGATACCTTCGGGTCTAGCCAGCGCTATATAAAACTTTTCAAATAAATAAATTAAATAAATAAATTTTACTAAAATAATATAGTAATGATATATGTGCAATATTAACATACAGACTTAAAATAAATAAAACGTGTTAAAAATATGCAAAAAATGTAGTAGATTGTCACACTTACATGTACAAGGCCTCAAAACTGCTTTAAGCAACATTGCTTAATGAGTAGCTTGACTAAAATGTGCTGAAACATGCATCAAATGCATCCATGATCATGTTTATTAAATGAATGTTTCACATAACTCTGCAAAATGATTACAAAATGTAATACAATGTGAGTTTGAATATTTGTTTTGAATTTATCATTTAGCAGAATTATGAAGAATAATCATACACAGAATACCGTGCATTAACTGAACTTGACCGCTTTTAACATACTTGTTTTATTCCCAAGGAAAGAACACATGAAAAAAAATAATGTTCTTTTGTTACTTCAGATTTTTTGTTTCCTATATAGTCCATTGTTAGCTAACATATCATTTGCTTCATTAGAAGGTTAGAAATGCAGTCCCAATCGTGGGAAAGAATGTTTAGAATGAAAACGCTTCAGATGTAGCTAGAATAAAACAATAAAGTTGCACACTCAAAGGTTACTGTCTGTACACTATTGACAAGGAAAGGAGTGAACCTGTTCCCAGGAAGAACCCTGAAAGATGATTGGACGAGAGGTGCAGAAGATGCAACATTACATTTTGGCTGTTTATAATATACTGTTCCTAAAGTTGGTTATGCTTTTCCCACACCTTTTTCCATGCCATGCCATTCCCTGACTCTTATGCCATCTTATTACCCTCACTATTGATTGCAGTTGCTACTGCCACTACATATTTTCCCTAGCTTTATTTCCGGTTTACTCTGAGACTCTACTGAGTTTTCATGAACCTCTCCTTATGGGAAGTTCTGTTTTGATTGATTAATGATTTTTGGATATTTTGAGCTTTATGCTGAATCTCACCTTCTCTCGAACTTGAACTCTTTATGGGTTCAGACTGACACCTTTTCGCCCCATTCTTAGAATAGGGATTTCTTCCATTATGGATCACACTCAATGCATTTTGTTATAAATTTGTATTGACCAATTTCTTTTATCAATTCTGTAAAAGATTGATTATTTTAAAATGAATGAATAAAAACATATGGTTCTGAATAAAGATGATTTACAAAAGTTAGAGGAATAAAATCCTTTGAATCTTTAAAAATTCTCATTATTTACTGAAGATTGTTATTAATATTTATGTGATGATTTGCTCCTGATCTTCTCAACTACAATGGCCAAAGTCCATCGACCTGTTGGACCGCAGCAGGTATGTACTGATTCCTGCTCCAGCAGGTGCAAGAAGATAGTGCTTTGTTCTTCACAAAAACAAAGCTTTACCATGAACACACTCATTGTTTCAAGAGAATTGCTCAGCAACCCTACTGACAATGGTGGTAAACCTCCACCAGCCTATCAGGCTGAAAGTGTGCTGGATCAGCAGCCATTGCCTTTGACCCTTAATAAAATAAATAAATCGTCATTGTCTCTTAGGTTTACTTCTCAAACTTGTATATGGATTATATGGACATTAAATATGCAATTTAATGTTATTTGAAACAATTATTTCCTTTGTAGCAAGCTCTTAACATTTTTTCAGCATAGCACAGTACAAGAGTTGATGAATGTACAAGCACTGCATGACAGCAAGCTCAGACATCAATAGTATATAACAGTGCTTTGTCATATTGATAAACCATATTAGTCACACCATTTCCCCATACACCTTCATGTTTCTTCAGACAGCCATGGGCCTCAAAAATCGGCTTCTCCTGATGGGTGCACCAGTCGCCCCTGCACGCCAACTTCTAACAGTCAGTGGCTTTTGTTGTTTCTGGACTTGGGCTATGTCCCGTTTGGCAACCAAACAAGGTGTCCCCAGAAAGGTTCGCTCAGCCCTAGGACCCCCTACCTCCTCCATGAGCTCTAGTAACGCAACACAGGGTGTTAACTCTAGGTGGCGGCCTATGACAGCGGATAGTATTTGACACGCCTCCTCCCAAAAGGGCCTCAGCAACGGGCACTCCCAAGCAACGTGGAAAAAATCTGCAGCGGGAAGTGTGCAGCGCGTACACACCGCTTGCGCATTGGAGCGTACATGTTGTAAGTGTCTTGGGGTAAGGTACATTGCGTGGAAGTAGTTGAACTGCACTATACGCACCCGCACCGAGATCACCAGCTCCCTAGGCACCATGCAAGCTTCCCTCCAATTGTCCTCATCCAGGTGTCCCACCCAGGATGCCCACCACTGCCGAACCTTCTCAAGACCTTCTGGGGCATGGATTACTAAGGAGCGATAATTCACAAAAGTGGCCCCTTTACCTATCTGCCCCAAGAAGATCTTCGCCTCCAACAGATTGTTTTCCGGCAGGGACTCGCTCTGGAGTTCATGAGCTAGCAAGCCGTGCACAGTAGAACTACAAATTAGACAGTGAATATTTTGCTTTTAATTCTTGAAATGACATAATGTTCTCCCCCTTGTAGACATCTCCCTGGTACGAGATCCCAATGTGACCCATGGCAGAAAACCCTCCAGCATCGAAAGCTGACCAAGCCATATTCTGTGCCACAGAGGGGTCATCCCGGTTAGGCGACGGATTCAACCAGTGAGGTGAAGGGCTGCCCTCCAGCAGATGAAGGATACCTGCCTACAGGAAGGTAATGAACCCGGTAAACGCACCCCATATAGGAGATCGAGAAAGCCATCTATACCAGTGATTATATTTCCAACCGATATGCCGGGTCATCCCACCCCCGGTGAATCAGTCATTAATCGGCACCATGTGTGCTGCAAGATAGTATAGGTATAGATCGGATAAACCCAGGCCCCCATCAAAAGGAGATTTACGCAGTGAGTGAAATGCTACCTTGTGCTGACCCCCAGCCCACACAAAGTTAGTAATTTTAGTGGTCACAGAGTGAAACCACTTGCAGGGAATGCAATAAGGATAATTGCCCAACACATACAGATAGCGCGGGAGGCACTCTACTTTGAAAAGGGCTGTGCAACCCATAGGATTCACTGGCAGCGTGGCCCAGCGGTCGGGATCCTGATCAAGCCACCGGTCCAGTCCCTGGAAATTGAGGGCCCAGGCCACATCCGGAATGGGGGACAAGTGCACCCCTAAATATTTAAAGGAGTTATGCCGATTAGGAATGTGGGGCACCAGACCAGCTCTCGAGTGTTACTCTTTACCTCCACTAAACAGGGCTTACCTTCATTAACCTGGAGCCCGGATGCCTCACCGTACAGCCAAAGGAGTGTCATCTAGCAGGGCCTTGAACATTGTGGATCTCTCAAGAACAGGAGGCTGTCGTCCATATACAGTGCCACGTTGTCTTCAAGGTCAGTCCCCTATTGCCAGCCTGAAATCTGAGCATCACACCGTATCAGCCGCACCAGAGGTTCTATCACCAAAGCAAAAAGCTGTGGAGACAGTTGGCACCCCTGGCGCATGCCTCGCTAGATGGGAAATGCAGGAGACAAGACCCCAATCACCCAGACTAGAGCAGTCGGAGAGTGGTAGAGTAGCCGAACCATATGACGGACCCCCCCTATGCCCACCCGACGAAGAACTCCATCTATAAAGGCCCATGACACTGTATCAAATTCTTTCTTGAAATCAACTAGCAAGAGGGCCAGAGTGCCATCGAGCTCCGGCGCCCGAGACAGCGCTACATGGACCCTCCTAATACAGTGACATGTGCTACAGCCTAACATGATTCCACATTGATCCGGGTGGACAAGGTGGGGTAAGACCCGACCTAGCCACTCAGCTAACACTTTTACATAGATCTTGATGTCAGTGTTGATCAATGTAATTGGGTGATAGGAGGAACATTGGTCCCTGCGGAGACCTTTCTTGGGCAGGACGACTATGGTGGCGCAATCTCACTCTGGTGGAAAGGACCCCTGCTGCACGGCGGCTGTATAGAGATTCAGACAGAGGGGTCATATGATCTCACGGAAGCGTTTGTAATACTCAATCGGATATCCATCTGGGCCATCCGTTTTCCCGACTTGCAACCCCGACACTGCGGCACTCACTTTCTCAAGCGTTAGGGCTTGGTTCAGCGCTTGGGCCAAGATACAGGGTATAGTCGGCAGTGGTATGGTGTCCAAAAGGTGGTTGGCAGCCTCTGCTGGAGGCGGACAACACCGTGAGTACAACCCCCAGTAAAAATCAGCAAAGGTCTGGGCAGTTACAGGAAGCTACTCTTGGAGAAGCCCGAATGAGTCCTGAATCACCAGAACCACTTGATCAGAGTCACTGTGGATGACCAGCCAGTACAATAATTTGCTGGATTTGACACTCGAGGTGTACACTCTATGTGTGGAAGCCCTCCAACACTGTCTTGCTTCTTCCAAGGAATCTTGCCGCAGTTCAGTTTGGACTATGGCCAGGAGAGGCAATGCTCGGTGTCCTGGCGGAGAAGAGCCGCTTCCACTCGTAATATTTGGGACTCCAAGTTGGTCAGGTACGCCAGACAGAGCGCCTCAGCCTGACAAACATAACCTTTAATACAGCCTCTCAAGGATGGCTTACTAGAAGCCCATAACGTCATCGCCGATGCCACTGAGCTAGAAATACTGACGTAATTCCTCCTCGACAAAGGTCTCACATTCAGAGCTTTGCAAGTACCATGCATTGAATCTACAGGCTGGCCATAAGACAGCGGGTTGAGATCCCCGCGATAATAACAATGGAGAGCGATCGGAAATACAACGTGGAAAAATGCGCACAGATTGAACCGAGAGAAGATACGCGGCCGGCAACCACATCAGGTCTATGCAGGATTCCACTGCATGCGCAGCAGATTTATGGGTGTAGGCCTGCTGAGTAGGGTGCCAGGAGTGCTAGGCATCACAGATGCCCAGAAAATCTATCCACGAGGACAAGCAGACCGCTCAGGAATGCCTGGTAGGGTATGGGGCGGAAGAGGCGTCTAGGACCTGGTTCAGAAGTGCATTAAAGCCTCCTCCAATCACTGTAACACCCTGAGGGAGAGTCAGAATGAAGGATCTAAATGACTGTAGGAAAGGCTGCAGCAGGGGTGGTGGGACATCACAGGATATGATATTATAGTGCATCGCTTCCAACCAACCCTCACTACCCACAGATCAGCCCTGAGTGTCCGTGTGGTGCATCGTAACCGCCAAGGGAAGAGATTTGTGTAGCAATATAGTGACTCCTCTAGAGCCACGTGTAAAACCTGAGTCATAAACCCTTTTGTTGCTGAACCGGCCCAAAAAAGGGCAGTTCGTAACCAGTAGATGGGTCTCCTGTAAGAGAAAGACCACTGGCCTGTGGCTTTTGATATCTCCTAACACAGCAGAATGCTTAACGGGGTCCAAGAGGCCGTTCACATTCCAGGAGAGTACTGTTATCTTAGTAAGGGCCATGACACAGCCAAACAAAACCAAGCCGAGTCTCTACCTGACTGGAATGGACAGGAGACCTCGATGACCTATTTTGCCATGCCGTTTTGAGCAAACCATTGTTATCTGCCTAGTTGCCGCTAGTAACCTGGAGGAGAAAATCACTGGTACAACAAAACAGTCAGAGAAATAAACTAGGCTCAAGAGCCCAACTAAACAACACTGCCACCAACATCCCCCTCCCCACACTTCTCCCTAGGAGACATCTGTCGTTGTAACTAATTATCCCAAAACCTGGAGGAGAAAAACACTGGTAAAACAAAACAGTCAGAGAAATAAACTAGACTCAAGAGCCCAACTAAACACCACTCCCCCCACCATCCCCCTCCCCACACTTCTCCCCAGGAGGCATCTGTCTTCGTAACTAATTATCCCAAAACCTCTAACTAGGGGGGAGATAAACCTCTGTGGTCCATAGGCGCCCATTCAGCAGGATTCAACGCCTGACAATGAAATAAACCACATAAGAATGAATTTGCCCCTCATTACCCAGCAGAAGTAACACCCAGAACAAAGGAGAGCCACATAGGCCAAGACCCAAACAGGAAGGGGAGGGAAGCAAGCACACCCATCTTCCCCGGCAGACACTCCTAGCCCACCCTGCAACATGATCGACATTGTAACTAGAGAGGAAGCATCCAGGTCAAGGCAGACCAGAGAGCTGTGATGAGAAGCCCAAGTCTACCTCCGCAGAGCGAAAAACCAGTGAAGTATCCAAGAGGTTCTCGACCTCCCTGGTGAAGCCAGGTCCAGGGTAATGTCCTCTCGAGCCAAGCCTTAGCCCGCCACTTCCGAGAGCGGGAGCGCCCCTCCTCCACCGATGACCGGAAAGTGACCAAGTTTGCTCCTCTGTACCCACTGATCGGTGTCACTCACAGGGGCAGCTCTCAGTCGCCCACTCCCAGGCCTGATCCGGTGTATCAAAGAAAAAAGTACGAGACTGGAAGAAGACCTTGAGGTGGGCAGAAACAGCAGCATGTAGCGCAAGTCTAAGGCTCGGAACTTCAGCTTCACTTCGGCGAAGGAGCGCCGCTGCTGCTACACTGCCTTTGTGTAGTTCGGAAGTAAGAGAATCTGTGCATTGTCAAACCACAGATCAGGCTGGGCGCGAGCCTCTTGTAATATTGCATCCCGACCTTTAAAGTTAAGCAGCCTCAGAATCACAGGCCCTGTGGAGGCCAAAGGTGGGGCCCCGGGTCCAAGGAGCGTTGTGCACTTTTGATGACAATAAAGGGGGACAGTTTATTTTCAGGCACCCATGTTTTAAACCAGTCCTCCAGCACTCTGGCTAGGCCCCTCTGCACCATGGATTCCAGTAGGTCAAGAAGTCGGAGATTATTACGCTGAGACCTATTTTCGGCATCCCCTTCTCTCTTTGTCAGGGAGGACACTGAGGCGGACAGCCTGGACATCTGGCTCTTGAGGGCTGAAATTTTATCCTCAGTAGAGGAGACGGCGGTTTTCGACCTCCATGGTCCTGTCCACCACATTGGGCAAATCTTGGCGCAGCAGGGATAGGTCCACTCATAGTCCATCTACTTTAGATTCTACGGCATCCCAGGAGGCCTGTATGGACTTGAGGATCACATCCAAGTCTGTCGCCCCAAGTCAGGCATCCGATCAGTTGAACCCTCTCCATGCTCGCAGTTGGCGGGACTGTATACAGATCCATCTTCATTTGGGATGGGGTTTTTGTTGGTACCTTGCCCCGTCCCATTCTCTACAGTTGGGAGCCTGCGATGCAGGTAAGCAAGAAATAAGAGCACCTCCAGGGGCAGGGTCCAGGGTGGCTCAAGGGATGGGGTAAGGACCAGCAACCACTCAGGCCCTTAGACAGTGGGTCCCCAGAAAGCAAATGTCAGGGAGCGGGGGAGGGGGACAAAAAATGTCCACACGCAGTCCGCAGATGGTGGTGTTATACAAACGGGCCCCATCTCAGGCCATCAGTCTGGGCCCCAAGGCCCAGAGCCCCTCAGTGCCCCCCCAATGCCTAAGAGGCAACTGTCCAGTGGCAGTCCACTTCCACCCCAAGCGGCACACCTGGGGTCCCAACACAAACTGCCAGCAAGGGGCAGCCAACACTCGCAGTCACTGCAGACACCGGAGGCCAACTGGGTGTGTCACCATTACAGGGCCCAGGCAGGATCTCCCAGGACCCGGGATGGTGGCTCCTCGGCTGTACAAGGTCCAGACAAGCCAGTATCTATCCCCTGCTGCTGCCTCAAGACTGTCAGCAAATCGTCTCACCATTCACCGGTGCCGCCTGCTGCCTCTGCCACAGCACACCATTGTGCAAGGCTTGACCTCCACTAGCCAAAAATAAATTCATACCCACCAACCAAATTCAGCAGGTCAATAGCACTGCTCCTCCCCGGTGTCGCATGATTGCCTGCCCCGCTACCACGTGCATGACTCAAGCTGGAACTGGGAGGGGGGAAAGGAGCAAGAGCAGGAAGTGCAAGGCCCTCTGCTGAGGCAGAAAACATGAACAGGTGGCCCTCAGCTGCGGTCCACGATGCCCTCCACTGCGTCACTGTCTCCCTCCAACACGGCCACACAGGACGCCGTGGTGATTGGCTCCACCACTCCAGGAGGCCTCCCCGCTGTGAATCGACAAAGGGGGAAGCCTCCACCCCCTCCTCAGTATCCAGCTCCGAGGGCTGCTCCTCAACTCTGGATCTGTGCCACAGGCAGCCACCTGCTGTCCAGCCACCACTGAGTCTCGTCCACTCACCAGTCAAGGGCTGCCGCCAGGACTGAGGTCTCCCCCACTGGCCACTTTAGCCTTCAGGTTCTCATCCACCAGGTACCGTGGGAAGCAATCCAGACAACCCCACCAGCTCCGTGCCTAGTCCGCGTCCCCGCAGCGTCCCTGCAGCGCAGCATGTATCCTCTGCACCATAGCAGGCCGATGGCCCCGAACTAAATCACAAAAGGGCCTATTCCTTGCACCAGAGCCCCGCGAAGAGCCCTGGTGCCCCAAGATTCGAGAGAGATGTCGTTGTCAGGCAGGATGGCGACGGATCTCTCTCGGGTGATGAGAGCACCACTGAGGCTCCACCGCCATCTTGGCTGCCCAGGCCATGCCCTCATTTTCTGCTTTATTTTAGACTCATCAGAGGAACATGGTCTTCATAGGAAGGGCAGACTTGAATGCATTTTAACAAAACGAGAAATAAAGCTTCCTCACTTCATTCGTGACAAGTTTTCTATTCCTTCTATTAAAGGTGGACATCAGGTGAGCCCCCCAAAGGTTAAAAGGATATCAAGTCAGCGTCTTTGATTTCTAAAATAATTCAACAAGTCTTTAGAAGTTTTATCACAGACTTTTAGTTCTGTTGTTTGTTCTGTAACTTGTTCACTAAAAATATTAACATCGATTGTGAGCAGATAGCAGCAATGCATTATGTGGCATAATCACTATAAACCGGAATTCAAAGTATACTTTAGAGGCCAGATTAGTTAAATGTGGACATGACCTACAGGGCTTTAACCATTCTGTGTCTATGGGAAAATGTGATCGTATATAAGGCCGTAGAATCGTTGCTTATCATTTTGGCATTAATACATAACGGAAGTTGAGAAAAATGCAAATATGTAATCATTTCTCATAAGTAAAATTACGGATTCTCAAAACATAGTGATTCGATTTACACTCCGCTTTCTCGGTGCTGGTTGAACAGCCGAGATTGACAGCTAAATTAAACAGCATTGAAATCTACTTTATTCATAAACGTTGCATGGTTTCTGAGTTACATAATCCACATGCGTTGCTCTTGTTTTTCCTATATTGTGCTACTAAGAGGAGGAGTTAATCAAATGCAGCAAGACTAAAAAGTCAGGAAAATGCCTCTGTTGTCACTCCAAGAAATAATTGCATTTCATGAAAAAATGTTTTAGCATGGATTTGTGTGCAGCTTATTAGACTTTCATGTAACATATATTTACATTTATATTAAAACTGAAGCTAGACTGAGTTTTGAGTCTGAATTTCTCTAACTTTGAGAAACACTCTAAGGTCGTTAACAACTAGTTTGCAGATAAACGTTTTTTGTAACAAAATAATAGTTCGTAAAATCTGTAAACATCTATCAAGAGTTCGGCCAAGTGCACCAGAAACTCCTTGTTAGGGTCAGGATGTTTATAGCTATTGGTGAAATTATTATTCCCAGAGGTGTGAATCAAAAAGGTTCAAATTATATTACTCCGTCATGACTTCTTGCTATTCCTTGGTCCTTCAACGTTTCCTCTTTTCTTCTTGCCAGGTGCAATCCACTTTGGGAAGTGGACTCAGTGTGCTCTCGCCCTTGGAGGCAACAAGACACCATGGGGCTGATTCCGATCTCGGCCGGTAGGGCTCCGAATCGGATTCGGCTTAACCGGATCCGATTCGGAGCCCTATTTCCCGACCGATTCGTACGCGCGTCCGGGCGAGCGAGTACGATGCGTATTCGCCGACCGACTCGTCCGGGCGTCCCGACCGCTCCGACCGACTCGATCCCGGGTCTAACCGCACCGACCGACTCGCACGGACACGACTCGCACCGCGCAATGGAGACGTTCCCCGGGCGGGTAAGTACGATGCGCGCCGCGAGCAGTCCGACCGGGCCGCGCACTCCGGCCCGAAAGAGCTGTCGGAGCCGTACTTTGGGGGTCCGTGTCGGACCCCCCTGTACGCGTAGCCACGCAAGTCGCACACAGGGGGGACCCATGGGTCCCCCTACCTGTGCGTGTACGGCGCGAATCACTTCGCCGTGTACACGCTGTAGGGGGCGCCCTTGTCCGCATCGCACCCATTGAGTCAATGGGAGCCCGCGTACGCGTTGTACGACAGGCTCCCATTGACTTCAATGGGAGTCCGACCGACTCGAGTCCGATGGCATACGTGCGCATCGTACTCGTTCGGTCGGGCTGCACGGGTCCGATTCGGTCGGAAATCTCTCCGGGTCCGGCTCGGTCGGAGAGATTTCCGGCCCGAATCGGAATCGGCCCCCATGTGTCAGGTAAGTGGTATTCTTTTCTAATTTTAAACAGTTCGGGTTTCTCCTGTCTTTTCCGGACTATGTATCCCAGTTTGGATTCTTCCCTGTGCTCTTTGGTGATCTGATGGATGTTCAAGGTGCTTTACTCCGGGTTTTCATAAATACGTAGTTGTATTCTTTTTCTTTTCTCCACCTTTTTATTATACCTTTCAACTTTTTGTGCATGTTATATTTTTTGGGCGCGTAATTCTTTCTGTGCTCTGAATGGTTTTGGTTCTCCCCCCTTGGTAGGTAATTCCTTCCTTCAGTCACTGGATTGCTACTACTTTTCTTAAATTGCCAATTTCTTGGAGGCGCCCCGGCTTGGAAAAAGATGAGTAGTGAGAGGACGTGTCGCCTCTGTAACAACAAGAGAGAAGATATTTGTCATATCATTTGTAGATGTCCTGCATTAACAGTTGAACGTAGGAGGCTGCTGAGGTTGGACTTTAATAGTCAAATGATACGTACACGTCGACAAGCAGTAATAGCCAGTTTACAAGGAGAAAGTTTGCAATTCACGGGCAGACTTTTGAAGTTTATAGAAATAGTGGAGAAGAAACTGATTAACTGTGGCCAATGAGGATTGTTTTATTCTTTTTTTTTTTTTTTTTTTGGTCTTTATGAATAAATGAATAGTACTTTTTAACTATGTGGTTTTTAAATAAGGATATGGATTTGATTATGCATGAAATGTAAGAAGAATTGTATAAAGGTGTTTTTAATTGTAAGTTTTTATTAACTGAACAATAAATTTTTTCATTCATTCATTTCATTCTTAAATTGCCCAAGGGCTAGTTTTTTTCTCACTCTCCTTCCTCCATAGGTCTTACTACCCTCCCCTTTGTAAGCTGGCGACTTCATTCTTGCAGATGCTCACCCACCTGTGTGAGCCACATTCCTCCAGAAACGTGGGAGGAGCCTAGTGCTGGGCCAGTCTGGACTGCGAGCACACTTCCCTGCAACTTCTTTGATGGGGAACTGTTGTAGTTTGCCTCCAGAATGGACCTGCCAGGTTTGAATACTGTCTGGTATGTCCTCCCGGTCAGGTCTCTCTCAAGTCTTGGATGGTGTGAGTTCCCCTTTTCTGTCTTCTGCTCCCTCCTTGCTCTTTTGGGTCCTTGCATTCTCGGAGATCATGGATGGGTGTTTGCTGTGTCTCTTTTTATCCTCCTCTCTATTTTCCTCTTTGTCATTCTTCTATCTCCTTGACTTTCTCTTTACTTACATTTTCTCTCCTTGCAGGTTGCGTGGGGCACCGAGCTACCTACCGCAGGAACACTAGTACAGCATCAGGTAAGTCTTCCTGCCCTCCATTACACCAGCATAGTAAACAAGCACTGGCAAAGCCAAAATGTTTAGCGTTGGCCGCCAGCCTTTTGGCTTTGGCAATTCTTGCTTTGTACAGTCATGGTTTTTGCAAAACTATATTCTTGGGGAAGCTGCAAGGCCCTCATCGATCTGAACCAAAAAATGGTAGAGGAAAAAATATTTTTGGGGTCTCAAATAAGCACACATTACCATAGTAGTTCCTGATGGGAAGTACTTTATGTGTGGATGTCCTCTTTTAAAAGGGCAGTCTGCTGTAACTCACAGGGAAATTAGCCAATGGCTGAAGCCGGCTGATGCATTGCCCCATGATGCATGCTCAAGTGGGTGGAAAGAAAACAGACTAATGGATGGTTTCTGGCTGAAACCCCCTAGAACTTCTATGTTATACTCATAATTTTAGTAAAATCAATTTTTTTTGTACATTTTATTACGAATAGAATGGGTTGAAAACATAAATAGAAAGGCTTTCCAAGACAGATATATAGAAAGGGTTGAAAAGATAAATAGAAACAGTTGAAAAGATAAATAGAAAGGCTTTCCAAGACAGATAGAGTTGAAAAGATAAATAAAAAAGCTTTCCAAAGACAGATCTAGGTGTACAGAAAGAGAGAGTTATAAATAGATTCAGTTCTATAGATAGATAGCTGTATAGATAGATAGAATTGTATAGTGATGTTGGATAGATTGATAGTGTTGCATAGATAGAGATGGTTGTATAGATAGCTAGATAGAGAGGGTTTCATATATAGCGAAGGTTGCATAGCTAGAGAGTGAGATAGATAGGTAGATAGATAGATAGATAGATAGATAGATAGATAGATAGATAGATAGATAGATAGATAGATAGATAGATAGACAGACAGACAGATAGATATACAGACAGACGGACAGGTAAAAAGACACGTAGATAGATTAGAGAGATTGGTAAATAGTCAGATATGTAGACAGACCGGGCACAAAATTGAAATAAATGTCACAGTTTCAATTAGTCATATATTAAGTAAATGTGGACACGACCTAAAAGAGGCAGGACATTCAAGAGTAGCAAAAGCAAACTAGAAAGCAATACGAACAGGGCATACAGAATAAATAGGTTTACAAGTAGAACTGTAGTCCTCAATTAGAATAAATACCAGCAAAACACACAGGAGAGCAGTTATAATTGCACTTCATTGCATGTATATTAAAAAAAGGATCATTTTATAATGAAAAGTTTCAAATGAACACAATCTGGCATCCTGTGAAATAGTAGCAGTCATATAAACAAAGGCACACTTCATAAGAAACTTACAGTCGCATTAGCTAGAAACAGGAATTAAAAGCAGGAATGTGCTCTGTGCGCATGTCAAAAGCAGCATGAAGAGCTGACAGAAGGTGTCCTGCTATCACAACAGGATCGAAATACAGAACCAATACAAAAGTAATAACAAAGTAAAAACAAAAATGCTGACAGTGAAGAAAACTGCCTTGTGTGCAATGGTGTTAGGACAAAATATTGAGACAGAAATATCAGAAATAAAATATTGCGATATATAAATATTGCGATACAAGAATATCGTTGACAAGAATATCATTTTATGAGGTAAAAAATATAATTTTCAATAGTATTATTTTCTATATAGTTTTAAAAATATTGTATTTTTAATTCTTTTGTTAGTTGATATATACATTTTATGTGTTACTATTGTTACAGTTATTAAATGTAGAATGCAATTTTAAGTAATTTAGATTTTTTTTCATTTTTGATAATATTTTATAGTGTCATAGCGGGTTGCTGGTTTGTAGGGGGATACGGTGGGAACTTAGGGGCACATTA